>CM045914.1:1091708-1579897 GCA_025169955.1 Salix arbutifolia
AGATAATTATTGTGCATATGTAGGCCTAACAAGTTCATATTATCGCACTGCCAAGGATTACTATACACCCCAGAAAAGAGACAATTAGAATAGAAAACCTTCACAAATATCGCTCAAATTTCCAAGTTGAGATTTGAAGGATCCTCAGATTAATGCAATTGCTGTAATTGCGATCCACTAAGTTATCTTTCATCAATAAAAATCGGGGGAATTCTTTTCCAAATGTAACTTACTAGTTACTTTCAAACTTCATGTTTTTTTTGCTCATAAATGCATTTTAATGGCGGAAAAAGAAGAAGAAGAAGATAGGTTCTCAGAATAATGCAACTGTCATGCCACTGCCTTCTGCCTTGCAGCATGAATTAAAAGCAAATCAGTATCAGGGCTACGACTCATGATCTTTTATTTGTAAATCCATGACCAACGAATCCATCCATTGGTTAAGCCTTAAGAATAATTTACCTTTAAAACCATACCATGCAAGCTTAATCTAACTAGTTCATCATTCACAGGAAATAAAAAATGGTGCCAATTAATAGCAGTTTGGCCCAAGATTCTTCACGAGACAAAATTCAATCCTGCTAGTCGAAAGTGTAGGTAATGATGAAAAAAACTTACAGCTGATCCGAAAACATATGAACCCGACACAGCTACAAGGGTACTTAACACCACCATAGTTGTTGCTGAAGAACCTCCTCTCTGCTCTTCCCCTCCATTGCCACGGCCATGTATTTGAGTCCTTTCTTTGAGAAGTAAAGGGCCAGATATTTCTCCTTCCATGTTTATCCTACTCTTATCTTGAATTTCTTGAAAGATCAAATGGAGCCAAAAGAATTAAGGGACCATGAAGCAAAGATGAGTTCAACTGTTCAAGTTCAACCATGGAAAGAGTTTTTGTTTGGTAGAACTTGATGAACACCAAGACAGTAAGACAGGTAGACTGCTGACAAGGGACCCACTCGAGGGATAAAAGTGCATTAGGTCCCTGAATTTTCTAATCTTAACCGTTTCAACCATGAATTAAAGTTTCAGGCTTCTAAGCCCTTTACTCTCTCTCTCTCTCTCTTTCTCTCTCTCTCTCTCTCTCTCTCTCTCTCTCTCTCTCTCTCTCTCGCTCGCTCTCTCGCTCTCCCCATCAGCCATAAAAAACTGAGAATGGCTACAATACTTTCGAGTATTGTTCATCTTGATTGAATAATTAGCCTATAAAGAGCAACGATGCTGCATTTTTTTGTTGACTCTTGCTAGTTATTATAGCTAATAAGTGAGGAAAAATGTGAATGCTATTATTATTTAATAAATATGCATGCGGTATCATATGGCAGCTGAATAAGTTGACATAGTTTATTTAAATTAAATTAAATTAAAGAAAAACTAAAAGCCATCAAGGCAAACATTGTTCAAATGACTTGATTAATTATAGACTTCAATAGCCAAAACAAAAAATTTAGTTATCGATTGATTCTTTTTGCAGCCAATTGGTGCCCAATTGCCTATAATTTGCTGACAAATTCCAAAATTAAAAGATATGAGGACCACAATGACAAGGGTAGAGAAAACAGATAGTGGTTTCTAAATAAGCCTTTAAGGTTTTTATTAGTCCTCATAGTTTTCAAATGATTAGTTTCCGGTCCCTGTTGTTTTTAATGGTTCGAGCACGTGTTTGGTTTGTTTTATTTTTCTCTCTTTCTTTGGTTTCTCCTTCGTTCCCATTCATTTTACACTTTGATCAATTTAAATTAATTTACTAAAAGATAATTTTTTTTATTTAATACAATTGAAATTACTTTTTATTATGAAATCATTACTTTTTTATCCTGAAAAAGAGTACCCTGGTTTTTATTATTTTTAGTCCAATGTGTCTTTCCTATTTTTTTCTTTCTTAAAGAAAACTGTTTTTTATACGAAAATAGTCTCATGCACCTAATTATCATATATGATTAAATAGAGAGTAATTTTAGAGAGAGAAAATATTTTCGTAAACAAAATCATGAGTTTAATATATATATCTTTAATTTTTTTATAATCAATTTTTCTCTCTCTATCAATTGTGACTTATTGAAAAAAAAGATTTAATTGATTGGGTTAGGCTAAAACAGCTATAAGTCCTGGCTTTAGACAACCTAGTCTATGCTCGACAAGCTAGCCACGACCTAGCACCCTACCGATGCACATAAAAAAAATATTTTTTTTTAAAATACCACATACTCGCTCAATCTACATACCTGGTTAGTGGTGTTGGGCCGGCTTATACTGGGCTTTGTCACATTTGAAGGGTGAAAATCTAACCCTAAAAACCCCTAAACCCCTCACCTTCCTCTTCCTCTTCCTCTTCCGCTCTCATTAACGGCGTCGCCTCTCTCTAACAGGTGTCTCTCTAGTCTCTCCTATCCCTTCAATTTCTTTTTTGTATTCTCGTAAGTAACCCAGAATCCGGGTAACCATTGTATTGTATTTCACTTGCTTTACCGAGAAAATTGTTGGATCTGCTGACGAGTTTTTAGCTCTACTTCTTTTTTAGCTAGTGGATAGCTATTGCCTGTTGGTTAGCTTGCACAAGAGTTATTAAGTGATTTTCTGTTTTGGGTTTTCTTCCACCTCCAAGTTGTTTTCCTTTTCTCTATCATTCTCTCAGTGTTATCCATCCTGCTGCTTCGATGTGTAGCATGTTTTATCAAATAGGAAGCTAGTTAATGGTTAATCTAAGTGACTAAATAATTTAGTTTTGAAATGGGAAACTCCGTAGAAACAAAATGAGGTTATAGCGTGCTTGTTGTTAGGTTAAGCTTTGCCTTCTTGACGCTGTCAGCATGATTCCGTTTCACATGGCGTGTCTCTCACTCTTTAACTTTACTGGTTCAGGTAAGAGACATGGTGAAGCATAACAATGTTGTGCCCAATGGGCATTTCAAGAAGCACTGGCAAAACTATGTCAAGACATGGTTTAACCAACCAGCTCGAAAGACCCGGAGACGCATAGGTGAGTGGACCATGACCATTGTTTCTAAGGTCCTTTCATGGAAATAGTTATATTAAGAATATTTATGCCTGTGTTATATGTGAAACCATTTTCAGCTCGTCAGAAGAAGGCAGTCAAGATCTTTCCTCGACCTACGGCTGGACCACTTCGACCCATTGTTCATGGCCAGACTTTGAAGTACAATATGAAAGTGAGAGCTGGTAGGGGTTTTTCTCTTGAAGAGCTCAAGGTTAGTTTTTTTTATTATTATTATCCTAGCTCCTCATTTAATTCCTCATGTTTCACTATCTTCTAGTCTTCAAAGTGCTTAATTGTTTTTCCCCTGCTATTAATTGCGTCCTTATGCTTAAAACTTTGGGTTAGGGTGTCTGTAATTACGCCGATATAGAGTTGTATTTTAACTTCACACAGTTTCAGATTTTAACTTAGACATGTTTTGTATCAACGTTTATTAGAGATGGATATGTATATTTGTATTTAGTATTAGAAATGTTTTGTATTTTAACTTTACGCAGTTTCAGATTTTTTAACTTAGAAATGTTTTGTATCAATGTTTATTAGAGATGGATATGCATATATGTATTTAGTATTCGTGGCACATTTCGCTGTGAGCTTGGAGATATAAATTTACTTTAGATTTTGCAAGAGTCTTGGTAATGGTTTTCACCTTCTATGTAATGTTGGATATTTGTGGTTCTATGGTAACTGTGGATATTGTTGTTAGTTTTGTATCATGAATAAACCATTTCTCTTTCACTTCACTAGGCTGCTGGTATTCCAAAGAAACTTGCTCCAACAATTGGAATTGCAGTTGATCACCGTCGCCGGAATCGATCTCTGGAGGGTCTCCAAGTTAATGTCCAGAGGCTGAAAATATACAAGGCCAAATTGGTCGTCTTCCCAAGACGTGCTCGCAAATTCAAGGTACTTTCTGTGGTTTGGCTGAATTATACAATGGTTGTCTTTGCTCCTACATGGAATTTAGTTTTATACATGTATTCCTTGCAGGCTGGTGATTCTACTCCTGAGGAACTGGCAACTGCCACCCAGGTTCAAGGGCAGTTTATGCCTATTGCTCTGGAGAAGCCATCCGTGGAGCTTGTAAAGGTCACTGAGGAAATGAAGTCATTCAAGGCTTATGACAAGCTCCGCATGGAGCGCACTAATGCACGCCATGTTGGTGTGAGGTTGAAGAGGGCTGCAGAAGCTGAGAAGGAAGAGAAGAAGTAGAAGTTTGAGCCTGCCTAGTGGATTTTTGTTGTTTCGTGGTTCAATTGTGTGTTAGAAGTTTCAAGGATTCCTAGTTTATGGACATGCTTCCAGATATATTTGAATATACTGCTTGCCATTTTTAATTTTTGCAATGCTAAAGTTCTGATAGTATTTTGATATCATAGCTGGGCTGGTTGTTTCTGTTCTAATGGTTGATTAGATGTGTTCATTCCATCCTGGACTGGAACTCTAGATTTGTGCATCTCTTCGCCTGTTGCGGTTAATGTTGTTTGTTTTTTAAAAAGTTTTTTCTATATATATAAATATATTAAAATAATATTTTTTATTTTTGAAAAAAATATTTTTCACATCAGCGAAAACATTAAAAAAAATTAATTTAAAATTAAAAAATTCCAGAAACGCAGTCCCAACTCCCAACTACTCCCAAATAGCTTTGAGGTTATATAGTATTTTCCTAACTTGCATAGTCTGAAATTTAACAGTTATAAAATAATTTCTGAATAAAGTATAATTTTTAGGTTTCAGGGTATTAAACCAGTAGGCAATCATAATACCTGCATTTTGCAGCCGGCTTGGCAAAGCAGGATAGGGTACTGAGCTGAGTGTGGTGCGATGGTAAATGTTTTGTAATTTATATAATAAATTTGAATTAGAGTATATATTTTTTTTAAAATTTAAAATAATTAAAATTTTACTTGTTTATTTAAACTCACAAAATACAATTCCAGGTTTCCTTACATAAATTTTTTTAAAATTGAGCTGAATTGTTGTTTTTGACATCTAATAGGAACTTGCCTCGATGGGCTCTAAATTGCCATCTTTCTATGAATAAATGGGATTTATTTATTTTTATTTGAAGTTCTAGAATCAAGGCTCAATGCTTGGAATTCCAACAATTTAATATATGTAATTCAATAATTATTCATATTCATAAATCATTTACATAAATTAATTATGCTGTAACGATAATTTTTTCATGCTTCGCGCCCCGCCATCCCCCTGATTGGGAGAAGATAACGGCACGCAATGAAAAGGGATGAATGTTTTATAGTCGTAAAAATTATAACTATAATTATCAGGAGGCGCTACCTAGTGTTAAGGTCACTAGGAACTTATTGGTCTACGAGAGTCTGGATAAGGGGATTTGTTATGCAAGGAGAAGACATATCACTCCTAGTGCACCCTACCTAAGGTAAGCTGCATTGTTGTTTGTTTGTTTTTCTAAATTAAAATTTTTTTACACAACATTTTCAAAAAAAAAAATTGTTTACAGGTGTACTTTACGATGTAGGCCAGGCCAACCAAGGTAGGCCAAAGGACTTGGGTTGGATCTGGCCCAGGCAACTGGGTTAGGCCTAGAGCAGTCCAGCCCAAGACACAAGAGGGGAAAAAAGAAGGAAAAGACAAAACAGCACCGTTTAGAACATGAATTAATACTATTCATGTGTTACGTAAATAGTAAAATGGTGGTCAATTGACCACGATGAGAGGGTCACTTGCCACTGTTGCCGGGTAGAGAAGGTCGAGGTGATTGTCTCTGTAATGGTGGCGTAAAAAATGGTGGTCTGTGGTGGCCGAAGGAGGCGTTGGAAGTCGTCGAGCTGTGCTGCCGTTCGCCTCTGCTGCTTTGTTGCTCATCGCCGAAGAAAAAGGATGATGGCTAGGGAGCTGTTGACATGGAGGAGAAGCTTCTAGTGGTGATGAGGGTGGTGTTGGGTGGTCGGCCAGCCGCTACTGGTAGAGAGGGAGAGCTGCCGAGCGACTGGTTTTAGAGAGAGAGCATTGCAACACAGGGAAGGAGAGAGGGAGCTGCTACGACTGGAGGTTGGCTACCGATGCCGTCAGATGCTGCCGTGGATTCCGAGGACTGAGCTATTGGAGCTGTTGAGGGAGACGGGAGCCACCTGTTATTGGTTCTTAAATGAAAACATGGCTGCTGCGTTTGTGTTGGAGTTGGGGAAGAAGACTAGGTTGGTGATTGAGAGCAAAACAGGATTGTGGTCATCCCTGCTTTTGTGTTATCCACCCCAGTTTTACGTAAATATTTTGCCTCCCTTAGTCAACTTCTCCTCCCATGTTCTACAAATCCCCCCCCATCCATGTCCTCTCTCTGCATGCTGTTATTTATAGTAGAACTTTGTCTGCATCGGTGGCTGGCTGTCGGTGGCGTGGTGGTTGTCGGCGGGACTGCAGTTTTGGGAGAAAGTGGAAATGCAATTTGGTCCTTCAATTTATAATTGTTCTTATTGCACCTCTAATTGGCTTTGAACTTTTAATTTTGTCCAATTATATCCGTGTTAGAAATTTAATGTTAGCCTTAACTTTGCGCGTCTTTTTTATTTTGGTCTCTGGTTTCCAATTTATGCTATTTGACCCTCAATTGACCATTAAACTCTTGATTGTCTTTAATTTGACCATTGATTTCGCACAATTGGCTTGAAAAAGTTCAATTCGGTCTCCAAAAATTCCAATCTTCTCAATTGAACCCGAATTAAACTCCAGAACTTGATTAAGCCCTTGATAAAATTAATTCGACCAATTTAAAGTATAATTAAGTCCTTGCATTTAATTAAATCCTTCAATTAAATCCTAAATTAATTCCTAAACATAATTATACTTTAAATTGGCCTATAAAAAATATAATTATGTCTTTTGACTTAATTTTTAAACAAATTTATCCAATGATAAACCATTTTTGCCTTAAATCTGTACTTTCCTCTATTTTTGGGTACAAAAAAAATACAATTAGACTCTAAAAAATAACCAAAATTTCCACATTGATTTTTCTACCAATGTTGGCTCTATTTATTTTATTTTTGGATACAAAAGAGATACGATTGAACTCTAGAAAACAATCAAAATTTTTACATTGATTTTTCTACCAATGCTGGCCCTATTTATTTTATTTTTGGATAGATTTTGGAGAGTAACCCAGAAATTAGATTATGACAAATTACATATAATTGTAAATAATTAAGATAAATCTCATGTCCTCAGCTCAACATGGCACTTCAAGCTAGGCACCACCATCTTTAAAATTTCCCAGCAATTAATACTATGAGGTGGTCATTGTAGATTGTATTTCTTCCAGTGCCCGTCCCTTCGTCTCTGGCACCAACTTCCATATGAATAAAATAGTAAAAGCATACATTCCACAGAAGATGAAAAATGTTCCTGCAAAATAATATCCAGCTCACAATAGTAATTAAAAAAATCTTCAGTATCTTTATGTTTTGCTGTAGGAGGGAGGGGGAGAGAGGATGATTCACCTGCTGCACTCCATTCCAACATGAAATTAAATGCGTATGTCGTAACCCAAGAACTAGCCCAGCTGTTGAAAACCACAAGGCTTCCTGCTGACGCCTTAATATTTACAGGAAATATCTGCAGTGAAAACTCATCATGCTTAGGTTCAGGTTATAAATTATTTTCTTACATGAATTGTCCTGTTAAAAGTACGTATAGATGAAAAGTTGAAGCATAATCACGTTAGGCAGGTACCTCTGCCATGATAACCCAAGGGATTCCTGACATGCCTAGGGCAAATCCACAGCCATAGCCCTGGTTATAAAATCAATCAAAGATGATAAATGAGAAAATATCCTGAGTTTCTGGTGGTTTTCCAGGCCAGGGATGATGAAAGTTCAGAAAATAATATATTTTGGCTGGATTAAGTTACCATCAGGCCAACCACTGCCAGAATATTAGAGAGCTCTTTCAGATATTGGATTTCCTGCTCAATCACAAAACAGGATCATTAGCTACATTGTGAATATAAATAGAAATAATTATCCTTGTTTGTGGTTAAATTACCTGCAAGCAGAAAGCTAATCCTACAAGCAACATGCTTAAGCATGATGTAGTAGCAGAGGCCTGCAACAATGGTGGTAGATTTGGTTACAGCCTTGATCATCAGCTACATCAAAACAAAAACAAAAAAATTGTCCTTGCGAGTTCTTACCATAAGAAGTGTTTGTCTTCCAAAAAAATCCATCAAGAGTATAGTTACAATAGATACTGGAATCTGCAAAAAATTAGCTACTGTCAGTAAGATATAAACAAAGCAAACTCCTTGATTCACCTTCAGGAAAATAAAATAATATCAACTCATGTATCTACCTGTAGAAGAGAAAAAACTACAGGTCCAATGGAGGTTGAAAAATCTATGGAAAACCAAACAGAACTCATTATTTTTTCTTCCCTGTTCAACATTGAAGGTCAATACATGGAATCCATGCTTATATCTTCAATTATAAAAAACTTTCTCGTTTGCTGGATACTTACTAACTTTAGCAAATATGGTACCAAGATAATATGACACAGCACTATTCCCTCCAAATGCTTGTAGTAATATGAGTCCGACTCCAACCTAATCCAGTTAATCAATTCTTAGAAATATGTAATGAGGGAGAGATTTTTTATATACAAAATAGAGAACTTGTTCAAGACTCGGCAAACTTAATTACAGTAATTGCATAAGCATATCTCTTCTGGAACAACTCTAGAAATCCAGCTTCATCTGAGGTGTGCTTCGAAGTTTCTACAGCGTCCTATAAGAAGAAAATGTCATCTCTTGTTATGGAACTCAAAAATCATCAGAACTGGAAACTGGATTCAAATTTAGAAAACTTGCACCCAGTTTGTTTTAAGATACGATGATGAAAGTTACTCTGATATCATCTGCTTCTTCAGAAATATCTGATTTCGCTCCCCTAAGACGTTGCAATGTAGCTTCAAACTCTTTTTCACGACCTCGTTTTGCCTGTTAGAGAATTTTACGGACATAAAAGAGACAAAAACGTGTTTGGTTGAGGAGAAAGAAACGAAGGCATGAAATAATATGTTTTCTGAAACATTTTTAGAGTGAATTTCCACGCTTTCAAAACGTGTAGTGTATACAAAAACATAGCCTCTCACTGTCTCCACCATTTTTATCCCAAGACAGTAACCCATAACTGTTAGAGACAATAAAAATTATATTTTGTAATCTCATTTAATAACTTAAATTTTTAGATGAGATGATTTTTTTATATCATATCAGAATTTTGTTGATCCAGCGGTCACGAAATCGAATCTTACCATCTCTTTTTTATTTGTTAAAATCAAGCACGAGGTAATATAGGTATGTGCAAGTTTCAAGCCTAAAAGGTTTTTATTTGAAGAAATGTGTTAGAGAATAATATAAATCATATTTTAGAACCTCATCTAATAGTTTAAATTTTCAGATGAGATGATTTCTTGACAAAAACTACCTAGGTTGTCTTCATATTCACCTCACAATATTTTCACGTCTCCATGCACTACAACAATGGCAACAATATCATCATAAATTGGACTCACCAGCCATCTTGGAGACTCTGGAACGAAGAATAAACCCACAAACTGCACTATGTTTGGAATAGTACCTGAGAACAAGATCACATTAACTCAATTAATACTCTATCATAGACATATTAATGCTGTTCAAATCTCATCATAACGAAATATAATGAAAAATGTATACCTATTAGAGACAAGGCACGCCAACTTACAATACTTCCAGCGAGAAATGCTACTGCAGAGCCGCAACATACTAACAACTATATAGATAAAATAAAATAAAATTAAGGTTCCATTAAAAAAGGGGAGAAAACTCCATGATTGTTCATCGCAGCCATTAATTTAATTCAACCTGACCAGCTGAAGTGAATCTTCCTCTGAGATTCTTAGGTGTTATTTCTGAAATATATACAGGCACCTGTTACAAAAAATGCAGACTGCATTGAACACCTCTGAGATTCTTAGGTGTTCAAACATGAAATGAAAGCTTGTGAAATCAGTACCACATAAGTTAGAATCCCCACGGCGACTCCCACCACGAATCTTCCAATGTCCACACACCAAGCATTCTTCAGACAAGAATTCAAACTCATGTTGGCTCCATTAGACATTTATTATGTGATTAATACAGAAAGAAAAAGAATTTGATGGGGGGAGAGGAAACAAAAACCTTAGCAAAAGCTATTGCTAGCCAGCCAGCCATGCAGACTACTTGGCATATCCACATTGTCTGCTTGACAGAAAAATTACAGCAGATTAGAAAATAATTTGGGGCAAAATAATATAAATATTGAACGTTTAAATTTAAAGGGTATGTTGTAAAGGAGATTACTCCTCTTCGACCGATGAGATCTGTCATCTTCCCACTTAAGATTGCACCTACCATTCCTCCTATCGTCAATATCGAACCAAAAACTGAGTACTGCAGGTTTTAGGAGAAAAAAAACGAAGAACCCATCAAGCCATGAAAAATGTAGGACACTGCAAAGGTAAATCAAGGGAATAATAAATGTAATTAACGGTCATAAACCATAAATATTTATCAATAAATAAAACTGAGGATTCTTGTTTTAAGAAGATATAGATTCACTTTAAAATTATCTTTTAGATATTTATTTTTATTTTTGTCTCTTCAGTCAAAGACATTTATGTCTGTAAAATACTAACCAATTACAATAAAGATTGAAATTTCAGCCAGTAAAGAGTGGCATGGTGCTATTAAATATGATCAAAAGTGTTAAATACACTCTTCACCAGCAAAAAACGAGAGAGAGCTGGTTAATCTGAATAATTATTAAGACTAACTGCAGCAAGAGAGAGGCCTAAATCTTCCATGATTCCAGATTCAGCTGGAGATGAATAACCCACCTGACAAGAAATTCTAATATTAGTCAATGCAACAGGTATTTTTATTATTATTATTATTATTATTATTATTATTATTATTATTATTATTATTATAAGAAAACTCGATGTGTAGAAAGAACTAGCGATTTGAGGCGAGTCAAGTGTTTTTTTCCTTCAAAAAAGTTATTTATGCAGACTTTTACGATGTAATATTTAACGTAAAAAAATGTCATGCAGAATTCAAAAATTATATACATACATTTAATTAAATATCTAAAATATTATTAAAACAATAAAAAAATGTATAAAACCCGATCCTTACTTAGTCGAAATTAATCATATAAAACTTTAAAAAATCATTGCAATACACATTACATTTACTTTCCTCGCCTTAATTAAATGCCAATGCCATGAACTTTCTTAAAATCCTGCTAAGAAAAAACTATAATTCATTGATTTTCTATTATTTATATTTTCAAACTGCAACGCAAAAACCTACAGTGATGGGTAAAAAATATTTAACCAACTGCCATTAATTCTGTATACTCACAGCACATCCATAGCTGAAGGAGCCCCAGAGAGCAACAAAGGAGCTAAACACAAGAAGAGGAGTGAGGGAGGGATCGCTGGTTGGTTTGAAGCTTTCACTGCTGCTCGTCTCCGCAAGAAGCAGAGGGCTTGCTGCAGATTCCAGCCCTTCTTCCATGGCGTCTCGCTCCATTGTTTTAGTTTCTTCGAAACGCAGGAAACAAGACAGGCTGAGCTTCAAACGTTGGAAATAAAAAGAGAATAATGTTTTGGGTTAAAAGCACTTTCAGTTTAGCATATAAGCTGTATACAGAGTTAAGGAGTAATCGCGAAGTCATCTTCACGCTCTTCCACCGGTGCATTATTTTAAATAATAATAAATACATAAAACTTCAAAGCACCAATTACTGTACACATGTGCGTCTCTCTTGAATTGTATAGCCAAGAAACGTGTTATTTGCATGTGGGTGTTTGTAACAGTATTTATTTTTTATTTTTTTTGATATTTTAACAATCATAAGCATACTTTCAAACAGTAACATGTTACAAACCCCATGTCATTACAAAGTCCAACCACTTGTAAGAGCTCCTCGGTTTGGTTTGATCAAAGGTTAGTTTAGTAATGTGGCGCGGTGTTGTTAGAGATGCTGATTTTTATTGTTTAAAATTGTTTTTGAATCTAAATTATAATAAAAATGTATAAATTTAACTTATTTTAAGCTTTTTGAATCGAAACCGCACTAAAATATAAATTAAGGATGTTAGATGGCGGGGTGTTGAAGTTGGAATGGTAGAGAAATGCCCATAACACAGCTTTCACGTGGTAGAGGTAGATCAAGTTTAAAGATGCTAGAAATTGTTGTTGAGCATGTTTAATTTCATTATTTTTGAATTATTTTAATGTACTATGATAACAGAGACCAAATAATAATAACAAAGAAAGGGTTACAGAAAATTTTGTGTGTGTTATTCGAATGACTCACTTTTGCAGAGATATATATATATATATATATATATATATATATTCATGAGAATATAAGTTTATTTATGAATAAAATATGACAGATCCATAATGAAATATGATTGCTAGTATTATGCAAAGCACATCTTTTACAATCAAGCAAATCCAGTGTGGATGTCCAATAATCACGCTAACACCCTCCCTTAAAATAAGGTGGTATAGAGATGTCATCTTTAGTTTGCTTAAGAGATCCTGGAAACGACATGAACGAAGTGTTTTGGTGAAGATATCAATTGTTTGTTATTCAGAGGAGACAGAAGCCAATCTTATGGTGCCATGAGAAACATGATGTCGTACAAAATGATAATCAATCTCGATGTGTTTTGTACGCTCATAAAAGACATCATTATGAGAAATCTATATAACACTTCTATTATCACAATGAAACACAATGACAGAAGAATATGGAACACCCATGTCAGTTAATAGTCATCACAACCAAATTAATTCAGAGGAAGTATCTACAATAGCACGATATTCAGATTCGACACTAGAGTGAACAACAACAGTTTGCTTTTTGCTACGCCAAGAGATAAGAGAGTCACCCAGGAAGAAACAATATCCAGTTGTAGACCGATGATTAGTTGAGTCTCTACCCCCAATCAGATCAGAGTAGCCAGACAACACCAATACAGAGTCAGTAGAGAAGTGTGAACCATAAAAGAGAATGCCTTTAATGTAACGAAGTATCTGAAGCACTACAGAGAAGTGAGTGGAGCGAGGGGCAGACATAAACTGACTTACTAAATAAACAACATATGAGATGTCAAGTCTAGTAGCAGTGAGATAGACAAGACTCCCAACAAGTTGTCGATACAAAGTAGGATCAACAAGAGTAGTGTCATTTAGAGCTGTAAGTTTGCAATTGATTTCTAGGGGCTTGGACTTTGTTTTGTTGTCAGTGATGCCAGCACGAGAAAGTAAATCAGGTGTATATTTGGCTTGGCACGAGAAAGTAATAGCCTTTAGAAGATTGAGAAACATCAAGACCCAGAAAATAGCTAAGATGACCAAGATCTTTCATCTCAAAATGCTGACTAAGATGGTGTTGAACTTCAAAAATACCAAAAGCATCATCTCTTGTTATTATCATATCATCAATATATATTATTAGAAGAACAACACCACGGTCAATTTGCTGAATGAACAATGCATAATCATGAGAATAATATTAAATTCATCTTTCTTTTGAGTCATAATTTGCAAACTGTATGGGAATGGTAGGTACTGAGGTGTTGCTAAACCATGTAATAATTTGATGATTTTTACTATCTCAGTCCTCCAAGCGATTTGCAAACTTTGTATCAAATTCATCTTTCTCTTTGGTTGGTTTAGTGATATCTCTAGTACGTCACAACTTACGACCAATTAAGAAGCTTTTCATTCCTTGAATCCAAAGATTATAGTTTGAACCAAACAAAACAGTTGTAATGGGTTGTGAAATATCAAGTTTTTCAATGATGATAACACGGTAGTTTGTAGACTCCAATAATAATATCAGAGAGTTTTTTTGTATGAATTCCAAAGAGAATCATGAATAGATTATTGCAAAGACACGAGACTGTTGGGATCTACAGCCTAGGCTCTGATACCATATAATGGAGACCAAAGAACAATAACAAAGAAGGGGTTGCAGAGAATTTTGTGTGTGTATTATTTGAATGACTCACTTGTACATATACATACATACATACATACATACATACATACATGAGAATATGAGTTTGTTTAGGGATGAAATATGACATATACGTAATGAAATATGATTGCTGATATTATGCAAAGTAAATCTTCTACAATCAAGCAAATCCTGTGTGGATATCCAGTAATCACGCTAACATGCTAATGTAAAAAAAAATATATATATATTATTTTGATATACTTTCAAATAAAATATACTTCAAAAAACAATCACTTCTGATTACTCTATTTTTGTGTTTGTCTCGTAAAAAGAAAAAGAAAATTACCTTTTCAAGTTCATAAGGCTCCTGTTTTGTTTTCTTTCTAATAGGGTATTCGTTCCTTTATTTTTGCAATTTGAATGCATAGAGCTCTAAAGTTTTTTTTTCTTATGATTATGAAATATAATTAAATTAATGAATTATTATCCTTGATATAAAATATGTATCGCCGTATTATTATTAGAAAATCTTACACCTGATAAAATAATTATATATGCAGAAGAAACAAAAACACACTCCCGGCGTCATTCGACATGGTAATCTTTACACATAATTGATTCATTACAATTTAGTAGACATAAGTTATTATCGTTGCATGTATATCTTCCAATGAACGTCCCTTCGTCTCTGTTAGGATAAGAGAGATTGCAGATAATTGAAAGAGAAAGAAGAATGAATTTAGAGAGAAGAGAGAAGAGAGAGGGAGGGTGAAAATTGAAAATTTACTGTATTGATATTTTGTTTTGCACCTTTCTATTTATACATATATCCCATACTATCTTTTATACTCTAGACTACAAATACAATATTCTAGAACACATCTTCTATACTCTAACCTTCTCTAGCACCATTATCCAGGTGAATAGAAAAGCCAGGGCAGGTATGCTTGCGAAGAAGAAAAATGTTCCTGCAAATAACGATCACAAATGTTAAGCAGAATATTAATGAAGCTGTGCGTAGAAATTAGAGAGAGAGAGAGAGAGAGGGAATTAGCGACCTGCTGAGCTCCATTCCAGCATGAAATGCCATGAGGAGGACCAGTTGACTAGAGTCACCAAGCTTCCAGCTGAGGCCTTGACGTTTATTGGGAATATCTGCAGCATTCACAAGAATCTTTAGCTGAGGATTTAAATCGTTTTCCCATCACTTCGTTTGATCAAGCTTAAGAAATCCACACTTACCTCTATGAAGGAAAATACAAAGGATCTGCAGGTAAGCCAAAGATCAAGCAACAAATCAGTATCTTCCTCAATCATGGAAAATCATGTAACGGACACAAAAGATTATGCAGCAAATAAGGAAGATCAAGCAGCAAATCAGTATCTTCCTCAATCATGGAAAATCATGTAACGGACACAAATCAATATGGAAACTACTGCTACAGATCAGCTGAGACATTATTATTTGTATTCATAACATTGTATATAAATAGCAATAGCAGAATCAAACAATGTAAGAAAATCAGAACAGCATTTTTCAATCAAAGATTCATTCAAGTATTTTCTTCTTCATGGTATCAGAGCTTCCATCCTCAAACGAGGAAACGATCCAAAGATCAAGCATGTCAACTCCTTCAGAACAACCCCACAACCCCAATTCAAACACTCGGCCACCGTCCACAACCGACAAACCACTGATTTCTCTCAACATCTCTGCCCAAATCAGTGATAAATTAACATCGTCCACCTTTCCCTAATGGCGTGCTCAATTCGAAGCATTACTCATTGGATATGACCTGCTTGATTATGTGACTGGATCTGTTGTATGTCCCTCTCCTGCAGGAACACCCACCGTCGATCTATACAAAACCCAATGGGTTTGACAGGACAAGCTGATTCTAAGTGCTATATTGGCATCCACTTCATCTGCCATAACTCCACTCATCGCATCAGCCAAGACATCTCACGCGGCCTGGAAAAAATTAAATCTGCTCTATGCGAGTCACTCCAGAACACGAGCTATGCAATTGAAGGAAGAACTCACCCTCATTCAAAGAGGAAATCGACCCATCTCTGAGTATATGCATGCTGTGAAAATATTAATTGATGAACTTACCATCATCGATCATCCCATTTCGGATGATGATCTCACTTTGTATGTCCTAAATGGATTAGGACCAGATTTTCGAGAAATCGCTGCTCCAATTCGAGCACGAGAAAAATCACTGGCATTTGAGGTGCTTCATGATCTCCTCATCGGTCATGAAGCTTACCTTCGGCGTCTGGATGCTGCCTCCCAACAGTAGCTCATCACTGCCAATTACACAAACAAAATGAGAAACAATTCTCATCGTGGTTACCTTCCAAAAAGGCCAAATAAATACCATGGGTTCAACAAGTATCAAGGCAGCAGCCCACCCAAATCAATTCACTCGCATGAAAATAATTGGAACAATTCCAGTTCTGGCAGACCCCCAAAATTTAACAGGAGATATCAACCCAAATGTCAACTTTGTGACCAAATAGGTCATACGGCAAAACACTGCTCCCAATTTCCAAAGGCTACGGTCAATTGCACTCAATCTGTCACAGGTAAAGATAAATCATGGCTCTTAGACTCAGCTGCTTCTCACAACATCACTGGCAACCTTGAAAATTTATCTGTCCATTCAGAATATATTGGCACCGATGAAATTCTTCTTGGCGATGGTTCAGGTTTGGTTATCTCTCACACTGGCTCTTTACAATTACCCTTTCCCAACCGAACTTTTCAAATGAAAGATACTCTTTGTGTTCCGCACCTCAACAAAAATTTAATATCTGTTCATTGTTTTACCAAACAAAATAATGTATTTGTTGAGCTTCACCCATTTCATTTTCTTGTGAAGGACAAGTTCACGAAGGAGACCCTACTAAGAGGCATGTGTAGCAACGACGTGTACATCTTTCCAAAGATGTTGTCCCCTGTCCTTCACCCTAAATTTGCCCTTATGCATGAACGTGCATCGCTTGATAGGTGGCACAAACGTCTAGGTCACCCTTCTCATAAAATAGTACGAAGGCTAGTCAATAAACTTTCTCTTCCAGTCATATCCTAAAAAGAAGAGTCACTATGTAGCTCCTGCTCAATCAATAAAGCACATAAATTACCATTTCAATCCACCAGTTTTAAGAGTAATAACCCTCTTGAATACATTTACACATATGTATGGGGACCCGCTGCCTATACGGGTATTGATGGTTCCAGATATTATTTACTTCTTGTCGATCACTACACAAAATATATGTGGTTTTATCCCATGACAAACAAATCTGGAGTTTCTCATATCTTCCTAAAATTCAAAATTTTGGTTGAAACAAAATTCAATACAAAAATCCGAAATCTTTACTTTGACAATGGTGGTGAGTTTATTGCTTTACAAAACTATCTATCCTTGCATGGCATCAGTCATTACACCACAGCTCCGCACACTCCACAATAAAATGGTGTTTCTGAACGCCGTCATCGATATTTAGTTGAAACTGGCCTAACTCTTCTACATGATGCCTCCCTTGATCATTCTTATTGGCCATATGCCTTTGCAACAGCCACATATCTCATAAATAGACAACCCACCCCACTCTTATCCCATTGCACACCATTTGAAGCCTTGTTCGGTCAACAACCAAATTATCTTAAATTAAGAAAATTTGGTTGTTTATGTTACCCATTCACCCGACCATACAACAACAACAAAATGCAAGCCAAATCTATCATGTGTGTTTTTCTTGGCTATTCTTCGAATCAAAATGCCTACAAATGCCTGGACCCATCCACCAATCGGCTATACATATCCCGTCATGTTATTTTTGATGAAAGTCAAAATTCCTCCAAAGTTTTTCCCCACTTGTCATCATCCCACCCAACTCCCCCTCTTGTTTATCAGTCTTCTCCCATAATGACCCCTTTAGCTCACCTTCTGGACAGTGGGACAACTTCCATGGAAAGTGTAACCACCGGTTCTCCACATGACTTAGGTATGTGTACTCCAACTCAAACTTCTCCACTTATCTCTCCTGCCCCAAGTATCTACCATGATTCCCCTCCTCTCGTCTCTCCTATGACCTTACCTTCACCATCTTTGACCTTGCCTTCATCTCCACCATCGCCAAATCCTATGCCAAGAACTCATCCTATGTGCACAAGATCCATGAACAACATCTACAAACCTAAACACCTGAACTCTGCTACTCTTCACCCCCTCCCACTACCCATTGAACCAACCAATGTCAAAGATGCCATCTCCCATCCACAATGGCGGGCAACCATGTCCAGTGAACTTACGGCACTTATGAAACATGGAACATGGGATTTAGTTGTCCCTCCAGCACACTGCAACCTCATTGGTTGCAAATGGATTTTTCGTGTTAAGCGTAAGCCTGATGGTTCTGTTGATCGGTTCAAAGCCCGGCTGATAGCAAAAGGCTACAATCAAGTCTCTGGTATTGACTACACAAAGACATTCAGCCTGGTAGTAAAACATGCAACCATTCGAACGGTTCTCACCATTGCTGTTTTAAACGGTTGGGTGTTGCGGCAAATGGATGTTAATAATGCTTTTTTGAATGGCTCCCTCATAGAGACAGTATATATGATGCAACCCCTAGGATTTAAGGATGCTTCTCGTCCCTCTCATGTCTGCAAATTAAACAAAGCTATCTATGGCCTTAAACAAGCTCCGAGAGCTTGGTATAACACACTCAAAACTGCCATTCTACAGCTAGAGTTTACGCAATCAAAAGCAGATCCATCACTCTTTATTTACAATCACCACTCTAACATGTGTTTCCTCCTTGTCTACATTGATGATCTCATCATTATAGGAAATTAGTTGCAATTTGTTTCAACAATAATTCAACAGCTCAGCTCAAGGTTCTCTCTCAAAGACATGGGAAATCTTCATTTTTTTCTAGGAATTGAAGTAGTGTCTAATTCAGCCGGCCTGTTCTTATCTCAACAACAATACATTCGTGATCTTCTATCCACCACCAACATGAGTGGTGCCAAGGATGTTTTCACTCCAATGTCTTCTAGCTCCTCCCTTAAGCTCGATGATGGAAGTGCCTCAGTTGACAACACTGAATTCCATCGAGTTATTGGCAGTTTGCAATATTTGTCCCTGACCAGGCCGGATATCTCCTTTGCTGTCAATAAGCTTTCCTAATTCATGCACAGACCAACACATAATCATTGGGTTGCCACAAAACATCTTCTACGCTATCTCAAGCAGACAATCTTTCATGGCCTTCAGATACGTCAAAGTGGTTCTGCTCTCTTACGTTCACACTGATGATCAGTTAGCTGACTTGCTTACCAAGCCTTTATCAAGGCAACGAACTGCTCTCTTACATCTCAAGATTGGTCTGACTGATGGCAGCTCAATCTTGAAGGGGCGTATGAAGGATAATACAGAGGATCTGCAGGTAAGCCAAAGATCAAGCAACAAATCAGTATCTTCCTCAATCATGGAAAATCATGTAACGGACACAAAAGATTATGCAGCAAATAAGGAAGATCAAGCAGCAAATCAGTATCTTCCTCAATCATGGAAAATCATGTAATAGACACAAATCAATATGGAAACTACTGCTACAGATCAGCTGAGACATTATTATTTGTATTCATAACAATGTATATAAATAGCAATAGCAGAATCAAACAATGTAAGAAAATCAGAACAACATTTTTCAATCAAAGATTCATTCAAGTATTTTCTTCTTCAACCTCTGACATTATAACCCAAGGTATTCCTGCCATGCCTTCTGCAAAAGCATAAGAAAATCCCTGGTTGCAGAACTTATCCATTAGAGCAGTGAACAAGGAGTTGGGTTCAGGGATTCAAGATGATTATTGCTGGAAATGGTTTCTATGATAGGTGACTTATTTCTAGTTATAATATTGATACTTATTTAGTTTGTTTTTGGAGGTATTGTTAATTAATAGATAGAATTACACATACCAGCACTCCAAGAAACACCAGCACTGGAGTGAACTCCTTGGCATAATGGTGTTCCTATTAATCCAAAAAAAAAGAAGGAACCATTATCATTTCCAAATGAAACTCAAAAAAACAACATATATATATATATATATATACGCATTGTTAAGGAACCATTTCACCTAAAAATTTAAATTGTTAGGTAAGGCTGTAGAATATGATTTATATTATTCTCCAACACCCCTTCTCAAGTGAAAGCTTTTTGGGCTTGAAACTTGCACAGACCCACACTACTTTGTGCTTGATTTTTATCAAATAGAATGAGGGTCGTGAGATTTGAACTCGTGACCGCTGCGTCAACAAAACTCTGATACCATATTAAAGAACCATCTCACCAAAAAATTTAGGTTGTTAGGTAAGGTTCCAGAATATAATTTATACTATTCTCCGACATGCATGTACATAAAAGTATTTAAATTCATCTGAACCTGTAAGTAGAACGCCAACCCCATCGTCGACAAACAGAGGCATGATGCAACAGAAGAAACCTGAGCCAGGTAGATTTTAATGCAGTGTTAGTGCTTGAGCACAATATAACAAGTCAAAATGAATCCATCGTAGCAGCTCTAACCATAAGAAGAGCTCGTCTTCCAAACGCATCCATTAAAATCACGCCCAGAACAGCTGTTGGCATCTGCGAGCAATGTTTGCAGTAAAAGATATGAACAAAACGAACGAACTCTCCATTCGTGACTGCCAAGAAGCAGAAGGAATTGTGTATATACCTGGAGGAAGGCTATTGCTGTAGGTCCAATGGTAGTTGAAACATCTAAGCCAGACAAATAAAAACAATTATTAGGATGGTAGTTTTCACTCGTTAGGGTTTCTGCTCTCTTTTTTCCTTTTCTCCTAAGAGTGTCCAGCATGCTGATTTCTTTGACGTTGGAGAATCAAAGTACAAAATCCATGTAATTTAACAGCTTACTTGCAGGAGTCTTTGAAACGATGAGGGACGTGACAGGGAAGTTAGAATAACTTCAAAACTACTCAACTATGTTTATGGTCGCATCCCAAGCTCGGTCATATCTATAAGTTTTGTCGTCAGTTTGTTGTCAATCCATGAAATCATTTATGCATTCTAATAGATTAGAAGCTCGAGCTTCTTGTTTTTTTTTTCAATTTGGATAGCTTGCAAGTGAATTTATTAATGAAAATTCGAGGCTATCATATGTGATTCCCAAGCTTAGGTATATCAAACATTCATGTTAAACTTATTTGCTCAGCATTATCTATTGCGATACATTAGCCATAATTATAGGTTCCTGTGTGCACGCACAGACACATCCAATCACAAACAGTGGGCTGACATGTCACAGTTCAAACATCTTAAGTAGAAACCGACGTGGAAAAAGGTTGAAAAGTTCTCATTACCAACCAAAACACCAAATGCTTGGATTGAGATGCGGGGTTCTGGTTTTGGTTTAGACTGAAAAGAAATGTGCCGTTGTAAAACTTATTGTAGAACGCTTTTACCCAAAATTCTGTAATTTAGCTCGAGCAGAGATGGAAAGAAGTATCATACAGATTTGACATCTAGATTCGTTCAAAACAAAAGAGAAGGGTGTGCATAACCAAGCAAAGGGGAGTGAAAAAAATAGTAAAGGGAAAGATGAAAATCAATGACGGTCTGCATGAATAGTGAGCGATAATTAAGGTGTTCTATTGAACTCAACAAGGGTAAGTTATGTTTTACAAGTTTCAAGGATTCCTAGTTTATGGACATGCTTCCAAATATATTTGAATATACTGCTTGCCATTTTTATTCTTTTGCAGTGCTAAAGTTCTGATAGTATTTTGATATCATAGCTGGGCTGGTTGGAACTCTGGATTTGTTGTTATATATATATATATATATATATATATATATATATATATATATATATATATATATATTAAAATAGTATTTTTTTATTTTAAAAAAATTAATATTGACATCAGCGAAAACATTAAAAAATAACAAAAAAATAATTCAAAAAACACAGTCCCATACAACTTTGAGGTTATATAGTAGTGTCCTAACTTGCATAAATTTAACAATTATAAAATAATTTCTCGATAAAATATAACTGTTAGGTTTCAGGGCAAGAAACCAGTAGGCAACCTTCCTTTCATGATACCTGCATTTTGCAGCCGGCCTTGGCAAAGCAGGATAGGGTAATGAGCTGGATTGTCTCTAATGAGTGGTGTAATGTTAAAGGTATTATGATCTCCATAGCAGTTTTTGAGTTTGAGTCAGGGTGTGTAGTTCTTGTAAGAGCTTGGAACTCTCGAATTCGAGTCAAGGTTTGCAGCTCTTGTAAGAACCTGGAATATCTTGACCTATAAAGTGTGTTTTTCAAGAAATGGGTTACCGCATGGGGGGGGGAAAAGGTATTGAGTTGGATTGTGTTGGAAATACAACAGTAACAAAGGAGAGGATTGGAGGGTTTAGGGTGCACACTCAGATTTTGGTAGAATACAATACATTAAGAAATGGTACTCTCACACCTTTTCATTATGAAATTCATACAATATATATAGACATTATAAAATGTCTTTTACAATCTTCAAGGTACTTAATTAATATTGAGACTCTTCAATACTTACTCTAGATTCATAGTGTTTCTAATGTGGATAGTAATTCATTGTACTAACTTCAATACACTTAATCTTGATAAATAAGTTTAATAACTGACATTCTCCCCTCTTAAACTTGTTTCATCAATCTTCACGATTCCAAGCTTCTTCTGTAGATAACAAAAATTTCAAGTCTTCAATGGCTTCGTAAAAATGTCAGCAATTTGTTCATGAGTGGTGACATGAACTAACTCCACATTGCCTTCTTTTATGTTCTCTCTAATAAAGTGAAATCGGGTACCAATATGCTTTGAATGTTCATGATGAAATGGATTCTTTGCAAGAGCTATGGCAGACTTGTTATCAACGAAAATTTTTGTGGCTTCACTCTGTTTCTGTTGCAGATCTTCCATCAATTTCCTTATCCATATTGCATGACACACACATGATGCAGCAACAATGTATTATGCTTCACATGTGGATAATGCAACAATAGATTATTTCTTGGATGTCCACGTAAGTGTTGTTTCTCCCATGAAAAATATGAATCCAGTTGTGCTTTTCCTATCTTCCAAGTTTCCTGCCCAGTCACTATCACTATAACCTGTAATTTCAAGATTCTGTGAAGGTGAATAAAATAATCCATAGATTATCTTCAAATGTGAACTCCTTGGCTTCTCCATATATATGCTAACCAAACCAACTCCAAACAGAATGTCTGGTCTGGTACAAGTTAGATAACGCAAACACCCCATAATACTTTTGTAGTATGTAGGATTAACTAAATCTCTTTCTCCTTCTTTAATTAACCTAGTTTCATACTCAACTGGATTGTCTACTGGATCACAATCTTCCATAGAAAATTTCTTCAACACTTTTGTTGCATACTTGGCTTGAGAAACAAAAATACCATTACTGCGCTGCTTCACTTCCAATCCCAGAAAATAGGTCTGAGACCTAAGTCTGTCATTTCAAATTCCTTCACCATGGATTGCTTGAATTCTTGAATCATAGTAGGATCATCCCCTATGAAAGTATATCATCGACGTATAAGCAAACAAACATTACTCTATCTTATAAGTTTTTCTTCACATATAATGCATGTTCATAAGGGCATTTTGTGAATCCCTTCTGAGAAAGATAGCCATCAATTCTTGAGTTCCATACTCTTGGTGCTTGTTTAAGCCCATAAAGAGCTTTCTTCAATCTACAGACCTTCTTTTCTTCTCCTTTTACAACAAAACCAGCTGGTTGTTCGACATATACTTCCTCTTCAAGGTTGCCATTCAAGAATGTTGACTTTACATCCATCTAAAATATCTTCAATCTTTTCTGAGCTGCTAGTGAGATCATCAATATTATTGTTTCCATTCGAGCTACTGGAGCAAAAACATCTTCATAATATACTCCATATCGTTGCTTGTGCCCCTTCGCTACTAATCTGGCTTTATATTTTTCAATTTCTCCTTCTGCATTCTTCTTTGTCTTGAAGATCCATTTTACTCCCATTGCATTGTGTCCTTTGGGAAGTGTTGTCAATTCTCATGTATTATTTTTCCTAACGGAATTGATCTCCTCCTTCATTGCTTTCTTCCACTTGTCTTCCTGATATGCTTCTTCAAATGTAATAGGATCATTTCCTGAAAATAGGCAAAGCATGTTAACATCATCAAGATCCATTCTTTCTGTTACATCATAAATCTCCTATATGATCTTTGTCTTTCTTGTTGAACTTGAAGTACTAGCTGGGCTGCTAGTTGATGGAGATGGAGCTATCATGATTTCTCCTTCATCATTCTGAATTTGTTCTTCATCTACAATCAATTTCTGCAGCTGATCCTCAGAGTTCCAATTCCATTTCCATTCTTGCTTTTCATCAAACTTCACATCTCTCGACATGATCACCTTTTTTGTCACTGGATTGAATAATTTGTAACCATACGAATTTTCTCCATATCCCAGTAATATGCATTTCTGACTTTTATCTTCAAGCTTAGTTCTCTTTTCTTCTTGAATTTTGGCATAAGCAATGCTGTCAAAAATTCTCAGATGATTGACTCTTGGTTTCTTCATGCTCCAGGCTTCTTCTAGTGTAAGCATATGAAGTCTTTTTGTTGTAAATCTGTTCAACAAGTACACAACACATACAACTGCATCTCCCAAAAACTCTTTTAGATGATTTTTTTCTTTTAGCATACATCTAACCATGTTCATAATAGTCCTATTCTTTCTTTCCAATACCCCATTCTGTTGTGGAGTCTGTGGCATTGTGAGCTGATGAGCTATACCATTTTCTTTACAATAATCATCAAAAGCATGCGAAACATACTCTCCTCCCCAATCTGTTCTTATGCTCTTTAACTTGCATTCACTTTGTTTTTCTACTAAGTTTTTAAACTCCTTAAACTTACTTAGCACTTCTTTCTTTTCTTTTAGCACATATACCCATGTCTTTCCACTAAAGTCATCAGTAAAAGTGAGAAAATATTTGTTTCCTCCTATTGAAGTAGGCGAAATAGGCCCGCACACATCTGAATACACCAATTCGAGAGGCTGAGATGCTCTTGAACTCTTCTTTGGAAAAGACTTTATGTGTTGCTTTCCCATTAAACATACTTCACACGAAATGTTTGTGTTATCTAACTTTGGTATTCCCATAACCATTTTTTTTTCTCCATCAGCATCAGTGATCCACAGTTCAGATGTCCATATCGCAAATGCCAAAAATTCATCATGTTGGAGATTTCTGCCTTGAAACAATTTGATAGATATATATCCAGGTCTAAAGGAAACATCCTATTTCTGGTCATCTTAACTGAAGCAATCAGAGCTCCAGACTCATTAAAGATCTTCAAATTCTTATCCTTCATTTTCACTTCAAAGCCTTTCTCTAGAAACTGCCCCAAACTTAAAATGTTGTTCTTCATGTCTGGAACATAAAACATTTATGTTCACCATTCCTGAGTTTTATGAGGATTCTACCTCTTCCTTCAACTGGTCCTTAAGAAAGATCTCCAAAGGTAATTTTACTTTTATAGCTTTCATCGATATCAACAAAAGCTTCCTTCATGCCACACATATGGTTTGATGCTCCTGTATCTAGATACCAAGTGTTGGAGTTGCTGCCATTAAATTATCCACATGCCAACAATAATGCAGGTTCTTCATAATCACTCACTTTCTCAGCAAAGTTAACATTTTTGTCTTCAAATTTGTATTGTGAACAATCTGAAGCAAAATGACCATACTCCTTGCAATTATAACATTGCACGCTTACATTATTATTTCTCCAGTTTGAATATCCTCCACGACTTCTTCCTCTGTTTCTGCCTCGACCTCTAACATTGAAGTTTTGATTTCGTGCTCCATGAAACTCTTGATTTCTATATGATCTTCCTCCTCTTCCTCTTCTATACGGGAACCTTCCTCTTCGGAATGCTCCTCTACCAGATTCACTAGCATTCTTCATAGTTAATTGTGTCTGCAACGCATGTTCAAGAAATCTTCCTTCTCCTCTTCTGTCAATTTTCTGCTCATGGGCCTGCAGAGATCCCATTTACTCTTCTACTGTCAGATCTCCTAAATCCTTTGATTCTTCAATTGCTATAACCACATGATCATACTTTGAATCTAGTGATCTCAGAATTTTCTCCATCACACGAACATCATCAATATTTTCACCATTCCTTCTCATTTGGTGAACTAAAAAGATTACTTTTGTGAAGCAATTTGAAACTGTCTCATTACTTTCTTTATTCAACTTCTCAAAATCTCTTCTCAATGCTTGTAATTGTACTTTTTTTGTTTTTTCAACTCCACTATAAGTCTTGCTAAGCATTTCCCATGCCTCATTTGACGTCTTTGCTGGTGCCACCATCTCAAGAGTTGCTTCATCAAGTCCTTGATAGATCGTGAATAACGCCTTATTATCTTTCTTCCTTGATTCTCTCATCGCTTGTCTTTCTGCATTGCTCATCACTGCATCTTCTCTTGTTGAGTTTGGTTCAGTATAACCATCTTCAACTAACTCCCATAACTCTTGTGATCTAAGTAGTGCTTTGTATTGAATACACCAAAAATCATAGTTTTGTTTGGTAAGGTGGGTGGAATTGAGAATTGTTGTTGTTAGAGGTCATGTCTACTTTCAAGCTTTGATACCAATTTTGTTGGAAATACAGCAGTAACAGAGGAGAGGATTGGAGGGTTTAGAATGCACACTCAGATTTTGATAGAATACAATACATTAAGAAATGGTACTCTCACACCTTTTCATTATAAAATTCATACAATATATATAGACATTATAAAATGTTTTTTACAATCTTCAAGGTACTTAATTAATATTGAGACTCTTCGATACTTACTCTAGATTCATAGTATTTCTAGATTCATAGTATTTCTAATGTGGATAGTAATTCATTATACTAACTTCAATACACTCAATCTTGATAAATAAGTTTAATAACTAACAAATTGTTGTTTTTGGCACCTCATAAGATAGGAACTTGCCTGGCTCTAAATTGCCATCTTGCTATGAATAAATGGGATTTATTTATTTATATTTGAAGTTCTGGAATCAAGGCTCAATGCTCGGAATTCCAACAATTTAATATATGTAATTCAATAATTATTCAGATTCATAAATCAACTACATATAATTGTAAATAATCAAGGAAAAATCTCATGTCCTTAGCTCAACATAGCACTGCAAGCCAAGCACCACCATATTTAAAATTTCCCAGCAATTAATACTAAGAGTTGGTCATTGTAGATTGTATTTCTTCCAGTGCCCGTCCCTTTGTCTCTGGCACCAGCTTCCATATGAATAAAATTGTAAAAGCACACATTCCACAGAAGATGAAAAATGTTCCTGCAAAATAATATCAAATTCACAATAGTAATTAAAAAAATCTTCAGTATCTTTATGTTTTGTTGTAGGAGGGAGGGAGAGAGAGGATGATTCACCTGCTGGACTCCATTCCAACATGAAATTAAATGCGTATGTCATAACCCAAGAACTAGCCCAGCTGTTTAAAACCACAAGGCTTCCTGCTGACGCCTTAATATTTACAGGAAATATCTGCAGTGAAAACTCGTGCTTAGTTTCGGGTTATAAATTATTTTTTCACATAAATTGTCCTGTAAAAGTACGTATAGATGAAAAGTTGAAACATAATCACGTTAGGCAGGTACCTCTGCCATTATAACCCAAGGGATTCCTGACATGCCTAAGGCAAATCCACAGCCATAACCCTGGTTATAAAATCAATCAGAAATGATAAATGAGAAACAATCCTGAGTTTCTGGTGGTTTTCCAGGCCAGGGATGATGAAAGTTCAGAAAATAATATATTTTGGCTGGATTAAGTTACCATCAGGCCAACCACTGCAAGAATTGTAGAGAGCTCTTTCAGATATTGGATTTCCTGCTCAATCACAAGGAAAACAGGATCATTAGCTAAATTGTGAATATAAATAGAAATAATTATCCATGTTTGTGGTTAAATTACCTGCAAGCAGAAAGATAATCCTACAAGCAACAAGCTTAAACATGATGTAGTAGCAGAGGCCTACAACAATGGTGGTAGATTTGGTTACAGCCTTGATCATCAGCTACATAAAAATAAAAAAAGTGCCCTTGCGAGTTCTTACCATAAGAAGTGTTCGTCTTCCAAAAAAATCCATCAAGAATATAGTTACAATAGATACTGGAATCTGCAAAAAATTAGCTACTGTCAGTAAGATATTAATAACGCAAACTCCTTAATTCACCTTCAAGAAAATAAAATAATATCAACTCATGTATCTACCTGTAAAAGAGAAAAAACTACAGGTCCAATGGAGGTTGAAAAATCTATGGAAAACCAAACAGAAGTCATTATTTTATCTTCCCTCTTCACATTGAAGGTCAATACATGGAATCCATGCTTATATCTTCAATTATAAAGAACTTTCTCATTTGTTGGATACTTACTAACTTTAGCAAATATGGTACCAAGATAATATGACACAGCACTATTCCCTCCAAATGCTTGTAGTAATATGAGTCCGACTCCAACCTAATCCAGTTAATCAATTCTTAGAAATATGTAATGAGGGAGAGATTTTTTATATACAAAATAGAGAACTTGTTCAAGACTCGGCAAACTTAATTACAGTAATTGCATAAGCATATCTCTTCTGGAACAACTCTAGAAATCCAGCTTCATCTGAGGTGTGCTTCGAAGTTTCTACAGCGTCCTATAAGAAGAAAATGTCATCTCTTGTTATGGAACTCAAAAATCATCAGAACTGGAAACTGGATTCAAATTGAGAAAACTTGCACCCAGTTTGTTTTAAGATACGAAGATGAAAGTTACTCTGATATCATCTGCTTCTTCAGAAATATCCGATTTCGCTCCCCTAAGACGTTGCAATGTAGCTTCAAACTCTTTTTCACGACCTCGTTTTGCCTGTTAGAGAATTTTACGGACATAAAAGAGACAAAAACGTGTTTGGTTGAGGAGAAAGAAACGAAGGCATGAAATAAATATGTTTTCTGAAACATTTTTAGAGTGAATTTCCACGCTTTCAAAACGTGTAGTGCATACAAAAACATAGCCTCTCACTGTCTCCACCATTTTTATCCCAAGACAGTAACCCATAATGTTATGTTAGAGACAATAAAAATCATATTCTGCGATCTCATCTTATAACTTAAGTTTTTAGGTGAGATGGTTCCTTAACATGGTATTAGAACCTTGTGGACCTAGCGGTCACGAGTTCTAACCTCACTATTCTCATTCTATTTGATAAAAATCAAGCACAAGATAATATGGATTTGTACAAGTTTCAAGCCCAAACAGTTTTTACTTGAAAGGTTATGTTAGAAAATAATATAAATTATATTTTAGAACTTCATCTAATAACTTAAACTTGTAGGTGAGGTAGTTCTTGTCTGGGTGTCTTCATTTTCACCTAACAATATTTTCACGTCTCCATGCTCTACAACAATAGCAACAATGTCATCATAAATTGGACTCACCAGCCATCTTGGAGACTCTGGAACGAAGAATAAACCCACAAACTGCACTATGTTTGGAATAGTACCTGAGAACAAGATCACATTAACTCAATTAATAAACATATTAATGCTGTTCTGATCTCATAAGGAAAGATGATAAAAAATGTATACCTATTAGAGACAAGGCACGCCAACTTACAACACTTCCAGCGAGAAATTCTACTGCAGAGCCGCAACACACTAACAACTATATAGATAAAATAAAATAAAATTAAGGTTCCATTAAAAAAGGGGAGAAAACTCCATGATTGTTCATCGCAACATTAATTTAATTCAACCTGACCAGCTGAAGTGAATCTTCCTCTGAGATTCTTAGGTGTTATTTCTGAAATATATACAGGCACCTGTTACAAAAAATGCAGACTGCATTGAACACCTCTGAGATTCTTAGGTGTTCAAACATGAAATGGAAGCTTGTGAAATCAGTACCACATAAGTTAGAATCCCCACGGCGACTCCCACCACGAATCTTCCAATGTCCACACACCAAGCATTCTTCAGACAAGAATTCAAACTCATGTTGGCTCCATTAGACATTTATTATGTGATTAATACAGAAAGAAAGAGAATTTGATGGGGGGAGAGGAAACAAAAACCTTAGCAAAAGCTATTGCTAGCCAGCCAGCCATGCAGACTACTTGGCATATCCACATTGTCTGCTTGACAGAAAAATTACAGCAGATTAGAAAATAATTTAGGGCATAATAATATAAATATTGAACGTTTAAATTTAAAGGGTATCTTGTAAAGGAGATTACTCCTCTTCGACCGATGAGATCTGTCATCTTCCCACTTAAGATTGCACCCACCATTCCTCCTATCGTCAATATCGAACCAAAAACTGAATACTGCAGGTTTTAGGGGAAAAAACGAAGAACCCATCAAGCCATGAAAAATGTAGACATTGCAAAGGTAAATCAAGGAAATAATAAATGTAATTAACAGTCATAAACAATAAATATTTATCAATAAATAAAACTGAGGATTCTTGTTTTAAGAAGATATAAATTCACTTTAAAATTATCTTTTAGATATTTATTTTTATTTTTGTCTCTTCAGTCAAAGACATTTATGTCTGTAAAATACTAACCAATTACAATAAAGATTGAAATTTCAGCCAGTAAAGAGTGGCATGGTGCTATTAAATATGATCAAAAGTGTTAAATACACTCTTCACCAGCAAAAAACGAGAGAGAGCTGGTTAATCTGAATAATTATTAAGACTAACTGCAGCAAGAGAGAGGCCCAAATCTTCCATGATTCCAGATTCAGCTGGAGATGAATAACCCACCTGACAAGAAATTCCAATATTAGTCAATGCAATGGGTATTATTATTATTATTATTATTATTATTATTATTATTATTATTATTATTGCATGTGAATAAGAAATTCGATGTGTAGAAAGAACTAGCGATTTGTGGCGAGTCAAGTGTTTTTTCCTTCAAAAAAGTTATTTAAGCAGACTTTTACGTGTAATATTTGACGTAAAAAAATGTCATGCAGAATTCAAAAATTATATACATACATTTAATTAAATAACTAAAATATTATTAAAACAATAAAAAAAATTATAAAACCCGATCCTTACTTAGTCGAAATGAATCATATAAAACTTAAAAAAATCATTGTAATACACATTACATTTACTTTCCTCGCCTTAATTAAATGCCATGAACTTTCTTAAAATCCTGCTAAGAAAAAACTATAATTCATTGATTTTCTATTATTTATATTTTCAAACTGCAACGCAAGAACTTACAATGATGGGTAAAAAACATTTAACCAACTGCCATTAATTCTGTATACTCACAGCACATCCATAGCTGAAGGAGCCCCAGAGAGCAACAAAGGAGCTAAACACAAGAAGAGGAGTGAGGGAGTGATCGCTGGTTGGTTTGAAGCTTTCACTGCTGCTCGTCTCCGCAAGAAGCAGAGGGCTTGCTGCAGATTCCAGCCCTTCTTCCATGGCGTCTCGCTCCATTGTTTTAGTTTCTTCGAAACGCAGGAAACAAGACAGGCTGAGCTTCAAACGGTGGAAATAAAAAGAGAATAATGCTTTGGGTTAAAAGCACTTCCAGTTTAGCATATAAGCTGTATACAGAGTTAAGGAGTAATCGCGAAGTCATCTTCACGCTCCATTAATTGTTTTAGTTTCTTCGAAACGCAGGAAACAAGGCAGGGTAGGCGAGACAGGCTGAGAATATTGCGTGGGGTTTAAAGCACTTTCAATTTAGCATATAAGCTGTATACAGAGTTAAGGGGCAATCGAGAAGTCACTTTCACATTCCGTGCACGGTGCATTATTTTAAATAAAAAAATAGAAACTTTAAAGCACCAATTATTATACACAAAACGTTTTTTTTTTATGCGATAAACTTTATATTTAAAAAATATATATTTTATAGGTTAAAATAAAAGAATAAAATACTGATTGTTTTAAATTTTTACAAAAAATGTACTCGAATTTAAAAGAAATGTACTCAAATTTAGAACTTATTGTGCAGATAAACTAACCCATGTCATTACAATGTCCAGCCGCTTGTAAGAGCTCCTCGTATAATATTACGAGTTGCAGAAATCTAAAATTGGGGTGGAAAGTTAGACCTCGGACCATGGTTTGATCAAAGGTTAGTTTTTTAATAGTGCGGTGCGGTGTTGTTGTAGATGCTGGTTTATATTGTTTAGAATTGTTTTTGAATTTAAATTATAATAAAAAAAAAATATTTAGAATTAAAAAATAACTTTTTTAATGCTTTTTTAATCGAAACCGCACTAAAATATAAAATAAGGATGTTTGGTGGCGGGGTGTTGAAGTTGGAATGGTAGAGAAATGCCCATATCACAGCTTTCACGTGGTAGAGGTAGATCAAGTTTGAAGATGCTAGGAATTGTGGTTGAGCATGTTTAATTTTATTATTTTTGAATTATTTTAATATACTATTATAACAGAGACCAAAGAATAATAACAAAGAAAGGGTTACAGAAAATTGTGTGTATTATTTGAATGACTCACTTATACACACACACAACCACACGAGAATATGAGTTTATTTAGGAATGAAATCCAATAAATAATCACGCTAACACCCTCCCTTAAACTAAGATGGTATAGTAGATATCATCTTTAGTTTGCTTAAGATATCTGGAAACGACCTGAAAGAAGTGTTTTAGTGAAGATATCAATTGTTTGTTGTTCAGAGAAGACAGAAACTAATCTTATGGTGCCATGAGAAACATTATGTCATACAAAATGACAATCAATTTCGATGTGTTTTGTACGCTCATAAAAGACATCATTATGAAAAATCTATATAACACTTCTATTATCACAATAAAACATGGTGGCAGAAGAATGTGGAACACCCATGTCAGTTAATAGCCATCGTAGTCAAATTAGTTCAGAGGAAGCATCTGCAATAACATGATATTCAGATTTGGCACTAGAGCGAACAACAATAGTTTGCTTTTTGCTACGCCAAGAGATAAGAGAGTCACCCAGGAAGAAACAATATCTAGTTATAGATCGACGATCAGTTGGATCTCTACCCCAATCAACATTAGAGTAGCCAGACAACACCAATACGGAGTTAGTAAAAAAATGTGAACCATAAAAGAGAGTGCCTTTAATGTAACGAAGTATCTGAAGCACTGCAGAGAAGTGAGTGGAGTGAGGGGCAGACATAAACTGACTTACCAAATGAACAACATATGGGATGTCAAGTCGAGTAGCAATGAGATATACAAGACTCTAAACAAGTTGTCAATACAAATTAGGATTGACAAATTAGGATCAACAAGAGTAGTGTCATTTAGAGTTGTAAGTTTGCAATTGATTTCCAGGGTGTGGACTATGTTTTGTTGTCAATGATGTCAGCATGAGAAAGTAAATCAGGTGGATACTTGGCTTGTGACAAGTAATAGGCTTCAGAAGATTGAGAAACTTCAAGACCTAGAAAATAGCTAAGATGACCAAGATCTTTCATCTCAAAATACCGACTAAGATGGTGTTGAACTTCAAAAATACCAAAAGAATCATCTCTTGTTATTATCATATCATCAACATATATTATTAGAAGAACAACACCACAGTCAATTCGTTGAATGAACAATGTAGAATCATGAGAATAATATCAGATTAATCTCTTTTGCAGAGTCATAATCTGCAAACTGTATGTGAATGGTAGGTACTGAGGTGTTGCGAAACCATGTAACAATCTGATGATTTTTACTATCTCAGTCCTCCAAGCGATTTGCAAACTTTGTATCAAATTCATCTTTCTCTTTGGTTGGTTTAGTGATATCTCTAGGACGTCACAACTTACGACCAATTAAGAAGCTTTTCATTCCTTGAATCCAAAGATTATAGTTTGAACCAAACAAAACAGCTGTGATGGGTTGTGAAATATCAGGTTTTTCCATGATGATAACAGGGAGCAAGGCACACGGTAGTTTGTAGACTCCAATAATAATATCAGAAAGGTGTTTGTATGAATTCCAAAGAGAAGCATGAATAGATTATTGCAAAGACACGACACCATGAAGCACATGAGAAATTTGGATCTACAACCTAGGCTCTGATACCATGATAATGGAGACCAAAGAACAATAACAAAGAAGGGGTTGCAGAGAATTTGTGTGTATATTATTTGAATGACTCACTTGTATATATACACACACACATGAGAATATGAGTTTGTTTAGGGATGAAATATGACATATACATAATGAAATATGATTGCTAATACTATGCAAAGCAAATCTCCTGCAATTAAGCAAATCCTGCGTGGATATTCAGTAAATCACGCTAACGTACTAATATAAAAAAACAAACTTTAAAAATAAAAAATATATATTATTTTGATACATTTTCAAATAAAATATACTTCAAAAAACAATCACTTCTGATTACTCTATTTTTGTGTTTGTCTCGTCAAAAAAAAAGAAAATTACCCTTTCAAGTTCATAAGGCTCTTGTTTTGTTTTCTTTCTAATAGGGTATTCGTCCCTTTATTTGCAATTTGAATGCATAGAGCTCTAAAGTTTTTTTTTCTGATTATGAAATATAATTAAATTAATGAATTATTATCCTTGATATAAAATATATATCTCCATATTATTATTAGAAAATCTTAATGTTAGCGTGAGCTGTACAGATTAGGAAGTAATGTTGGCATGAGCTGTGTAGAGTCCAATATAGGAAATTATATTCTGCAATTAATTGTATCCCGATTTGTATGGGATTATTATTACTTGTCATATTTGAGTTATCTTTGTAAAGAGTTCTCTATATGAAGAGAGACTTTGTAACAGATTTAATATATGAAAAACAGAGAGGTATTCCCAGAATTGTCATGGTATCAGAGCAAAGGTCCATTCTTTGCTACGTAAAATTTTGACAGAAGGCCTAAGGAAGAAATAAAGGCATGGAGACGCCACCTAACATGATAGAATAAGAACAGCAAATTACAGTTGCAACCCTTGACGATCTCACGACAAAAATGACTCAGATTGTAACTCAAAACCAGATCCAGACCCCATCAGTGATCTATGACACTACGGCTGCATCGATTGGTATCAAGCTTGATGGTACCAACTATGCTTTGTGGTCCCAAATTGTGGAGATGTATATCTCCGGAAAAGACAAGTTGGGATACATAAATGGAGATCTTCCCTAACCAGAACCGAATGATCCCCACTTCAGGAGGTGGAGAACAGAAAACTCAATTGTGAAAGGATGGCTAATCAACTCCATGGATCCATCTCTCATCAGCAACTTTATTCAATTCTCTACTGCCAAACAGGTATGGGACTCAATTGCCACCACTTATTTTGATGGATCCGATACTTCTCAAGTATACGATCTAAAGCGACGAGTAACAAGAATGAAACAATCAGGAGAGTCCATCGAAACCTATTACAATTGCCTTCAAGGTTTATGGAGGGAAATTGATTTCCGTAGACCAAATCCTATGGAATGTACTGCTGATATACAACGATATAATGATTTACTTCAAGAAGATCGAGTGTATATTTTTTTAGATGGACTGGATGATAGGCTTGACCATATTCGTAGTGATGTTCTCCAACTGAAGCCCTTCCCAACGGTTGAACAGGCTTATGCCTATGTCCGGAGGGAAGCAACCAGACAGACTGTGATGCTCACCAACAATAGAAACTCCTCTGCTGCAGCAATGGTCTCTAAGAGGGGGAAGGAATATTTTCCACGATAGCAAACACTCCAATTAAACAAAGATGGGATGTCTTCATCAGGAGGGTGTAACATGCATCACGTGACTAAGGCTAAAGGACAAGGGGAGAGTGAAGGCAGTGGTTGTTCTCATTGTGGAAATATGAAGCACACACGAGAGACTTGCTTCAAATTGCATGGTTATCCCGAATGGTGGAATGATTTGAAGACACGGAAGCAGAGACTCTCTACTGGAAACACAGGGCAAGCATCATTGGCAGATACTAAAGCTCAGCTGTCATTCGCCCCACTAGTTGAAAATAGAGAAGCTGCCACTACTTTGCCTAAAGACCCAGGTAACGCAAACTCTAACACCGACTGGATTGTGGACTCTGGTGCAACTGACCACATGACATACTCTTCAGATGATTTTGTTGATACTACAAAACCAAGAAGAACTGGTATCACCAACGCAAATGGGGTAGTTTACCAGTAACAGGGGCTGGCACCGTGCAGATATCACCATCTATATCATTAAAAAACACTTTATTAGTGCCCTCTCTTTCAAATAAATTGTTATCTGTCAGCCAAGTTACCGAAGACTTAAATTGTGTGGCACTAATGTATCCAAAATTCTGCCTTTTTCAGGATATTCTCACGAGGGAGATCATTGGGCGTGGTACTAAGAGAGAAGGGTTATACTACATGGATGATTTCAATCTCAGCAGCGTCAACACCATGAGAAGATCACTCATGACGAGAGAAAATCAGATTTGGCTATGGCATTATCGGCTGGGACATCCATCTTTTAGTTATATGAAGTACTTGTTTCCAGAATTATTTTTGAATTTGAATTATTTAGACTTTAAATGTGAAACTTGCATTCTTGCCAAGAGCCATCGTGTATCCTTTCCGATTAGTTTGAATAAAAGCGATACCCCTTTTGCCTTGGTTCACTCTAATGTTTGGGGACCGTCTCCGATTACCACTAGTTATAGCATACGCTGGTTTGTCACATTTGTAGATGACTGTACTAGAATGACGTGGCTATATTTATTGAAACGTAAGGATGAGGTCTTTGATGTGTTTTGTATGTTTGAAGCTATGGTTCATACTCAGTTTTCAGCAAAAATCCAGATCCTTCGATCGGATAATGGGGGGGAGTACGTGAATCATAACTTCGTAGAATTTTTCCAAAAGAAAGGGATATTGCATGAGTTATCCTGTAGTCATACTCCACAACAAAACGGAGTGGCAGAACGGAAAAACCGACACATCCTAGAAATAGCAAGGGCATTATTATTTGGAGCACAGGTGTCGAGTAGATACTGGAACGATGGCATTACTACTACTGTCTATTTATTGAATAGGATGCCATCTAAAGCCTTGGACTTCAAGACTCCACTACAGGCACTGTCACAACATGTTACTCTACCATCCATTTTGTTGCTTCCACCACGAGTGTTTGGCTGCGTAGCATTTGTTCACATCCATAAACATCTACGAACAAAGCTGGAACCATGTGCTGTGTGTTGTATGTTTCTGGGTTATGGCTCTAATAAGAAGGGATTCCGCTACTATGATCCTAAAACAAAATGACTCTATACAACAATGGATGTTACCTTTCTAGAATCAGAATACTTCTATACATCCATGGCATCCACTTCTCCTCTCCAGGGGGAGACACGGAATGAAGATGAGAAGTGGTGGACTGTGACTGAAGCTGATGGTGGTGATATTTTTTAGGGAAATATGAAATCAACAGCCGTGACCGAAGCTGTTGATGGTGGTGATAATACTGTCGTGACCAAAGCTGTTGATGGTGGAGATAATACTGAAGTTACAGTCGTGACTGAAGCTGATGAAGGTGGTGATATTATTAAGGGAAATGGACCCGTGACTGAAGAGGGAACTAGACCCGTGACCGAAGCTCATAGTGGTGATAATTTTGAGGGAATTGAGGTTGCTGAGAATAATGTGGTATTGATAGAAAGAGTGACAGATGAGGATGATGTAGAGATAGAAAGCATAGCATCTGACGGCAGAAGTAAATCCCCCTCTCTTCCCTCTCCTCTAGTACCCGACAATGACACTCCTCTATATGAGAATATTCCTGAGGTAATCTCTCATACACTACCCACCAATAACTCTTTGAATTCTCCAGTTATCTATAACTTACCTTTCAGGCAGAATAGAGGCAAGCCTCCATCCAGGTACTCACCAGACACTACAGGAAAAAAGGCAAAGTACCCCGTCTCCAATTATGTTTCCACACAAAGGCTGCCAATGTCACTCAAAGCCTTTGCGTACAAGTTGTCCACTAGCAATATTCCTTCGGGAATCCATGAAGCAGTAGCAGACCCCAAATGGTCCCAAGCAATCCAAGAAGAAATGACAGCCCTGGAGAAGAACCAAACATGGGAAATCGTCACACTACCAGAAGGGAAAAGGACCGTTGGGTGTAAGTGGGTATTTTCAATCAAATATCAGGTAGATGGATCCATTGAGCGACACAAGGCAAGGTCGGTAGTGAAGGGGTACACACAAACCTACGGGATAGATTATCAGGAGACATTTTCCCCGGTAGCAAAATTGAACACAGTCAGAATTTTGTTATCCATGGCTGCAAATTTAGATTGGCCATTGCACCAATTTGACGTAAAAAATGCCTTTCTTCATGAAGACCTTGAAGAGGAGGTATATATGGATATCCCACCAGGATATAGTTCCAACACACCTGGAATGGTCTGCGGGTTACAACGGGCTTTATATGGACTAAAACAGTCTCCACGTGTATGGTTTGGTCGATTTAGCGTGGCTATGAGAAAGTACGGGTTTCAGCAAAGCGACTCCGATCATACTCTCTTCCTTAAGCAGCAACAAGGAAAGGTAATTGTCCTGATAATTTACGTAGATGACATGATCATTACAGGAGATGATGAAGAAGAAATTAAAAGATTACAAAAGCAGCTATCAGCCGAGTTTGAAATAAAGAATTTGGGAGGACTTAAATACTTTCTTGGGATTGAAGTGGCTAGATCGAATCGGGGAATTTTTCTCTCACAAAGAAAATATGTATTGGACCTACTAACTGAGGTAGGAATGCTAGACTGCAAGCCGGCAAACACCCCAAAGATTAAGAATCAAAAACTCGGAATGTATCCCGATCAGGAACCCGCTGACAAAGAAAGGTACCAACGGTTGGTAGGTAAATTAATTTACTTATCTCACACTCGTCTAGATATCTCATATGCTGTCAGCGTAGTTAGCCAATTCATGCATTGTCCTAGCAAGGATCACATGGATGCAGTTAGCCGAATACTACAGTATCTAAAATCTGCCCCAGGAAGAGGGCTTATGTTCTCCAAGAATGGTCATTTAAATGTTGAAGGATACACAGATGCTGACTAGGCAGGAAATGTGGTTGATAGAAAAATCTACATCCAGATACTTCACGTTCGTTGGAGGAAACTTGGTTACATGGAGAAGTAAGAAACAAAAGGTAGTTGCGTTGTCAAGCGCGGAGGCAGAATTCAGAGGAATGGCTAAGGGTCTTTGCGAACTCCTTTGGGTTAGAAGATTACTCTCCGAAATTGGCTTCACTCCCAAGTCAGGAATGAATCTATATTGCGACAACAAAGCCGCAATTGCAATTTCTCAAAATCCAATCCAGCATGACTGAATGAAGCATATCGAGATAGACCGACATTTCATCAAACAGAATCTTGAAAAAGGAGTGATCCACTTCCTTTTTGTCAGATCAGAAGATCAACTCGCGGATATGCTCACAAAGGCAATCTCGAACAAAAACTTTCATGGCTCACTTAGCATGAGCTGTACAGATTAGGAAGTAATGTTGGCATGAGCTGTAGAGTCCAATATAGGAAATTATATTCTGCAATTAATTGTATCCCGATTTGTATGGGATTATTATTACTTGCCATATTTGAGTTATCTTTGTAAAGAGTTCTCTATATGAAGAGAGACTTTGTAACAGATTTAATATATGAAAAACAGAGAGGTATTCCCAGAATTGTCACTTAACACCAGAAGAAACAACACACTCTCCCGGCGTCATCTGACATGGTAATCTTTACACATAATTTATTCATTACAATTTAGTAGACATAAGTTATTAGCGTTGCATGTATGTCTTCCAATGAACGTCCCTTCGTCTCTGGCACCATTATCCAAGTGAATAGAAAAGCCAGGGCAGACATGCTAGCAAAGAAGAAAAATGTTCCTGCAAAAAACGATCGCAAATGTTAACGAAGTTTATCAATCGATTGATGATTCATTTTTTCAATTGTAACTAAATATTTCGGTTTTGGAGCATTTTGATGTGTCGTTTTGAGGTTCTACTATATATATATATTAATTCAAAAAAAAATAGTTCAAATCTAAAAATAAAATTATTTAGAATTATACAATTTAATATAAAAAAATACACAATAAACTGAACAAAATTATGAACATGTATAATATTACAAGAATATCATCATTATTACTATGAAATTTTAACATAATAAATATAAATATGTCAAGAGACTCATCGTAAAATTTCATCTCAATCTAACGGTTGAATTAAGAGATATGATTGATATTGTAAAATATTCAATATAAAAAAAATATTATTTGGTTAAAATAGAACAGGCGGAACGAAACCGAAACATTCAGATGAAATATGAATGGAATTTTCAAAATTGACTGAAATTTTAAATGAGGTTAAAACTATATCATTTTATCTTGTTTTTTTAACTTGTACGAAACATTTAGTCCATTTCAGCCGAAACAAGAAGAAATTAATAACACTGTTAACGCAGAATATTAATGAAGCTGTGCGTAAAATCAGAGAGAGAGAGGGAGGGAGGGAGGGAATTAGCGACCTGCTGAACTCCATTCCAGCATGAAATTAAATGCATATGTCACAAGCCATGAGGAGGACCAGTTGACTAGAGTCACCAAGCTTCCAGCTGAGGCCTTCACGTTTATTGGGAATATCTGCACCATTCACAAGAATCTTTAGCTGAGGATTGAAATCATTTTCCCATCATTTCGTTTGATCAAGCTTAGAAATCCACACTTACCTCTGACATTATAACCCATGGTATTCCTGCCATGCCTACTGCAAAAGCATAAGAGAATCCCTGGTTGCAGAACTTATCCATTAGCGCAGTAAACAAGGAGTTGGGTTCTGGGATTCAAGATGATTATTGCTGGAAATGGTTTCTATGATAGGTGACTTATTTCTAGTTATAATATTGATACTTATTTAGTTTGTTTTTGGAGGTATTGTTAATTAATAGATAGAATTACACGTACCAGCACTCCAAGAAACACCAGCACTGGAGTGAACTCCTTGGCATAATGGTGTTCCTGTTAATCCAAAAAAAAAAAAAGGAAAAGGGAACCATTGTCATTTCCAGAATGAAACTCAAAAAACAACACATGCATCGATAAAGAAACATTTCATCTAAAAACTTAAGTTGTTAGGTAAGGCTCCAGAATATGATTTATATTATTCTCCAACACACCCATTCAAGTGAAAGCCCTTTGAACTTGAAACTTGAACAGACTCACATTACCTTGTACTTGATTTTTATTTAATAGAATGAGTGTAGCGGGATTCGAACTCGTGACCGCTGGGTCAACAAAGTTCTAATACCATATTAAGAAATCATTTCACCTAAAAGTTGAAACTGTTAGGTAAAGCTACAAAATATAATTTATATTATTCTCCAAAAATGCATGTACAGAAAAGTATTTAAATTCATCCGAACCTGTAAGAAGAACGCCAACCCCATCGTCGACAAACAGAGGCATGATGCAACAGAAGAAACCTGAACCAGGTAGATTTTAATGCAGTGTTAGTGCTCGAGCACAATATCACAAGTCAAAATGAATCCATCGTAGCAGCTCTAACCATAAGAAGAGCTCGTCTTCCAAACGCATCCATTAAAATCACACCCAGAACAGCTGCTGGCATCTGCGAGCAATGTTTGCAGTAAGAGATATGAACAAAACGAACTCTCCATTCGTGACTGCCAAGAAGCAGAAGGAATTGTGTATATACCTGTAGGAAGGCTATTGCTGTAGGTCCAATGGTAGTTGAAACATCTAAGCCAGACAAATAAAAACAATTATATTGGGATTTCTCTTTAAATTAAATCCTTATAAGTTAATAATTAATAATCAGATGTTTATATATTTTCAGAGGGAGACTCACTAGCTTTAGCAAATACTGTGCTAAGATAAGCTGCAAACACACTGTTCCCTCCCAGTTGCTGGAGTAACATTAACCCTACTCCAATCTAAGTCAGGTGAAATATTTTGGAGAAAAACATTTGTGTTAATCAGTCAACATAATGAGATGAGATGAACAAAGGAAGAAGAACAAAGGACAAACTTATGTTGTTAAACTTACGATAAGTGGATAAGCATATTTCTTTTGAAATAAGCCTTGAAATCCAGCATCACCTCGTTGAAAAATGTCTGTAGCATCCTGGACCAGATATTGGAATCACATATCAGCTTCTTGAGAAATATGAAAAACTGCGTTGAGATTTGGAAACACAATCTACATTTTCAAGACATGAAGTTGAAGTATTACTCTGATTTCAGTAGCTTCTTCAGAAACACCGGCGTCCGCTCCTCTAAGCTGTCGCAAAGCATCTTCAAACTCTGTTTCCTTGCCAATCGATGCCTATATAGCAAACACTTAGAATACTTTTACTGCCTCAAAATAGAAAAATATGATCAGAACAGGTTGCTGCAAAATATGATCAGAAGGAACTCACCAGCCACCTTGGAGACTCTGGTATGAAGACTAAACCGACAACTTGCAATAGACATGGAATTATAGCTGGAATTCAACAGGATTTTTAGGCACGGGTGAGTTAACAATGATCAGGTTTTTTAATCATTTTTAAAAGTAAAACTCCTTCGGTAATGGAATGATCAATTAAATCAAATTGCGAAACATCACCTAATAGAGATAAGGCGCGCCATGAAAAGAAGTTTCCAAGGAAAAAAACTATCAAGAGGCCAGAACAGTTCATCAGCTGCGAGCATGGAAAAGAAGGGAATGAAGGCTCTGATGGGACATTTAGATGGTAATTATTTTTCAGTTTTTTTTAATATATTGATGTTAAAAAATAAAAATATATTTCTAATTAACCTTACCTGGAGAGTCACTACAAGTCGACCTCTAATATTTTTAGGTGTAATTTCAGCAATATATACAGGTACCTGTAATGAGCATGTAATTAATTAAGAGTTAAATAGAAAAGTTAATCAACCTGAAAATACATAATCCAAAATTTAAGTACAATTACCACGTAAGCAATAAGTCCAACTGCGAATCCAATTGATAGTCTTCCAATATTGACCCCCCAAACACTCTTTAAAAAATAATTCAATAATTATTGTTAGTGATCCACAATACTATATAATACTATAAATCCTTGATTATATGAAATCAATATAAAAAAAATAATCAAAATTAATGTTTTTAAGAGAATTTTTCATGATATATTTTCAATTAAAATATATTTTACATTACAATATCAAAATAAATAAATAAAATATACCGTAGCGGAAGCTATTCCAAGCCACCCCATGATGAAAAATATCTGGGATAACCACATTGTCTGGTGGAAATGATAAAAACAATAATTTAAATTAAATAGAAGAGTTGAAGATTAGCTACTAATCATGAAGCTTTAAATAAATAAATAAATAATTGAGAAGGCTAGGAATTACTCGTTTTCGGCCTACGAAATCCGCTATCTTCCCACTTAAAATAGCTCCAACCGCAGCTCCTATTGTAATTATTGAACCAAAAAACGAGTACTGCAAAATATAAAAGGCCAGGTGAGAAAAATAAAAAATAAAAATGAAAATTACAGAAAATAATAGAATAATAAAACTAACCGCAGCTAGAGACATGCCTAAATCTTCCATCATCTCAAATTCAGCAGTTGATGTGTAACCAGCCTGACAAACAAGATCAATAAAGCTCAATGACTCCATGGAAGGGATAATTTCCTTCTCTTTTTTCTAGTTTTTTTCAATCCAATGTTACAGTTTTAAGACAATTCTATCAGTTTTTATCTGTTCTTTAAGAAAACTCAGAACAAAAACATATACCATAAAGTCCTGTTAAGGTTTATTGTATAACGAACATAGCCAACCCATCACTTTTTGTTTTTGTTTTTTCTGGCCTAACAAAAATAATGTCTAACCCTACCGCCCCCCAGCCGCCAAAGGCCATTTCATGGGCTGAAAAGGTGCGAGTCTCAGACTCAAGCACACGATGTCACTTGGACCATCTTCCTCGCCAACCAACGGGGAGCATACTCCGCATCCCAGAGAACATGATCTTAGCCAACGTAGACAAGTGGAAGAACAGCATGGTAGGTTTTTTTGTAAGTTATAAAATGCCATACCATGCTGTCTGTAGTATTGCCAACAGGGTTTGGAAGGAGCATGGACTGGAAAAGGTTTCAGTGCTCGATAACGGGTTCATGGTCTTCCGCTTTGCATCTGAGGAAGGAATGAAGGAAGTGTTAGCCAAGGGGCCATGGATGTTTGGGGGAAAGTCCATACTACTCCAACAGTGGCAGCCGGGATTCAAATTCGACAAGAACAAAATCAGGCACCTTCCAGTCTGGGCTCGATTACAAGGTCTCCCTTTTCCTCTATGGAACAAGCAAGGGCTAAGCATGGCTGCCAGCATGATAGGGAAACCGATTGCCTGTGATGAGGCCACCATCCAGTGTAACCGCCTGGAGTATGCAAGAATATGCATTGAGCTTGATGCCAACATACCACTGGTTCACCAGTTCCAAGTCACGAGCTCTCTCTCAGAGGACCCAATCACAGTGGACGTTCTTTATGAGTGGAAACCAGCCCGTTGCCAATCTTGCAGAGTTTTTGGTCACACTTGCAAGAATAAGGAGACGACTGTGCAAGATCAAGGGCCAAGATTGGAGAAGGAAGGAGATTGCATCGTTCCAGAAGCTCCAAAGTCAGACAAAGAGCATCACACGGGGATGAACCATTTGGTGCAAAACTCAACCTCTCAGGGAGAGGACCTGCAACTCATCAAAGAAAATGAGAGGTGCACCAAAGAGCTTTGCCCTAGAATCCAAGATAAGGGGGAGTCCTCCCTGGCTGTCACAAGTGAGGGTGCAAATGCCAAAGACAAGGGGAAGGAGCCAGTAGATAAGGGCATCAGAAGGGAGCTCACCAGTAACCTCAAAGAGAAGGGAGGGAAGACTGGGAGCATTGATAGCTTGCCCCAAAGCATTGAAAGCCGCATGGGTCCCTTGAGTGGAGATGGGGACAGCAAAGAGCTGTATAATGAAGTCTCTGGGAGCAGTACCAGTGAATGCCCACCTCTCACCCATAAGGGTCCGAACTCTCCTTCCCCAAAGGCCAAGAAGCGTAAAGGGAAGAAGAAAAAAGGGGCTGGCAGTCCCTGGTGATCGGGTTTGTTCTCTCCTTTATTTTTAATAAATGGTTACAATTGGTAGCTGGAATGTGCGGGGTCTCAACAGTCCTCAAAAACAATTTGCAGTTTGCTCATGGCTTAAGCACCATAATATTGACATTTTTGGTCTTTTAGAAACTAGAATTTTACCCAACAATTTGGATAATGTTCAAGCTAAAATTCTCCCCCTGAACTGGTCAGCTATTTCCAACATTCACACTGCCACTCTCTGTCGAATTTTGGTGGGATGGAATCCCAAATTTTGTCATCTCCAAAGCATTGATACGTCTGCCCAATGGATTACCAGTGAAGTTCATAATCATCCTCGGCTAGCGGGAACTAGGGTTATTTTTGTTTATGGGTCTAACAGTCCTGTTGAAAGGAGGACCCTGTGGCAGTATATCATGGCAGCGAGTGAGGCTAACAAGAACAACCCTTGGATAATCTTGGGCGATTTCAATGCTGTTCTCAGACCGAGTGATAGAAGTGGAGGGTCTACTGATTGGGGGGGGCATCATGGGGATTTTCCAGATTGTATCATGCATTCTACCCTTCAGCAGCTCCCGTATACTGGAATGCATCTCACATGGCATAATGGGCAGAATAACGAGGCCACAATTATGAAGAAACTAGATTGGGTCTTCGGTAACCTTCCCTTGATGATCAGTTGGCCGAATGTGAAGGCAAATTTTATTCCAAGGCAAGCCTCAGATCATAGTGCTATGGTGGTTAATTTTGAGAAAGCTTCTCCTCGGGCAGGATCCCCCTTCAAGTTTTTGAACCAATGAGCCTCTCATGAGGATTTCTTGGATCTAGTGAGAGGAGTCTGGACCCAACCAATTGCAGGAAACCCTCTTTTCCAGCTCACAACTAAACTGAACATCTTAAAGGCCCATTTCAAGTCCAAGCACCGCAAAACCACTAGCCACCTATCCCTCAGGGTGTTTAGAGCTCGGAATGACTGGAATGCAGCCCAATTACAGTTGGATGGTGACCCTCTTAATGCAACCTACATGGACAGGGAGAGATTTCATGCCAAGCAGTATATGTTCCTTTGCAAGGAAGAAGAGGCGATTTTCAAGCAGCGTTCCAGGGTGCAATGGTTAACTCTGGGGGATCAGAACACTAAATTTTTCCATCGCTCTTTAATCCACAGGCAGACGCGGAACAACATTTCTTCTTTGCAAGATGGGGGGGGCAGACTCATATGGGGCAACGAGTCATTGGTGAGCTTGCTGTGAATTATTTCAAGTCCATTCTTCAGAGGCCTAGCGGGTCAGATGGGGGCAATGTTAGGGGCCTTTTTCAAAGAGAAATCTCGGATGAGGCTAAAGCTGCAATGCAGGCCCAAATCTCGGATGAGGAAATAAAGGATGCTTTATTCTCAATCCATGAGGATAAAGCACCTGGGCCCGATGGATACACGAGCTTATTTTTCAAGGCTGCCTGGAGTATTATTGGGGTGGATTTCATTCAAGGGGTGAGGTATTTTTTTGATAATAATACTCTGCCTCGTTGTATTAACTCTACCAGAATAGCCTTGGTTCCCAAGAATGAAAACCCAAACACTCTTGATGAGTTTAGACCCATATCATGCTGTAATGTAATTTATAAATGCATTTCCAAAGTGTTGGTCTCTAGGTTGCAGGTTGGCCTTCTCCAAGTTATCAGCCCGGAGCAAACAGCTTTCATTGCTGGGAGGAGTATATCGGATGCAATACATCTAACCCAGGAGCTAATGCATAACTATCACTTGGATTCGGGTCCTGCGCGTTGTGCTATTAAGGTGGACCTCCGGAAAGCTTTTGACACCCTTAATTGGGATTTTGTTTTGGCAGCTCTTCAAGCTATTAAAATTCCGGACTGCATGGTGCATTGGATTGGTGCCTGTATGACATCGCCTCATTTCTCACTAAGCATTAATGGGAATCTTTATGGCTACTTCAAAGCCTCAAGGGGGTTGCGTCAGGGTGATCCTTTATCGCCGTACCTTTTTATCCTAGCCATGGAAGGTCTCTCGGGCATTCTGCGGCAGGCTAGCAGCTCAAGTCAGTTCAAGCATCATTGGAGGTGTAAGAAAACTAATACCACGCATCTTTGTTTTGCTGATGACCTTATGCTCTTCTGTCATGGAGATACTCATTCCGTGGGCGTCATCAAGGATTCTCTAGACCATTTTTCCCAGCTATCGGGTCTAACCATCAACCTCAATAAAAGTAGTCTGTTCATGGCAGGTGTTCGGTTAATTGACCAAGAAGTCATTGTGGGAAGACTGGGAATTCAGCCTCACTCGCTGCCTGTGACTTACCTGGGAGTGCCCTTGATTACTTCCCGACTGAACAAATCACATTGTCTCCCTTTGATTGAGAGGATAACAACCAGAATCAAGCTTTGGACATCCTCTTCCCTATCATATGCTGGTAGGCTTCAGCTAATCAAGGCAGTGTTGTTCTCCATTCAGGTATACTGGGCAACTAAATTTACACTCCCGGCTGCGGTCACCAAACACATTGAGAAAATCATGAGGAACTTCCTGTGGAAAGGCTCTTCGTTATTACGGGGTGATGCTAAAATAGCTTGGAATGAGGTTTGTTACCCGATGAGGGAGGGTGGCCTGGGTCTCAAACGGCTAGCTGCGTGGAATCATGCCTCGACTATCAAGCAGATATGGAACGTCCTTTCCAACCCTTCGTCTATCTGGATAAATTGGGTGAAAGCTTATCTCTTGAGAGGGAGATCTTTCTGGTCCATTCCAACCCCCTCTAAACCCTCCTGGACTTGGCGGAAAATTTTACAGGCGAGAGATAAAATTAGAGGTAGCTTCACAGTCAAGATAGGGAATGGCAAGGACACTCACCTTTGGCTTGACTATTGGCTCCCTGGGGGTGCAAGATTGTGTGATTTGTTCTCTGCCCGTGACCTGACATCAACCGGCCATGCTTGGGAAGCAAAAGTCTCGGCTATTATTAGGGGCTCTCAATGGGACTTTCCGTCAGGGAATGATCAGTTGCATGCAGCTTTACTAAACATTCCCTTTTTGCCTAACAGCCAGCGTCCTGATCGGCATGTTTGGAAGCATAATGCTTCAGGAGATTGCACCATCCACTCTGCTTGGGAGTTCATCAGGCCCTCCAAACCGACTGTGGAGGGTAGCAATCTTATTTGGAACAGGTGGCAAGTTCCTCGTCATGCTTTTATTCTGTGGCTTGCTTCCAGGAGCCGTCTGCGCACTCTAGACAGGTTGCACAATCCTGGGGATTCTAGCCAGAGTTGCCTGTTATGCAATGGCCATGCCGAGAGCCATACCCATTTGTTTTTCAGGTGTGCATACTCTACTGAGGTCTGGCGAGAGGTTACTTTACGAGCCATTATAAATTGGCCAGCTTTACCTTGGGAAAGGGCTTGGGAGTGGGCTGCGAAGGAGTTCACCAATAGAAGCAACCCCAACCAAAACTTAGTTGGGATGATATTGGCTGCAACAATTTATACCCATTTGTTTTTCAGGTGTGCATACTCTACTGAGGTCTGGCGAGAGGTTACTTTACGAGCCATTATAAATTGGCCAGCTTTACCTTGGGAAAGGGCTTGGGAGTGGGCTGCGAAGGAGTTCACCAATAGAAGCAACCCCAACCAAAACTTAGTTGGGATGATATTGGCTGCAACAATTTATCATCTCTGGGCTGAGAGAAATAACCGTCTTCACATGCAGGTGTTTTGTAGTGCAAAACACACTACGGACAAGACCCTCAATGCCATCCGAGATAAAATTGCTTCCCTTGGTGATCGCTCTGCGTATCAGTTGGGGATTCAGCATCAGTGGAATGTTCATTAATTCGGGTTCTAGTTCCCCTTTGTGCTGCCTTTGTAGGGCCTGTCTTCTGGCACAGTGGGTGTTCTATTTTGGTTATAGGCTAGGCCTTGGGGTTTTGGGCTCCTGTTTGCCTGTTGGGGTTGTAATTGGGCTCCTGTTGCCTGTTGAGGTTTTAAAGGCTTGGTCTTGCCAGGCGGTTTGTTTTTTTCTTTGGGCTTGGGCTGAAGCTCCCTTGTTAGCCTCTTTTTTAGTTTCCTCTCCAGCCTTTTTAGGCTTGTTTTCCTGGTAGGGAGCCTGTCCCTGCCAGGTCAGCCGGCGGCGTTTCCGAGCGGTCGGCACCCTACTCTGTACATTTCCCCTCTTAATACATTTTGAAGTTTCAAAAAAGTATAACGAACATATGTTTTATATCCCTTCACGGTGATGCCGACAACTCGTTTTGCCCATCTTATATCAAGATTATTAGAGAGAGAGAGAGAGTGGCATCATTTGGCTTTTGCGTTTGCAGAGTTGATGAAAGTTATATAAATATTTGTAAAGGTTTCATTCGACCCCCTATAGTCTTATACTTTACAATTTAGCCCCTTTGTTTCAGTATCGTAGTACAGTCATCCTAGCAATGTCATGGAGCTTTTATTCAACTTCCATTAGCTTTTCTCGAGTTTCATATTCAAATACCTTGAGAATTTAATCAAAAAAACCATGCGGGTGATTAAAAAAGATCGATCCATACCTTAATTAGAGATTAACTATAGGAGATAATCTAAGTAGAGTGAAATTAGTTTTCTCTATACCTTATGTATGAAATCTCACCTATTTCTTGAAGAAAAAAACACTTGCACTCTACCCAGAATCTTTACCAAAGTGAAGGGTTTTCTTCTTTTTAGAGTGAAGAACAAGAAACTGCTCAAATCCTTACTTTGATGGTGCGTTAAAACTAGAAGTAGTACTTACAGCGAATCCGAAACAGAAGTTGCCGGACAAGGCAACAATGGCGCTGAGAAAGAGAACCGGAGTAAGGGAAGAACCATCGTTTGGTTTGTCACTGCTGATGAAGTTCGTTTCAGCAGGAAGCAGGGGCCTTTTCGTATTTGCCAGCCCTTCTTCCATGCAATCTTTCTCCATGTCCTCTCTCTCCTGGGAGCTTAGAGAGAAGAAACGCTAACAGTTAGTATCTTTTTGGAGACTTAGCAGTAACAAGACAAGCAGTGAGAAATTAATCTGCAGACAAGCTATCCAGCGATAACTTGTATAGACTCTGGTGTGGAGAGTTGTTGGAGTATCTCAATCGAGGGAAGAGTTAAAATATCGTAAAATACAATTGTAGTCCCTCAATTTTAGTATGTTGGACATATTAGATCCTCTTCTTTAGTTTTGGTGACACAAGACCCGTATCGCCTTCAATAATCGGCCCATTTGTCACTTGTGGTTACTTTATAGATACTATAGTTCTAAACTCAAATTAGAACAAAATTCAGATTAGAGGTTAAGAGGTCAGCCCAGCCCTGTAAACCTAAAAATTAAATAAATAAAAATTGTTTAAATAAATAAAATAAAAAATAGAGTCAATTGGTTGATAGTCAAGTTTTTCTTTTCATCACCACTGTTCATGATGAATCTTGCTAGGTTAATTATAAAGGGGCTTTAATTTTCTTTTTTTGAAGATGGGAAAAGTTTTTTCTTTCTTTCACCATTAAAATGAATTGGTTTCACCTTTTAACATGGCTGAAAGCACAAGGCATTGTGTTACCGACATTTAAGGACTACAAAAACTAATTTCCAAAACTTAAAGGATCACGACTTGATTTCTAAGAGAATCCAGTCAAGGGATTTTCTTTTATTTTTAATTTTTATGAAAGCGAAAGGGGAATCTTATTTAGGCTCTAATTTCGATTTGAGAGTTGAGTTCAACCATGTTTTTGTTTTATTTCTCAATAGTTGTAAAAATCTTACCGCACAACAACAGGAGCTTCAAAACTAATCACTCAGAGCTTAAACAGGAACGTCAAGTTTGATATTTGTATAATAAGTTTTGAGTTTGAGTCAAGATATTTATTTTTTATAAAAACCTGAAACAGTTAAAATTTTATTCGTTCACATGAGCTTACAAAATATGTTTTATGAAGATATGATTTCCTCGAATAAAAAAAAAAATTCAACTTCAGTAATGGTGCCAGCAGAAATGCAAGAGAACTAGCTAGCAAGTGAAATTGGTTCGGATGAAAATGGGTTTTCGATCCGAAATATCATCTCCATGACTCAAATTGTGCCTCCATGGATCCACAATTCAGTTCTCAAAAGCATGGTCGACTCGCATGTGATTTGCCCAGTACCACGGGTTTTTTTTTTTTCTCCTGTGCCCTCCTCATGTTTACTAATGGTAGGAAAATATGTAACACGCCAATGTATCAATAAATTCCATTTTTATATAAATTATTATTTATGTCAACACTTCAAAATAATTTAAAAATACAATAACTTGTATAAATCTCTTGATCAATGCTGTTAGCTACCACCTATCCAGAATTATAGTTGAGAAACGCGTTCAGCTACCACATAATCACGGTAGCTTGGAGCGGTAGGCTTAAGGTTCCCAATTGTCAATACGAGTCGAAAAGGCACATAACTGTAATTAAATAAATATTTATTACTGTTTCAAAAATATTTAAAAAAAAATTAAAAAGAAATTATATATTATAATATATTAATATCAAAAATAATTTTTTAAAAATAAAAAAATATTATTTTAATATAACTCTAAATAAAAAATATTTTTAAAAACAACTTCAACTATCCAAACAGCACTAAGAAGGAAGGGGATGATGATCCTTTAGTTTTTGGGGATGTGCAGAAAATTAGTGGGAGCTGGATATACATGACTAATGCATCCATTTGAGATGTAAATTAAAAAGAAATTGGCATCAGATTCCTTGCAAGCAGCTGTCTGGATAGGCCAGTCCAAGTAAAGATTAAAGTTTCAATGTTTCTCTTCCCTCTGGGGTGGTGATCGAAGTGCAGGAGAACAGACAATAAGGAAAAATGATGCCACACATTATTATTATTATTATTATTATTATTATTATAACTGCCTGTAGCACTTTGTTTTAATTATTACTTAAAAGCAATAATTTGATTAATGACATTTTTTGGTGGTATTTTTATTATTTTTAGATTGTAGTCTCATTATCAAGGTTGTCAATAGTCAATATTATTCCGGTCATCGTTCCGGTTTTTCTATTGATACAGAACATTTTGATTTCAGAGCATTTCGGCGTGCCGTTTCGAAGTTGTGTTGTTCATATATAATTAATTATATATATATATGAAAAAAATTAAAATATTAACTTAACAAGCATAATTAAAATTTAAGATAAATTAACTTTAAATTATACAATACAAACATAAAATCAAACAAATATAATCTCAAAATTAAAAACACAACCACAAGTTAATCAAAATAAAAAGGATTTTAAAGCCAAAACAGCACACCCAAAACAATACCGAGACGTTTCAGCCGGTATTTCCAGAACGGGCTGGAATTAAAACTGAGACGAAAACAACTCCGTTTTGTCTCGGTTTTTTTAACGGCACAGAACATTCCAGCCAGTACAGTATTGACAACCCTGCTCATTATTTCAAATATATGACAATCTTCTTAATAAAAACATTTTTTATTGGTTTTTTTTTTGCCCAACTTCAAAAGTTGGTTTAATTTGATTGTAAAATGAACAAAATCATGAGTGTTTATACGTGTGTTCTCTTTCTTTGGCGGATCTTCAGCCAATACAGCAGATTATTTATTTTATTGAGCAAGTCCATGAAACAGTTCAATACTTCCAAGCCTTTTATTCAGTGAGCTCTTATTATTAAAAGAAGCATATAAAGGAACCTTGTGAGAGATAAACTATAAAGGAAGAAAAACTACAAGGGACTAGCAAAAAGTCAAAAACAATGAGAGCGAGGAGAGGAATACTTGAAAATGCAACACAAATACATCAGATTAAAAATAAAATAAGGAGTCTTCGCCTAATAGTTTGTCATATTTTGTATTTTGGCATCCACAGAAGCAATGCCTTGTATTAGGGTTCTGCTAGGTCAATCTCTAAAAATATTCTCAGAATATCCATCCAAATTGATTTGATTTTAAAAGACACCATCCATTATTCAAGAACGTGAAAGAAGGCTTTCTGCATTTGTATGGTGCGAATCATAACCCCCAAAATTGTACCATTAATCGAAGTTGCAAATTGCTAAGAGAGTTGAATAAGGGCACAAATAAATTTCTTAACTCTGCACCACTACATTAAATGAAAACACAAAAGTATGGGAGGACAAGCAACCACCTTCTTCAAGCAAAGCCAGGGGCACTGGATTGTGCTGCACCATAACCTCCGCCTCCACGACCAAAGCCTGGCCTTCCACCAGTGCCCTGCAAGATCATAATATAATTAGGAAAAAAAAACAAATGGAAATACTGGTGGTAGCTGGTCCCGAATGGGAATTAACATTCAGGGAAACTGATGGTGTGAAATTACCTGAAATGCAGGCTGGTAATCTGCTGGTGCTCCTCCCTTCTCTCCACCTTCTCCCCCTCGAGGGCCCCCACGATAACCATCACGGTCACCAAATCTTGGACGGTCTCCTTCAAAGCGAGGTGGACCTCTAGAAACCCAAGCAAAAACCCAAATCGTAAGTTTTCTAAAAGGTGAAGGATGACACTCAAATCACCAAATGGTCAACATAAATCAAAATTACCGTGGACGGTCACCAGGTGGGCCACCAAATGGCCGACCACCAGCAGGCTTTGCTTGTTTCTTCAAGGTGGCAGGAACAATTTCAGATGGAAGATTCAGGTACGTCCTCAAAAACTCAATCCCGTCATTGGTAAGATACCAGTAGTAGTGCATCCAAGCAAATGTCTCACGAACATATTCCTTGGATTTGAAGCTCTGCATGAGCTTAATAACCTGGAGATTAGGAACATCAATCTCTGGGTGCTTTGCAAGGTTGAAGTCCTTCTTTGCATAGCAAACTCCCTCTACAGATTCAAGAAAAATTTAAGACAAGTGAATGCCAGTATATGATACTTGATTAGACTATTCTTTAGTCTTCCCATCTGGTTAACTAGAATAAAACTCGCATTATTCAATCAAATCGATTATATCCAAATAAAAAAAATACATTGGAACAGGCAAGAAACAAAACCAGCCACTGGAAACAAAACCAAAATAGCAAGAGATAAGATTGCGTTTCAACTTTCCATAGAATAAATCACAACAGTTTCACTTATTATTCCATATCATTGGTTTCAAGTCATTAACAAAAGCTCTAGCAAAAACCCATTAACTTAACTAACACAAATCCCCAGAGGGGGGAATTTATTCATTAGGGATGAGAATATTAGTTGCGTTTTGTTTCTACTTTCCAACGCCATAACAAAAGAAGAAACATGTTCATTTAGAGAAAAAGAGGTACGCTATAATAAACACACCAGAAAAAGAAGTAAAGGATGGGCCTTGTTTGACGTTATTTTATGAAACTGCCATGACAAAAGAAAGTATAAATGTAGCAATTGCATTCCGCACTCGAACGGAGAGACTATCATCTCACTACCAACATAGTTTGCTTGTCTAATAATGCTCTCATCCTACTTTAGAGTCATTGCACAATTCAATGTTTTTATTTCAAGATTTACGCTTTCTATTAAAAAACTTAAAATAACAAAAAAATGTTTCATGGGTTCTCCCAAGTAACTAAAAAATAGATATGAAGGGGTAAACAGGCAGAGAAACATCAAAAGCAGTAGTAAAAATGATACCTTGAAAGAGGTATTTGGAGATTTCTCTTCTATTCTTCTCTGAGATAATCTGAAGACACAATCAAAAATAGAACAAGAAAAAAACAGTAAGCACCTAAATCGCATTCGCGTGAATGTGTTTACATGTTGGGAGATAAAGAGAGAGAGAGAGGTTACCATGGTTGCTGAATTGAAGCCCTTTCGTTTTTTTTCGGCAGCTGCAGGGATGTGAGAAGAAGCTCTTCTTCTGGTAGACAGCTAGGGACTTTCTAAAACCCTAGTGTTTATATGGGCTAGGTTCTGGGCTGAGTGAACGGATAGGCGGTGTGTGGGCTTGTTAAGAGTCCAATCTTAATTTATTCCTTCCATTTTAATCAAATATGTTTGTTTTTAAAAAACAATGAAGTTGATGTTTTGTTCTATAATTTTAATATGTTAATATTAAAAATGATATATTGTTTTAATATATTTTTAAGTAAAAAAAAATACATCTTATATCAAGAAAATCTTTTATGCTGAGTAAAGTTTTTTAATTTTTTTATGAATGATATTTATAAAATTATTCATGGAAAGATTTAATTCTATCAAGATTAAAAATTTCATGGAGAAAAATCTTATTGTAAAACAAAAGGGAATGGAAGAATAAAAAAGTTATCATATTGTTTGTGGATGCAACAAAAAATGACAAGACATTATTATATATGATCAAAATATAGAAATCTTAACTATTTATTAGATGATCAGTGGTAAGAGTGTAAAACTAAAAAAATTATTCCCTGTGGTTTCAGGTTCAAGATCTATGATTACTAATATGATGGTCACCGGATACTTACATGATCGTTAATTTCAGGACTTGTAGGATTAGTCGAGATCAATACAAACCGACCCGAACACCATGTTGATCAAAATAAAATATAGAAATCTGAAGTACAAAATCCATTCATTATACTTTGATTGGGAATACATTAGTAATCAGTATTCATTTAAGGAATGGGGAAGGCATACAAGACATAAAAGCAATCATTCCTGTCATAAAATTTGTCTGGATCGGTTCTCATCACTTGTGAAGGACGAAGTAAAGTTATAACTTGAGCTGATACTGCAGATTTCCAAGTTGGAGGCAGCAATGTATGCTTCGAGAGATGAGGGAACAGGCATGGTGGTCTCCAACATATTCACAATCTGATCAAATGTTAAGGCCTAGCATGTTGTCTTCAAAGGTGTTCATACTGTGAAATATTTTTTTTGGTTCTGGTAAATTTTGAAATCACAAGTAAGTTTTTTTCGATCTGTTTCTTTAAATTCACAAGCAGGAACAAAGTATATGTTGAAATGGTTAAAAGATATACTGACCAAATGAAACGAATTCCATCATGAACGAACTGGCATTGTTTAGGATGAATCTGCACTGACTAGCTCACGAATGACATTGAAATTTAATGGGCAAGAGGCTTCAACAAGGTTTCTGTGTGAGTTTTCAAGACAGTCAGCACTCTGAAAACAGAAATCTGAAAAGGGTTACGAGGAGGACTGATAGAAAAAACTTGGACTGAAAGAGGAACATCTCTGAGTTATGGCTTCACAAGACTTGAAAACCATGATTCCACCCTCAAATTTCATGGGAATTGATCATCATGGCATTATATTTCTCATTGTCTCAGCTTCATTACTGGCCTTTCCGACAATCGGTGGATAGACGGCAAGAGTTAGAACTAGTCTTTAACTTTCAGGAGAGGAGAAGCAGTTCATTTTTCTACTGATATTGATTCCTTAACAACTACATTCGCAGAGCCTATGTGACTTCATAGAATATATATATATATATATATATATATATATATATATATATATATATATATATATATCAAACCTGACGTTAGGTTTCTAACACATAGTTATCAGCGTAGAATCTTTTGAAAAATATGAGATGAAATATTTGAAACAGTCACATTAATCTTTCAAGAGGGACAGCCTTGATTAATCTATTTGCTGCCATGTAATCAAACAATTCACACAAGTTATAGCTTTCAAGCAAGTTTTATAGAATATCTAGGCCCTGCTTGTGAAGTTAATGAGCTGATGCTACTCTAAAATCCATGAATAGCGAGTGGATGCCGCCTGCTTTGTACAAAACCATTTTTTCATGGCTTCATACATGCCATCTTCCAATGATCTCACTTGTAGAACTTCATTATCCAATGAAAAATTCTCAAGAGATCTGCTGCGTGATTTGAATGAGTTCGATATGAAACATCTACTTAATTAGCTAAACAATTTCCAAAACCAATGAACATGGATTCCAAAGACACAATTCCCACAAAAAAATGCGAAAAATATAAAAACAAATGGCCAAATTCAAGATCCTAGGAGAATGGATTTGGCCTATGGAGGAACTCAAGTTCTGGAAACATAATAAATCGGAGGCAAGAAAAAAACAGTAAACGGTATGATCCGGTCAAAACACTCCGAAAAATGATTATGAAGTAGCTAGAATGGCTCTAACAGTTACTTTTTGAGGGGATTAGGCACATTTGTAAAAGTTTTCAGACTTCTGAACATATATTCAAGTCCTACCAGCACAGAAGTTTTGAACTGGGATTTTGCTGCCAGCTGATGTGGTTAGAATAGGGTTGTTTTTTAAAAATACTTTTTATTGAAAAATATATTAAAATAATATTTTTATTATTTTTTTATAAAAAAAATTATATCAATAAATAAAAATATTTAAAAATACCCCAAAAATTAATTTAAAAATTCTTTTAAAAAAATCATTTTTTTAATGTTTTTTAAAAAGCAATGACAAGCAGTTACTCTAAAGATGTGTTGTCTGCTATGACGGGCCAGTCTTCATTAATTAAAGCCCATACGTCTCCTCTCCCCATTTATGAACAAGTTAAAAGCAGCGGTCCATATCATATCTCACAGTTTTTTTTATCTTTTAAAAATATTTTTTAAAAACAAATTAATTTTTTTCCATATTTTCATCTGATTTTGATATGTTAATATCAATAATTATTTATTAAAATATATATTCCTTTAATGTGTTTTTTTTTAAATATATATATAAAAAAAACGATATCACATTTCTAATCATCATCCAGATAACTAAAATGTCCTATTTTTTGGGCTTGGTGTAATAAGCTATTCGTTTAATTTTATTTTTGAATTATTTTTTTAATTGTTTTTAGATTATTTATTTACATTAAAAATATTTTTTAAGAAAAAACTTAGACACTCAATAAATGCACCCTATTCTTTTAAAAACACTGTAATCGCTTTATTATATTTTCTTACACCAGTAAAGATAAATGCACCCTTGGATGTTTGTTTTAGCTTTTTCAACCATGGTTTCTAAAAAACGTTGCAATTTTTTTATTTATTTTTTATTTTAAAGACTGGCGGTTTAGTGTTTTTAGATCATTTTGATGTGCTGATGTCAAAAATGATTTTTAAAAAATAAAAAAAATATCATTTTGATGTATTTCAGCACGAAACACTTTTTGAAAAGCTATGAAAAATTACTGCAACAGCTCTCCCAAACACCCTGTAACCCTACCCCCATTAACCATCAAAAACCATTTTTTAATGGAGCTAGTTGTCGATAGAAGAAGAAAGAGAAGAAATCTTCAACTACAGGAGATCGACTGCTGTGGACTAGCTAGGGCGATGCATGCATGGCTTTCTTGACACGTCACCCCATCAGCCATGGTTATTGCTCGAGCATGTAGGAGCATCCACCGGCATGGCAGGGACCATCCCTGACTCTGATTTCACTAATCATCCATACCTAACATCTATTAATGGAGCGCTTCGAGTTCCTCTCTCTCATCTGCATGATGATCCTCTGAATCCATGCGAGCCTGGTAGAGGCACTGCAGCATCATAAATCATTTTCATTTTTAGTGTGTCCCATGCATGTGCAGCCTCCTCATCGTGCCTGGTGTTATTTTCTTCTTCTTCTTCTTCCTTTTTCAGAAGCCAGCACTGATCGTTATCAATGGCAGAAGTGAGAAGATGCTGTGTTATGTTCAGTGAATATGTTTATCAGATCGTAGATAATGATAGAAGTTGGGAAGAAAACATTTTATCTAAATATTTAAGTTATCAGACAGGTCTTAAAATATAATTTATATTATTTTTTAATATATATTCTCAAATAAAAATTCTTTGAGTTTGAAACTTGCACAGTCTCATATTACCTTAGTATGATTCTAGACGGAGTTACTCTAGGAGCCCAGTCGCAGTTCATATGTGTCAGAAGCCGGAGTCGAATCGCAGGGAGGCTATAGTGACAGGAGCTGCCCGTCGGTCTATGTTGTCTTAATTTTTATAGATGCTTATGTTTAAGCCATATTGATTATATTGACTTAACTTGTGCCTGTTTTGCAGCAAGTCTCTAGGGCAAAAACATTCTCGGTGTATCTCGTTCTGTATCTGTTTCTTTCCGTTCTTCGGTGCTGGATCATCTCCACAATCTTTTTCGAGGTATTACCATCGATGTTTTTCTTTCTGTTCTTGGTTGTTATTTTATTGATGTCCAACCAAAATATAACCTCAAGGTCATTTTTATCACAATATTGGATGATAGGTGTTACAATTTACGTTGGACCTTTTTTTATTTGTACATCTTGATTTGCATTTTTATGTAATGGGATGTGTTTCTAAGAGAAGGGAAATTAAAGGGGCTGACTATCCAAGAAATGGGAAGATAATAGGGAATTAGGGCAAAAAGATAAATCTGTGAACATTCTATTCTCTTCTGCATTTGGTTGCTGTTTTATTCTTCATACCACCCTCCTTTTTACATCATAAGTCATGAGTTTTCCATTTTTTTAATTAGCAAATCTTTTCTTCAGATCTTTATAAGATTTAGTTGACGTCACTTCAATTTTGAAATGCACATCTTTTCATTATTGCATTTTCCCAAATAGCTTATAATGTTTGATTCCATTATAACTATTACATGAAAGAGCCAGAGTATGGATAAATAATCTAGTTTTTTACTTTTTCATTAAGGTTGATTTTACTGAATCAATGCACAAAAGGTTATGAAATAGTAGCAATAAATTGCTTTTTCATGACCATTGACTCATCCCATTTAGAGCAGCATGATAGCCAAGGTTACAGCTTCAGTTATGTATGCATCTTACATGAGTTATAAAGCTTCTTGGTGTCTTTGAATGGACGTTCACATGGGCAGAACATGTTTCTATTGCCTCTATTCCAACTTTTTTTGCAAGTCCCAAGTCCTTAACTTTGCATGATTGACTGGTCAATGTTAAATCTTTGTTCGCATGAGAAACACACCTTATGATTAAGTTACTGGAGCATCGACAGATGCCCACTTACAGTTGCAGAAACTTTTGAGGCTGAGCACAATTTTAGGTAGAGTAATGATTGTAGTTCCTTGCATTTTTCAAATTTACTACTATAGAGCATATTCTTCGTTCTCAATGTCTGGCTCTTTGAGCTTGCCTATCTTCCATTCCTTAGTGAGCTTGCCATTTTAAGTAGTTCATTTTTTTTGTTGGTCAATCTTTTTAATTTTTTTGTATCTGCTACTATTTCAGTGGATGAATCTCCAAATTTCATAGTATTTTTCAGCAATTGCCTTTTTTCTGATGGTGTCTTTCCTCAATATTGGAAATTTCAGATGCCATGGCAGTATCAAGTGTCTTGTAACCATGGCATTCCAACATAAACCTCTAGTTGTGCACCTTCTTGCTATATTCTTAATCCTTCTTCTTCTTCTTCACCAATTTGAAAATCTTGCTCGGATGCTAAAACAATCTTAACTGCCTTTTGGAAATCGATAACTAATCATTGCTTGAAAGAGTGAAAAGTGCCACCAGGAAAGCGTGACTGGGTTGGCTAGTAGCATACCTTGTTTGTGAACTTTTCCTTGTTTGTTTTGCTTGATCTGGCTTTATGCAGCGACCTGACCACCTGGGGGTTGGATGTTAAGGACTTGGTGGGATGTGGTGGTCATATGCTTGCACCTCTTTGCTTGTTTTGAGGTAATGCTGTTTTTGTTGATGGGCACCCCTGGAAAATCCTCATAATCTTGCAATGCTATTAAGTTGGTTCCTAATAATCTCACAATGCTATAAAGTTGGTGTGTCAATTAGCATTAGAATTGATGAAGCTTGGATGGGATTATGATTTAAAAGCTGGATTACTGTGAAGTAAGCACCATTGGTGCCATCCGTCCATCAGTGGTACAAACTTGAAACTGCTTCGACATTACCCTTAACCTGTGTCTGGTATTCTCCCCGGATTTGGTGATACTGACAGGGAGGATTTAGTTCTTCTCTCTTCTGGTATGGATGGGGAAGATGCCTTTTCATTTGGAATCTTGTAATGGTGCTATACTTTATTTCTATATTCTCCTCTACGCATTGTTTTAAGTTCTCAATACCTGCTGCGAAAAGAATTAACAAATTCTCATCAGATAGTGAATTTGGTTACCTTTTTTTTAGTTGCTTCTAAAGATTAGTGGTACTTTTCTGTTTTATGGAAATACTTGCAGGTCCCATTCAAGATCCAGATCTCCTCTTGCTTCTGTAAGTGAAAGCCACCTTCATTCCATTATCCAGCATCCCGTGTGCTGGAATACTGCCTACCGATTTGCTTACTGTAATATGTTGTCCTTGGTTATGTGCAGCCTCCTCGCAGAAAACATGGCCACAGAACCCCAAGCATAAGCCCTGGTCGTGTATCCCGTTCACCTTCTGTATGGCCATTCTCTCAGCTTAAATCATTTCGCCTTCATTATTTCATCCTGTACATTCGCTCTTCAATTTTTTACCTGACCATTCATGATCATTGTTGCAATTGACAGGTGAGGTCTGATCGAAGCCGTTCGGCGGACTCAGATCGTTGATGAGATCTTGCTCTCTCGGTTGCGCGCAACGTTTCCACGTTCTTAGTGAACTTGACACCTATAAAGCTAGACATGGCTCGCTTATACAGTTATATTTGGACTATTGACCATGAGATTATTCTCAGCTTATCAATCTTTACAGTGAAATTTGGCATTCGCAAGTGCTTTGTATCTTTTAGACTACAGGATGTGCCTGTAGTGGTAAGTTATCAACTTGTTTGTCGAAGCTACTTTGTTAGTTTCAAGTAAAATGATAATCGATCTAAAACTATGGATTATAAATACAGAATAAATTCAGAAAATAACGTGAAGTTTTCCCAATTTTTTTTTTTTAAATGCTAATTTATTTTTGTTGTGGGCGTTTACCGTATTTTTTTCTTCTTACTTTAAGCAAAACACTTGAAGAAGAAAAACATGCTCGCTTCTTGAAGAACCTGGAAAAGCGGGGCGAGTTTTATTATATTTATATTTTATTCATTATTATTCTTGTAAAAAAAATAATCTTATTTACTATATTCACTATTGGGTTTTTAAAAAATATAACTATTTTTCAATACCCATATTTTACTCACTATTCATTAAATAACGTAACTAATAAAAAACACCCAGTTTAGATTAAATTGTCAACTAAAGTCAGTCCAAGCGAGTCATCAAGTTCCTTTGTAATTCTCAAATGATTTGAAACTGTGGATAAAGGTTTAGGAGGCACTTGGAAAATAGCATCACAGTTGATGCTAGCCAGGACCTCCATTGTATTGATACAACGTGGCGGGTCAGCTTGTTATCCGTTGACTTATGCATGCCCACGTCAAAGTGTGTGCGTGGCGGGGGCGGGGGGAAGCCTGATTGGCTGTCCAGCTTAATTATCCAAATTTGATCTTATTTATATCCTCAAAGGCAAAGAAACGAGGAAGCAAAAGTCCATCACACAGCCAGGTGGCTGCCAAAGAGATCGTTTTTCAGGGCCACTCAACAGTATTTTGAGCCTGTCAGGATTGACAGACTCCAAACATTATGTCATTTCTCAAGCATACATAATTTGGTTTCAGCCACAGTAGTGGTAGTTTGCTTCACCCAATAAGGATAATGATGGTGGTGTTGTCACCGGTTTTGTGACGACGTTCTCTCGGATCCATGCCTTTGGCGGAATCTGATGCCGGGATCTGAACCACCACCAGCCTGATGGAATGTGCTCCGACCTGAATCTCTGTCAACCTGATTTAATGAGAACGATGGCAAATGATTTCTTTCCCATGAGTGAAATCGAGCCGGCGGAGGATTTTCCGCTTCTTGGTAGTTCCGACCTGTTGCTCCTGATGGAATGAAATAGAAGCCAGTCTGATCAGATGATGAGGCCACGGCTCCTAATTGGGGCATACCTCTATGACTGCTGGATCTTCGGCTTCCAGAAACAACTGGTGTGCGAATAGGTGGAGAATTGCCAGGCTGTAGTTGTTGATAGTATGCTTGAAGGGCCTGAACTCTATCTCGTGCTCGTGCATTGCTGCCCTGGTAAGGTGGAATCATTGAGGAAGTCGCTGAACTCCCCGGTCTAGCACTAGAACTGTGGACGAAAGAGTCGCATATGACGCAATTATACAGCACAAGAGAAAATAGATGTGAAAACAAAGGGGACATCTGTTTCAAATGCTATGCATTAACTGTTTTTCAATCTAAATAGTGTCGGCAAACCTATATTTTTCACGGCGGAGAATTTAATTTTTCTGAGGATATACGTACCCATGACCGACAAGGAATGGATGAACGAAAGATCCTGATCTTGGTGGAAGATCTGAAGAAGTTCTAGCCGACCTTTGAGTAACAGGTGGAGCTGAAGGCTGGTCTGCATTACCTATTCGATTGCCTGTTGTAGAGAAGGGAGGAGAATGGTGCTCCCAACTGTGATAATGGATATCCATGGCAGGAAAAGCATAGGAACTAGGGATCTCACTAGGTACTGATGGACCATTCCAGTGGCTGTTAAAACTAGAAACATCTGAAACACTGCCACTGGAGTTTGAAGATGAAGGATGAATTGGTCCAACATAAGCAATATATGGGCAAGGATGAGTAGCAGATGATACTGCTGCGGTATGTTCGGCAAATATGGCATGTTGCCCCAATAAATCATGATCTGCATCATAATATCAGTCCTATCAATATATAGATAGCCATCATGCCTCCATTCTAGAACTTGAAAGAAAACCATTACTCAAACAGGATAGAGAATCTCTTACATCCATTTGATGAAAATTCCCCTTCCCTGCAACATAGAAAAATTAACACCTTAGACAAAGAGCAGTGCCTTGCTGGAAAACAGATAGAAAAACCATGCGGATTGCATATATAGAAAAAGTAAAACTACTTCTCCCTTAGAACCAAAAAGCAGTCTGAGGGACAAGAATTGGTGCCATCCTACTATCCATTTTTTTTTTTTTTACTATTACATATCATATTTATTGAACCAAGTGGTTTTACCACAATATGCAGAAGGAATAACCACCCGAATTTCAACTAACTTAAGACTCCCCCAGCTGGTTCACACTAAAATCTTGTGCCATTGCCATGACATTTCTGTATTAGGTAGATTGTGGTGGGCATTAGCCAATAAAATTAAGAGTTTACAGATTCTGTGGCACTTGTGGATGCTCTGCATGAAACCCAGTATCTAATCAAAATGGTTGATCACACAAAAGATCTAAACAATCAGATTCTAAACATTGTCGTGACTCTTTAAACCAAACACTGCAAGTGTTGAATCAAAAGAACATATAAATGCTACTCAAACCATGGATAAGAAGAAAACCTACAAGGATATTGCCAAGCAAATCCCAAGCCAAGCCCCTAGGAGTAATAGATGTTCACTATCTGAATCATAGATTGCAGCTTTCAAAAGACCATAACGGAAATGGTGGACTGGGTTCATTTTCAATAACTACCAAGTTGGGACATAAATTTTTCATTAGAAATCTGCAGCTCACTTGCCCCCTTTATTCAAAATTCAGTTTTCAGTCATACTTAGTTGTTTTAAGAGCCACAAAAGCATCAGAGAATATGGACTGGGTTACATTTCCCAGAAATAGTAATAGTTAAAAAAAAAAGATTTTCCATTCAAAATCTGCAGCCCATGTGCCCAATTGTTCATAATTCGGTTTTCAGCAACCACTCTTATTTTGTTCAGCAACCAGCTATCTCAGCCAAAAAAAATCTCACCCAGAGTCTCTAGTGTACCATCTGATTTCCATATTAAAAAATTCCAATGTCATAAAAACACAAAAATAAAAGGAGAGCAGATGTGTAAATACCAAGTGAAAATCCAATGATAAAAAACTTAGCATAGAAACTGGAACAGGAGCTTTAAAATGTAATTGATTTTAATGCTTACTCAAAGGATGAAGGAAGCCGTGCAAGGCTGCCAAATGGACACCAATGAACCCCAAAGGACTGCAAAACCATTCAGAACCAAATAAGTAAGAAGTTGTATGTCAGATGATATGCAAAAACTCCCACATGCACAGAACCATTCCTGTAATGTGTATCATACCCACACACAAGAACCAAAATGCCACTGAGAAACTTGCAGAAAACACAATCTTGGTATTAGCAGCAGCACACAAATTTTAAAGTAAATGTCCAGAACGATGTGTTGTTTCTCTTAGTTATATAAGCATGCACAAAGTCATTAATATAATATCAAAAATAATTTCCTGGTGCCCAAGTCCTCCTGCCCAACACCTGGCAATCTCTTAGAGCATCCATGCGTAGGAGAATATTTATTATTTCACCAATATATATGAAATCCAAATAACTCATCCATAGTAACAAAGGTAAATTTCCTTTTAGATAAAAGATTATATGATAAAACAAAAAAAATGAATAGAAAATAAAGAGCAATTAATGCCACACACACATGATATCTTGAGAGAATCATGTATTGGGCAGGGAGAATTCCTGCTGCGTGTTCATACGATAAAGAGAAAAGTAGATAGAGGAATAAATCTATTACTTTTGAAAAAGCTGCATCAACAGCATAGTGCATTCAAAGTACATTGTTAGATTCCAATTAGACGGGGTAGAAAACATTTCCATCCACCTCACTTTAGCAAGCTCTTAGTTGCACCTTGGTGGCATCTTCAACTCATCTCCTGAGGAAAATCCAGGGAATCTAGAGTTGGAAATACAAAATGGCAAGTTGTCCTTGTGCCTCAGTTCCAAGGACAAAAACAAATTTTAACCTGGAGATCTAATACAATTACCAACCTACCTGTGTGGCTGTGTCAATGGTCCAAATTTAAGATACCAGGATTGAGAATTCATCATTACTTCCTATGGTCCAAACTAGAGAAAAAGAAAGAGGCCATTATGTTGGTTGCATCAAATGGTTGGCATATCAATACTGAAGTGTGTATGGGAATCTACATTTCTTTCTCAGTCCAATAAACATGAAAGGAAGTGCACAAGCATCCTATCCACCTTGGTCCATTTATCTAAAAAACCTAGATGATATTGGCTAGACTAAACAGATTTTCTTTCTTTGATGACGTAGGAAGACAGGAAAAGGATAATAAACATAGCCAAAGGCTGGTTAACTGGATCATACGGCCAGATGAGAAAGGGATTTTTCTTATAAAATTCTCAAAATATCAAAAACATTCTTTATTACAGCAATAGAAGCCCTTAAATAGCAAAGCAAACTCTGATTAAAATAAATCCTAGCCTTTAAAATAACTTAATCTTAACCATCAACAACATTATCATAAATACTGCAAAAAAGTAAACTAGACAAGGAAAAAGACCAAGCTACAAGAAACCTGGCACAATACCATGCTGCAGTCAACCTTAAAACTTAACATACTAATTTGAATTTGCTCCTGCATCATTTGGTGTTTCCTAGTTTTGCATTTTTGCCTTTTTTCTTTCTAAGTATTTCAAAGGAGTAAACTGCTTAGAGAGCACTTTCAGGTATACAGCTTCTTGCTTTACAAGCAATTAACAACAAAAGAAATTGGCATTTTTACATTCTATCATTGATGCAAAGAAACAAAAGACATGATATATTCAGAGGTCCTAGGGGGACAACTTGGTAAGAAAAACGGTTTTCATAATCCAAAAGTTGATATCAGAACTAATACTGATTCCAAGTAGCAAAGGGCTGCTGCAGCAACTAGAGGTGGTACTTAAAAGGTTTCTCAATACATGAAAACTACCATACATTTGTACCATATAAAAGCAAAATATTCATTAGAGAAAAATCCATTTACCATTTCAGAGTAGCTTAAGTCATAAAGGTCCTCATCATGAGCCCAGTCCTCCATGCTAAATTCTGGCAGTGAACGACAACCATTTGCATAGAGCCATTGGCCCTTCTCAATTTTCCGGCAATTAGGGCATTGCATTGCACCCTTTACATTAAATGCTGAGCCGATGCAGTCTGAAGATCATATGAAAAGATAAATTTCAACCAAAGTAGTAAAAAACAAAGAATACTCATAGAGTACAAAGTCAGTGATGAAATATGAGTGAGCACATCAATGCACCACTGTGTGGAAAGAATCTTGCTGGTGGTCTCCAAAGAAAACAAAACAAACACCAGAGCAGAGTGATACCAAAACCCAAAACATTAAAGAAAAAAGCATCTCCAAGCACTCAGTCACAAAAATAATCACTGTTGATGCTCCTAATGGAAGACGATTGAGCCTGCGCTAAAAAGCTGTAAAGAGAGTACTGCATATGCAAATTTCATGACACATTCCATGCTCTCCAACAAATGCTACCATGAATGTTCCTTATGTTTCTCTCTATAATGGGTCCAGAAGAAATTACTGTTGTGTGTTAATAAATTCTGAAGTTAGTATTCCTGAATTGTACTTTTGAGCATTGTTGTCAAAATCAAGAGCTGACTCGTACAATCATATGATTTTATGAGTCAACATGCATCTAACATGCAAACATGGACTAAAAACTCGAAAACCAGTAAATCAGACTGACTCGTACAAAATCACAATTTTGCACCCGTGTTTGAGTTTATAGAAAGTATAAATACTTCCAAATGAACTCACCTTTCTCAATCCTGACCCACTAGCCAACACTACCACTCTCTCTCTCTCTCTCTCTCAAAACACCCTCTTTTTTTTTACTTTGTCTTATCATCTCCTTCTCCTTCCTCTCTGTTTTGACATCAATTTTGGGGAAGATTACTTAGCAAAAACCATTTCTCAATGGAGTAAGATTATGGGTTTAGTATTTTCACCGTGTAAAATTCTCTTAATAAATAAATAAATCAATCAAGGGACAGCAGCAATCTGCACTGCTAGTAACTTTAAGTAACTTGACGCGGTAAAAAAATTCATTCATTCTTATTCCATTACACAAGCTCTCAGCCCGATGTCTCATAATCTCTGATTGCAATTTGCAAAATCTAAAATTCAATAGGATACAAATCTAACTTCCAATTTCATATCAGCATTCAACAACTTGATTTCAAAAGAAAGATCGAACAGATGCAAATCATAAAATTATGGCCTAAAAACGATCACACATAATTCCATCTGCTACTATTTAGCAAGGAGCTGTAACCATATATCACCATTCATTCAGTAGCTAAAAATCCAATCACACAAGAACCCCATATTCAAAAAATACCAAATCAAAACAACATTGCACTCAGATCTCAAAATGCCAAATCAAAACCAAAAAACACCACAAATAAAACTTTTTTACATACCCAGATGAAATTGATGTCCACATTGAAGCTTGGCCCATGATCGATCTCCATTATCAGCAACCACTTCAAGACAAATCGAGCATGAAACTGACCCTCCAAACGACTTACCATTCAATCCTCCACCACCACCACCTCCATCGTCAACAATCACATCATTTTCACTGTTCCCCAGTCCCATCTCACCAAACCCAAAACCTTAAATCCTTCAATCTTCCTTCTTTCTTTATATAAATTAACACTCTTAGCTTTTCTTTCTATTTCTAAATTACCCCACCAAAAAACACAAACGCAAAAATAAAACCAAAAGAAAAATCCCAATAAATCAAGGATTCGATTACAAGTGGATTACATGAGATTACGAGAAAAAAGACTGTTTTTCTGGTTGATGGATTTACGTTTCTTGTCTCCTGCTTCCTATTCTTCTCTCTTGTTGTTGTTGTTTTTGCTTCTTTGTTCTGTCTGTTGATTTATTTTATCCGATCTTTTGTTGGAAATTATATTGTGACCGTTAGATTTTAGGGGAGGTTGAGGTTGCTGTTAGAGGGTAATAATAACTGCTGTCTTAATAGAATGATGGACGGTTCAGATTTATCTGGGCTAAGTCTGTGGATTCTGGCTGTTGGATTTGGGTTGGCTCACATTTATTTATTTATTTTATGGCCTTCTTGAGTCATTAACTATCTTGATCTCGTAATGGGAAATTAAACAAGAAAAATGCTTCGGTCGGTGTCGCCACCGCCCATGATTTAGATTGATAAGTATATGAAAATATATTATCCGGTCTGATTTAAAGTTTGGGTGATAAATTAATAATTTAATTTCATTAATAAATTATTTCAATTTTTTTATTTTAAAATAAAATGATATCATTTTAATAAAAAAAAAATCTAATTTGCTTGAGCTAAGTTTTATTATTAAAATGAAAACTAGTATAAAAATATTTGGATTATTAAGAAGAAAAAAGGGGTCAACCAAGTTGCAATCTTTATGAGTTAACAAATGTTTTTTTTTGTTTTTTTTGTTTTTTTTAATTTGGGTTGGGTAGAAAGTGGTTGGATCAAGCATGAGAAGTGAAAACTATGGGAAGGAAATCGGATTCGTGTTTGCTAGTTCATGGTTTTGGGTTCTTGTTTATATAATTTTATTTACTTATTCATATATTATTATGAGATATTTCTAAATTCGATGACTAAATTAACATTTAGATTATGATTATTTATTTTTAGCATGGCTTGATTGAGAAGATATACAAGGCCTTAATTTTCTTTGTTGTTTGGTCGTTGAACATCCTCTAAACCTATGAATTTGACAAGATTAGGGTCGATATAATTTATGACAAGGTTGTCAATTCCGTTTCGGTTAATACTTTATTTTTTTAAGTGGAACGGAATATTTTGATTTTGGAGTGTTTTAGCGCGTCATTCGGGTTGTACTGTTTATTTATATACATATATACTTAAATATATTAATTCAAAAAAAATTAGTTTAAATTCAAACACAATAAAATGATTTTTCTGAATAAAATTATGAAGATGTATAATATTACAAGAATGTCATAATTAATCTAGTAGGTCATTATATTATTTGATTACTCTTAAATTTTAACATAATATATATAAATATGTCAAGAGACTCCTCATAAAATTTTATCTTAATCTAATGATCGGATTAAAAGATATAATTGATATTGTAAAATTATTCATTATTTAAATAAAAAATACTATTTGGCAGAAACGAAACGGACTGAACGAAACCAGAATGTTCTGGCTGAAATTGGGATATAATTTTCAGAATGGGCCGAAATATTAAACGAGGTAAAAACAACATCGTTTTATCTCGTTTTTTTTAACTGATATGATATGTTTCGGCTGTTTCAACTGAAAGAAAACAAAATTAACAACAATGACTAATTTATGATGCGTGTTCTTATTGCCATTAGAGTTCAAATTTGGGATAAAGCATAAAAAATAAATTTATTATAATTTGATTTCATCTAAATATACAATAAAATAGTGTTGGGATATCATTTAGGTGTAAGAAAAAAGATTTAATTCTTCAGTAAACTAATTAGTCTCGATAATAAACTTTTACTTTTAAAATTATTACATAAATAAATCTAAAATAATGTTTCTATATTATTTTTTTCATGTATTATGTTTAATTTTGAACATTAAAATGAATTTAGCCACTGAAGAACTGTGTTTGGTATTACAGTGAAAAACATTTTTTAAAAGTGTTCAATTAAAAACAATTTTTAAATATCAGGAAACTAAAATAATAAAAAGTTATTTAATTTTTTTTCATGAAAAAAATAACAAGCAGAAACATCGTACCCAATTCAGCAAAACTCCAATCCAATGCACAGACACATTGTAATTTGTAAGGTGTTGAATTCTGATTAGTGAAAGCAATTAGTTATTAGAGAGAGGGGTCAGCATCAATCCATCAATCCCTCCTTCATTTTTAATTTTTTTTCCATTTCGACGATTGATTTGCCCATCATGGGGCTCCGCAGCTGCGCTGTCAACCCTCAAGCTGCTGTGCGAGCGATGGTGAAAACTCCCCTTCCAACCTTCAGGGCAGACAAACTTGAATTTGGGAAGACAAGGTCATCCATTTACTCAGAACGCTGGCAAAAAATAATAGAAAATCGAATCAAAATATAGTAATCTGGTTTGATTAGGCCTCCCTTCCGCCATACAAAAACATAAAATTTATGTTCCTGAGGTACAGATTATACCCATATTAAAATACTTGTGGTCGCCTCCACATGTGCCTAGGAGTGCGCTTCCAAATTGGAGGCAGGCAGAGGATGCTTGGAAAGTCACACCCAGTTGCCCATATGGAATGCATAGCTGGTAGATGGTGTCTGCCAACCATACCCAGGATTTACCGACCTCTGTCCTCGCAAGGAAACTTCCTGTGTGACTCGGTTTTTCTTCTCGTTTCAACCCTGCCGCACCCGATTCAGAAATTTATTATTGGATTAACTTCTAGGTAGCAACATCAACTCAAACAAATTTGAAGGAGTTCAAGGGTGGATTGCCTTCTTTTCTGCCCATCATTCAAGTCCCACAGAGCATTCACAGAACAAGTCTGTATTCAATGGATATTGTACTTCATCATCTCTCTGGTCTACTTGCCCGCATGGCCTCAACCCTCATTCATAATCCGCTGCAAATTATGAGCGAGGGCTGAGGCCATTTGGGCAAGTAGACCAGAGAGATGATGAAATAAATGTGTGAGCTTTGCAATACCAGCTTATAATATGAAATAAATGTATCCTATTTTGTACAAAGCTTGCTCTATCAGATGTAGTTATCAGCAAAATACGTTGTCTGTGCAGCCTGTCTAGATTTTCACTACTGCTAGATCAATAAAATAAATAAATAAAGAAGAACCCAGTTATCAAATTCATTTTTTTTTTTAAAAAAGAAATCTTTCTTATTCTCGAAGAATAATGGGGCAAAGAGACAAGCTTACTCTCGCAGTACCCACTCCTTATAGGGATAGACGAAAGACCATGCTGTCTACATCTGTGAACTTTGTTCATCATAAAGATGCATGAAACTGGTGGAAGAATTTCATGAAATTTATAATGATGGTCCTATATGCATGATGCGTGATAATTTCATGACCACATCTCTTGATTCAAGAACAACTCCTCACATTTATGCAAAAGTGTTTGTGGGACTTGGCTATCCACTGGATCATATTAATTCATTTTTTAAGAAAATCTTGACATGAATGACATCGACCTGAGGACTCCAATTTCAATTGATACTTTCAGCGAGAGAGAGAGAGAGAGAGATTCAAAACATCGAAACCGTCCCCGGAGTCCAAAGTAGGTCTTTATGGGATAAGAAGATCGAGGATCTACTTAGATCTTATGATGAATGTGTGAACAATGTGTGATGATGGTGATAAGTGGAATGACTTTCATTCACTTCTGGAGAGCTGGGAGAACTTCCCTCGACAACACAACCTCCACTACTAATAGATCAAGATATAAAAATGATGTATAATGGACTCTCTATACTGTCATCCACAAAGATCCCTAACCAATGTAGGCTTATCTCCCCTTGAACCAATTGAAAACATAAAATCCACATAAAACCTATAATATTATTTGAAAACAATAACAAAATCCGAATGATAATTTTTTTATCGTACATTTAAATCTAAGTCCAAAAACAATAACAGCAAACAAATAGAAAAAAAGGCCAGCCTGGTATGCGTGGCCCAACACTTTTTCTGATTCTTTGTCCTGCTTTTGACTTTTGAGCAGTTAAAGTATTCCATCAGTCCATTGCCATCGTACCATCTGACAGGAATTATGCTGAGGAGTCCTGATATGATAATGCAAGCACACCACTATGAAGGACCACAGCATGCAGCCTGCAAATTGAGTGAACCATCCTGAAGCTCCTCAGTGCTAAATTCTAACAAGATGATTGTTCAATGTAGTGATTCAGAAGTGCTGCCTATTCAATATGAGCTAGAAAAATGGAATGGGAAAAAGATGAGTATGAAAATAGATGAACAGACCTGGCTAATCCATGCAATTTATATATGCAGCTGTTGAATGGTGATGTTAAGGTCGTGTTTCCAATGTCCTTTGTCCTTTTCTTCTGATAGCCATACTTTCTGCAGCCTTGGTGTGCTCAAGATTCCCAGGGAAAAAGTCTTCATCTTTGGACAATTTGTCACAATTACTTCTGTCAGACGGGGGAATCTGAAGGTGAAATTCACAGAGCAAAAGCTAGTGAGGCTTGCTAAACAATCAAGTTTCAGACTTTCCAATTTCCTGAAAATGATCTCATTTCCTGCTTCGTCTCCATTGCTTGCTACAATCTCTGTCACCATTTTGCATTCCTTTATACTCATTACAGAGAGTTGCACAAGACTTCTGGCAGTTGAGGATGTGACCAAGTATTTCAATGCTTTGCAATCCCGTACGTGCAAAGCTGTTAGATTTCCGAAAGATGATGCAGATGGTCCTAAATTGATCAAACTGCCACAAAACCCTACTTCCAAAGTTTCAAGATTTTGAAGAAGCTGGTCCACTCGGAGATCTTGGTTCCAAATTTTCTCCACATATGGAAGATAAAAAAGTTCCAAGCATCGTATCCTCGCAAGAGTATGTTCCTCCCCATCAACAAGTTGACATGGGAACAGCTCTTTGAAATAATCCCCAGTCACAACAAGCTTTTCCATATTCTGGAATCTATGCAGGATACCAAATGGAAATTCAGCTGATGCACCATAAAAGCATTGCAGCTTAAGAACTCTTAGTTTGTGAAAGAGGTCTGCTGAAAACTGGCCTTGACATACCTTTGCTGCATCTTTAACGTTTAGCGATAGTTCTTCCAAGTTGGGGATGACCTGGAAACCAAATGCACAAATGCAAGCTAAATATGAAGAGCCAAAGGTAGATATAGCAGTTTTTACAGCACATTCAATAAACAGGCCAGTCCCTTCCCACTGCTGGCAAGTCTTCTTGGTGCTTTCAAGTTAGATTTTCTTAGGCACTATTATGGTGAATGATGTTGTAACATTTACTGTTGCTTCACTCATTTAGAGCGTTGTTGTAGATTCAGGGTCCAGTTGTAGGGAAGTGGTAGGTTCATTATCATAAGAGTTTTGATTTGGTCCAGGTAGATGCAATCACGTTAGTACAAGTTTGTGCCTTCGGGTTTACTACAATATCCTATCCTATTGCTTCTTCTTGTGGGTTCTGAAGTGCACTTATAGAATTATATTCTGGAAGGGAGAAGTGTTGTCTTTTCTGAATCTTCTTCATAGATTGAATACCAAAAATAATGATGATAAGATAGAATGAAAGGCCAAAATGCAAGCACTGCAACCAGATTCGCCTTCGCATCTTCGCTAATTCTAGTCTAAAGTTCTTGTAGAGCATGACATTATCAAAAGAGTAGGTTGGAGTTTAATAATACAAGGAAAAGATGTTCCTATTTTGCACAGCTATCTAGGTCTAGCAAGAATAACTTCTCGTTTTCTTAATGGTGTCATGTAAGCTCAGGGAACCGGCACAGAGAATGTTCTGTATGTTTCAACATAACTCATTGAAGACATTGATGTTTAGAATTGTTAGTGAACATCCATAGGATAGTGCTCAAGATCATACCTTTTCAAATGAGAAAAGTGGTTGCTGAACTTGGATACCAAGCTGGTCTGGAGCTCCTTGGTGCTCTGGAGCTCGGGATCAAATACCCGCACTTCGTGGCAAAGATGCACGTCTATTTTCTTTAATACCGGCCACTCTGAAGTGTGTCTTCCTGGGTAGAAACTCTTGAGTTTGGGCAAATCCCAAAGTATGAAAGAGGAGGTTTTAGGAAAAACAAACTTAGGAGCTTCTCCTAGCCGTTCTTCCTCCGCAACAATTTCCTCCACTCCACAACGACGTAGTTTAAGCTCTTCGAGCTGTGGAAGGCCTAAGGCTACAGAGGCTGGGAAGAGACTTTTTAGACTTGGACAATTCCAAGCATTCACTAAATGAAGGTTTTGAAAAGAGAGAATTCCATGAGGATTCGTATTCCACACTTTCTTCAATTTTTGCAGGTTCCATACATACATATTTTTCAACTTGAAGGCTGTTACAACATGGGATTCTTTTTCATTCATCAGAGATCTGAGATCAAACACCTCTTCCAGTGAAGCACAATAATCTACCTCCAGGTGTTCTAAATTCTGAAATCTTCTCAGCATATTGGGTGGGAAAATATTCAACAACTTGTTTCCTTGTTTTACCTTCAGAACCTTGAGCTTGCAAAAGGAATCTGAATGGAATTCAGTGTGCCATATCATATTCAAATTATCCATGCCAAGAATGTGCAGTTCCTCTATGTTAGAGAATGCAACCTAAGAAATCAATTCCACCATGTCAGTAGCAAATGACAAGAAAATTAAATTTCAGGTGTTCAAAAGCAAATGCTGAACTGGGGTTGGGGACTGCAGGACTAACAGGAAAAGAAGAAGAAAAGGACTCACTTTTTCATCAAAGAGAGTTGAGTTTGTTTCTCCAAACTGATTGTTCGATACTGCGTCTGTGCTTAAAGAATTAGAGATGAAGGTCTTCAGTCCAGGGCAATTCTCTATCCACAGTTCTTGCAAGAAGCAGCATTGGATTAAGTGACCGGTGCAGAATCTTGTGAGATTTGGAAGGCCCTTAAGCTTGAGGAACTCTAGTTTTGGAAGCATGGTTCCTCTCGCATTTTCTTCTTCTCCTAATCCGTTCTTAATTATTATTTCTTCCATACGCACGCAATCACATAGCTCAAGCCTTTTGAGTTGAGCAAGACTTTCAACCATAGAAGTAGTAAATAAATACTTTAGATTTCCACAGCCCTGGACTATCAAGCTTGTTAATCTCACAAACCAACAGGACAGTTCTCCAGGTTGGTCCTGCCATATCTTCTCAACTTCGATGGAGGACAGTTTTAGGTCTTCCAAATTGGGGAATTCAATCTGCATGCACAATTTTTGCTTCATCATCAAGTTATTTTCATTCGTCAAAATGAGAATGACTCTAAAGGTTTATGCCAAAGTCATTAATATAAAGCAAACCTTTTTGTTAAAAAGTGTCATGGGAGTCCGGAGCCTAGTGTCAGATGCAATTTCAATCGATTTGGAAGACACGCTTGTGAATTGGGGTAGATATTCCAGTGTCAGTGTTCTTAGTTGAGTCAACTTGATTGTTTCATCTTCGTCAGCTCCGCCTCCACTTTCCTCAGCAACAATCACTTCCATGATTTCGCAATCAATTATGCTGATCTCTTCCAGTTGCAAAAGGCCTCTTTCCATGTGCAACGAAAAGAGATTCTTCAACATCGGACAACTCTTTACCTTCAAAATTCTTAATTTGCTAAAAGACTCTGCCACAGGTTGACCATTACAAATCTTCTCCAACTTATTCAAATTGTCAAGAGACAGAGAGACCAGGAATGGAAAATCAACAACAGGACTTGACATGGTCGAGTCGACGATATATCGGATCTCAAGACAATTTTGGATATGGAGATGCTTCAAACTAGGAAAACCTTGCCCATCTAAATCATAGGAAACACTTTTAACACCCTCTAGTCCATCTAAATGAAGATCTTCAGTTCTCTTCAGCAACATTTGGATACCCTCCTCCGACTGAATGCCTGCACTGATCTTCAGTTTCATTATTGTTGAAGTTTCACGCTTACTGGACCACTCCCACCCTTCTCCGATAAAAATATTAAATCTTTCCAATTTTTTGGAGAAGAAGTCTTTGGGAAGAATCATAGGATCTGTAATGTGCAAGTATAAAGTGCTTAAATATGGCAGATATTTCAGCTCAGCCAGGCTAGCATTGTTTCTTCGACTATCTAGTCCTTCAACCCCCCATTGCAAAAAGCTGTTCTCCATGTACAAGTCCTCTAGTTGGGTCAAGCATGACAGCACATTTGGCGGAATAATTTCAAGCGTCGGATTGTGTTTCAAATCAAGAAGTTGCAGACGAGTCAATTGCCCGATTTCTCTCGGCAGCCGAACAATGTTAGAACCTATTAAGCTGAGAACTTTTAGCATCTTTAGCTCTCCGATCAGAGCTATATCTCCCAAACCACAATAATCCAGACACAATGTTTGAAGCTTTTCGAGAAATTGAAGCGAGGAAGGTAGTGTTGGAAGTTGCACACGTGTCATATCCATAAGTTGGAGAGTTTTTGTTCCCTTAAACAGACAGTCTGGGATTTTGAGCGAGGGATCTCCATTATACAGTATAAACGACTCCATTTTCGGACAGTTTAATACTTCAGGAAGTCCAGAAATTTTGCAACCCGGCAGAGAGATAGCACTGCACTGCTCAAGCATATCCTTGGCCGGCCATTCTCTTAATACCGTGCCAGATGATAATGCGAAGACACGATCCCTGGAAGCTACAGAGGCAGCAAAACCGTGAAGAACATCATGCATTTTGACTATTCCATCTGCGCCACCTTCCAGCAAACAAGAGGCTATGAGGTCAGTGACCAATTTATTTAGTCTATGTCTTGCCTCGTCCAATGTACTGATACGTTTAAACAATCCCAGGCCAACGGTATATTTCAGTAAGTCATGGATTGCAATTCGGTGAGGTTCAAGTTGTCCACAAAGTAAGAATACTGACTTGATTTCTTCTCCTTTCAAAGAAGTGTAGCTCAGCTCTACAGCTGAGTAAACTCGGCTATCAATCTCATCCTTGTCAAACCTTTTCAGCCTTTCCAAAGCATCCTTCCACTCTGACAGAACCCCATCTTTTAATGCCGACGCAACAGTAACTAGTAAAATGGGCAAACCAGCACATATTTTGGCTACTTCTACAGCAACAAGCTCCAGATCGGGATATTTGATAGCATCTCCTGCCATATTCTTAAACAGATTCCATGCCTCTTTCTCTAGTAAAACTTGGAGGTGGAAAAGTTTTTTTGTATCCATTCCACGGTATAATGCATTTCGATCTCTCGATGTCATCAATACTTTGCATCCCCGATGATCACTACCAGAAGGAATCCCCACATCATCCAGTTCAAGCCTCTCCCAAATGTCATCCAAAATCACAAGCACCTTTGTCTCTCTTTCAAGCCGCTCGCGTAAGCGTTCTGCTCTTCCACTGTTAGTCTCTGCTTTCAATTCGAAACCTAGCCCATCTGCTATTTCCCCCTGAATTTGTCTCAGGTCAGGAGTCTTAGATACAACAGCCAGAACCACCACATCAAAAATCCTGTTCGCCTTGACTTGTTCAGCAACCTTTTTCACAATTGTGGTCTTGCCCACACCAGTCATCCCGTACACTCCAACTAGGTTGACATCATTATCCTTTAAGGCCTCCAAAATTTCATCCAAAACATGTCTTCTTGATTCGAAAGCCTCGTAATCTTTGACAGATCTGTCCCCTATACCACGTCGAGGAGGAAGGTAGGAAACCCCATCAAATTTATCTCTGTTAAGACTGATCTTAACAGCGTCCTCTTCAATACTCTTAACCTCTGTACTAACCCTGTAGCGTGTCATCAAATTAGGGAACAGCCCCATGAAGCACCTCTTCTTTGCCTTGTCTATGTCCTTAAGAACCCTGTCAACCTCTTCAGTGATAACATCCACGCTAGCAAGCCACTTTACAACATCATTGTGAATGACTTCCATTTTGTTTGTAGCCTCTTCTACAGAATGCAGCACCCTTGTTTTTATATCTGACAGCTCCTCCATGTGAGTTTCGAGGCTCTTAACGTTTCTGCTGTAGTAGAATACACGAGTAACGGAGCGCCTAATGGGATCAAATAACAGTTCCACAACTGTGGATGCCATGGAACCAACGATCTCCATAGCCAATGTTCTGCCTTTGTTTAGCAGCAAAAACACAAGGAAAGGATGATCACTTCTGTGATATTTGAAAAACTATGGAGATGGATGTAGAAGATAAAATTAGTGAAAGTTGTTGCTTAGAGCAACTGCAGAGAGGGAGAGAGGCAGAGAGACTAGGTTAGTTTGTGAAGTCAACTCAAGCCAGGCAATCAAGTAAATATGAACAAATGACTTTTCTAAGAGTTCTCTCATTGCTGTAGAATCTGCAATACTATTCAGAGTAGCACTTTTTATATTAGCAGTAGAACAATATTTTATAATTAACACAGGATATAATAATTTCAGAGAAACTTATGATACAAACCCTACACCAAGACACGTAAATAAAACATTATCCTAACCAAACTAGACCAAAACAATATTATTTTAATAAAACAAAATAATAATTAACTTAAGCTGATCCATGGACATTATTTTAATAAAACAAAATAATAATTAACTTAGGCTCATCCATGACTCTAACCCCTTGCCCGACTACAATTAAATGGTATTACAGTACATGAATTTTATAAAGTATTTTCATTTAAAAACACATTAAAATATTTTTTTTATTTTATTTTTAGCATCATATAAAAAAACCCTGAACATAAACAACTTCATCATTTGAAATAATGAATAAAAATTTGTCCTGGAATAGACAACGAAACAGGATGATCATCAAGCAGAAACAATAGAAGAGTTGCTCCTATAGATCATGCTTTTGAGTCAAAATCCACCTGCTTCTCCAAGCCTCCACTATCATTGTAGTCTTCTGTGGGTTTTTCATCAACCTCCATGGCCTTCACTCGTGAATCATATTCTGACGGCAGAGTATCCAAAATCAGGTAGCTGTCTATGGTGACTCCAACCAGGTCCCCGGGTTTCAGCTTGTCAGGATCAACAAGCCCAACAACAGGAAGAAAAATAGTCTGCGTTTGAGGAAGAGTTTAAATTTATAAATATTGATAAATGTGGCAAAGCTGCTGGTATCATTATACAATTTCTTCATGACTAAACTTCTGTCAACTCAAAAGATGATGATAAAAATTATTAAATGTGCTTGGCATATATGTGAAAGAAAACTATTAAATGTGCGATCTATAGAATGATGAGCACATGGAGCACTTGGAATGGATTTCTTGTTTTGATTGATTTTGGTTTGTGTGGCCGTGATTTTCTGTTTTAGTTGTGTACAAGCGAATTTGCCTGCTCAATGCGCTGGGCTTTTTTATTTATGTTAGAAATTGATTGATTTTATACGTGTTATATTTTGTTATTTTAATATTTTATTAGTAAAATTATAATTGATAAAAAACTATTGTATGTTTATTATTAATGTTTGAAATTGTAATCTCCTTTAGTCATTCTATCAAATAATAGTCGTGGTGCCCATAAGATGATTCGTACACCATAGTTATAAAAAAAATATAAGGGAAAAAAAAAGAAAAAACATGTTAAAAAAAAGTGGTTCCGGGGATTATTCATGGTGTGCGTAAGCTATCCTAAACACCTTGGTTATAAAAAAGATATATATATGGAAAAAAAAAATCATGGTGCATGTAAGGTGGCTCGAACACCACAGTTATGAAAAAAAAATGTATAAATGAGGAAAAAAATGTAAGAAAAAATGGATCTAGAGATAAAAAAATTATACGCGGGAAAAAAAATCGTGGTGCTTGTAAGTTGACCTGGGCACTCTGATTATAAAAAAAACCACAAAAAATATATAATTGGGAAAAAAAGGGAAAAATGTATTAAAAAAATGTGTCAAGAAATTAATTGTGTTGCGTGTAAGTTAGCCCAAACACCCCGTTATAAAAAAAAAACAGAAGCCCAATTTTATAAAAAAAGAAATCACCTTTTCAAACAGTAATGAGAACAAAAATTATGGTGCGCGTAAATTGATACGGACACCCTGGTTATGGGAAAAAAAGTATAAATGGAGAAAAGAAGGAAAAAAAAAAGTGGATCCGGAGATTAGTCGTGATGCACGTAAGTTGCACGGATATCCTGGTTCAAAAAAACAAAACAAAAGAAGCCCGATTTAAAGGAAAAAAACTGAATACACTGAATTCGGTCAATGACCGTCCAGCCCCTGAAAATGACGGCGTTTTTTGTCTTTTTCGGGGGCTAGTTTCGTGAATACACTGTTCCAAACCGAGAAAAAAAAAGACATACACCCGCGATGCACCGGGTGAAACTGCACATGAATAGTGACTATGAGTCACGGTGAACAGTAATCTAACTGTTCCGAAACGCCTAACCTTTTAGTGTTTTTGTTAATATAGTAGCTGTTGTTGTTACTCTTAAATGATTTCATTGATTGATTTAATTCACCTTCTTTGCATGCATGATTGACCCTCATGAGCTGTTCTTTTGAAGAGAATGATCTTGTTATTCTGTTTTTGTCTGCTTGGAAGTGTGGTTGAAATTGTTTAATTTTTTTCTTCTTTTTGATTGAAATCAAGTTATTTGATATTATTAGATGAAAGTAATTACTCTTTATTTTAAAAACTTTTAAATAGTGTTTTAGATGGGCATATCCTAAAAACGAAGCATAGCAATAAAAAAATTAATCTAATTTGCTTGAGCTAAGTTTTATTATTACAATGAAAACTAGTATAAAAATATTCGGATTATTAAGAAGAAAAAAGGGGTCAACCAAGTTGCAATCTTTATGAGTTAACAAATGTTTTTTTTTTGGTTTTTTCAATTTGGGTTGGGTAGAAAGTGGTTGGATCAAGCATGAGAAGTGAAAACTATAGGCAGGAAATCGGATTCGGGTTTGCTAGTTCATGGTTTTGGGTTCTTGTTTATATAATTTTGGGTTCAGCATCAATCCATCAATCCCTCCTTCATTTTTATTTATTTTTCCATTATAGAAAATCGAATCAAAATAAAATTTGTGTTCCTGAGGTGCAGATTATACCCATAATAAAGTACTTGTGGTCGCCTCCACAAGTGCCTAGGAGTGCGCTTCCAAATTGGAGGCAGGCAGAGGATGCTCGGAAAACCACACCCAGTTGCCCATATGGAATGCATAACTGGTAGATGGTGTCTGCCAACCATACCCAGGATTTACCGACCTCTGTCCTCGCAAGGAAACTTCCTGTGTGACTCGGTTTTTCTTCTCGTTTCAACCCTGCCGCACATCAACTCAAACAACTTTGAAGGGTGGATTGCCTTCTTTTCTACCCATCATTCAAGTCCCACAGAGCATTCACAGAACAAGTCTGTATTCAATGCATATTGTACTTCATCATCTCTCTGGTCTACTTGCCCGCATGGCCTCAACCCTCATTCATAATCCGCTGCAAATTATGAGCGCGGGCTGAGGCCATTTGGGCAAGTAGATGAGAGAGATGGTGAAATAAATGTGTGAGCTTTGCAATACCTAACCAATTCAGGCTTATCTCCCCTTGAACCAATTGAAAACATGCTAAAATCCACATAAAACCTATAATATTATTTGAAAAAAACAACAAAATCCGAATGATAATTTTATATCGTGCATTTAAATCTAAATCCAAAAACAATAACAGCAAAAAACCTACAAAAAAGGCCAGCCTGGTATGCGCGGCCCAACACTACTTCTGATTCTTTGTCCTGCTTTTACTATTGAGCAGTTAAAAAGTATTCCATCAGTCCATTGCCATCGTACCATCTGACAGGAATTATGCAGCCTGCAAATTGAATGAACCATCCTGAAGCTACTCAGTGCTAAACTCTAACAAGATGATTGTTCAATGTATTGATTCAGAAGTGCTGCCTATTCAATATGAGCTAGAAAAATGGAATGGGAAAAAGATGAGTATGAAATAGATGAACAGACCTGGCTAATCCATGCAATTTATATATGCAGCTGTTGAATGGTGATGTTAAGGTCGCCTTTCCACTGTCCTTTGTCCTTTTCTTCTGATAGCCATACTTTCTGCAGCCTTGGCGTGCTCAAGATTCCCAGGGAAAAAGTCTTCATCTTTGGACAATTTGTCACAATTACTTCTGTCAGACAGGGGAATCTGAAGGTGAAATTCACAGAGCAAAAGCTAGTGAGGCTTGCTAAACAATCAAGTTTCAGACTTTCCAATTTCCTCAAAATGATCTCATTTCCTGCTTCGTCAACACTGCTTGCTACAATCTCTGTCACCATTTCGCATTTCTTTATACTCATTACAGAGAGTTGCACAAGACTTCTGGCAGTTGAGGATGTGACCAAGTATTTCAATGCTTTGCAACCCCGTACGTGCAAAGCTGTTAGATTTCCGAAAGACGATGCAGATGGTGCTAAATTGATCAAACTGTCACAAAACAATACTTCCAAAGTTTCAAGATTTTGAAGAAGCTGGTCCACTCGGAGATCTTGGTTCCAAATTTTCTCCAAATCTGGAAGATTAAAAAGTCTCAAGAATCGTATCCTAGCAAGAGTATGTTCCTCCTCATCAACAAGTTGACATGGGAACAGCTCTTTCAAATAACCATTGGCCACAACAAGCTTTTCCATATTCTGGAATCTATGAAGGATACCGAATGGAAACTCAGCTGATGCACAATCAGAGCATTCCAGCGCAAGAACTCTTATTTTGTGAAAGAGGTCTGCTGAAAACTGGCCTTGACATACCTTTGCTGCATCTTTAACGTTTAGCGAGAGTTCTTCCAAGTTGGGGATGACCTGGAAACCGAAAACACAAATGCAAGCTAAATATGAAAAGCCAAAGGTAGATATAGCAGTTTTTACAGCACATTCAATAAACAGCCCAGTCCTTTCCCACTGCTGGCAAGTCTTCTTGGTGCTTTCAAGTTAGATTTTTTAGGCACTATTATGGTGAATGATGTTGTAACATTACTGTTGTAGGGAATTGGTTCAGTTTTATGGGATTGCCATGGTACCTCAGATAGACAGGGGTGACATGGTACAAGGGTAACGGCATGGCATTATCCTGTTCGTTTTTAAAATATTTAAAAAAAATCGATTTTTTTTTTATTTTTAATTAAAAAATTTAGTATTTTTAAATTATTTTAATATAAAAATAATTTTTAAAAAATAAAAATATTATTTTGATATATTTTCTAAATAAAACAATACTTTCAAAAACAACTGCGACCACTATTAATCAAGCACTTAAGAGATGTTTAACACTCAAGATCATACCTTTTCAAATGAGAAAAGCGGTTGCTGAACTTGGATACCAAGCTGGTCCTGCTCAAGATCAAATACCAGCACTTCGTTGCAACGAAACACGTCTATTTTCTTTAATACCGGCCACTCTGAAGTGTGTCTTCCTGGGAAGAAACTCTTGAGTTTGGGCAAATCCCAAAGTATGAAAGAGGAGGTTTTAGGAAAAACAAACTTCGGAGCTTCTCCTAGTCGTTCTTCCTCCGCAACAATTTCCTCCACTCCACAACTAAACAGTTGAAGCTCTTCGAGCTGTGGAAGGCCTAAGGCTAAAGAGGCTGGGAAGAGACTTTTTAGACTTGGACATTTCAAAGCAATCACTAAATGAAGGTTTTGAAAAGAGAGAATTCCATGAGGATTCGTATTCCACACTTTCTTCAATTTTTGCAGGTTCCGTACATACATATTTTTCAACTTGAAGGCTGTTACTGTCACGACCCGAATCCCGGATCCGTGACCGGCACATAGGCATGGTTCCCCTCCAAGGTTCCACACCTATGCGAACCCAAACTCACACAAACTTATCATTCAACATTCAAAATTCAACGCAGCGGAAATAACAAAGTAAACTTTATATTAGAATTTGATTGTCTCTATACAAGAGTTAATTACATATTGATATACTTGTGGAACACTAACTAGACATATGAACCAAAAAGTGCCGGCTACAACCAAAATAGCAGGTTCCCAGAGTAGGACAAAAATGATCTGCTAGCAAGCTACGACCCTGAAAATAATGAATAATGAGGGAGTGAGTTCAACAACTCAGTGAGTAGATAATATCCAATATACACATACGAGATATTATAGCAAAGAGAAGTATAATATCAAATCGGCTCAAGGTTCTTACAACAAATTTCTCAAATAGGTCATAACAAGAATGTATAGGTAAAACTCGTCAGAAAATCAAAATGCAATGAGCATGAGGCTCCGTACTGTGGGATGATCAGTCCACACAGGTTGGTGACTCCCCCGACCAACTAGGGTTTCAAATACGATGTGCACAAAGGCTAACACTACCCTGTTAGCATGGGTATTCTGACCGGCATACCATAAGTATATCTTATAATCAAACAAACATATTCATATCTCAAGGCTCAACTCATGGTATCAATCAAATGAGGAGCTATCAATTCACAAACAGATATAGGCTCATATCAAGAACATATATTCAACAAATGATTATGCTTTATCGTATCAAGAATATAATCAAGGTATATATTATCAAAAAGCATAATCCAATTCATACTAGCAAATTCAAATATTTATACTATTTCTCATGCATATTAAATGTTATCCACTCACCGGACTCAAAAGCAGACAAGTTCCAAAAGCAGAGTGTTGATGAAACTCTACTGATGTCCCGCGGGTAGAATATCGGGATTATCTGAATATATAAAAGAAGACATACTAAAAAATGACTCAAAAGAAGTAAAATACTTTTAATAACATATCTAAGAGTTCAAATCATAATCCTATGTGTTTTTGAATCAAACTATCCATTTCTTCGCAAAAACCTAAAACAAAGGTTTCTTCCGAATCTAATTCCAAAATACAAAATTCATAAAATTGATATTAATCCATCAAATGAGCTTCAATTATCCATCAAACCAATATGAAATACTAATATTTCTCTTAGGGACCATTCTGAAATTTTCCTATATTTTTAGGGTCAAATTGTAATTTTATCAAATTGAAGGACTAAACTGAACACTTCATAAATTCATAGCTATCCTAAAATCTTGTCCATAATTCATCCTCAATTCTGTCCAGAATCTTCAATTTCACTCCAGGGACCAAACTGAAAATTTCCAAAGTTTGGGGACTAAATTGTAGTTTTCACCAAAAAGGACCAAAATGAATTTTTCATCATCTTCAACCTTAACCCAGATTTCCAGCAAGCTATTTTCGAAATTGCTCAACATTATTCACCATTTTTCTCAATATTTTCTTAAACCAAACATCTCAAAATTTCAAAATCATCTACCATCAAACTAATTAAACTATTACCCAACACATTCAACCCTTAACATCTCTCTTAATTCATCAATCAAACCCAAATAAAATTCTCAAACCCTAACAACCCATACAAGCAAAATCATAGCTAATAATCACATTTATACATAATAAAACACACACATTACCTTAACAACTTATTTCTCCTTCTTCCTTTCTCTTTCTCTTCTATTTCCCTCTTTGCTCTTCTTCTTCTTCTTTCTTTCTCTCTTCCGATTCTCTCTCTAATTTCAGCTCTATTTCTTTCTTTTCTTTTTTTTTGTTTTGTTTTTCTTTTCTTTTCTATTCTATTTATATTTACTAGCTTGTACAATTACTACAACACCCTTAACCTAATTCTAAGCCACTAAGGGCATTCATGTATTTTCCCTTTTTAAAAATTTCAAAACACTACAGTTACAACATGGGATTCTTTTTCACTCATCAGAGATCTGAGATCAAACACCTCTTCCAGTGAAGCACAACAATCTACCTTCAGGTGTTCTAAATTCTTAAATCTTCTCAGCATATTGGGTGGGAAAATATTCAACAACTTGTTTCCTTGTTTTACCTTCAGAAACTTGAGCTTGCAAAATGAATCTGAATGGAATTCAATGTGCCATATCATATTCAAATTATCCATGCCAAGAATGTGCAGTTCCTCTATGTTAGAGAATGCAACCTAAGAAATCAATTCCACCATGTCAGTAGCAAATGACAAGAAAATTAAATTTCAGGTGTTCAAAAGCAAATGCTGAACTGGGGTTGGGGACTGCAGGACTAAAAGGAAAAGAAGAAGAAAAGGACTCACTTTTTCATCAAAGAGAGTTGAGTTTGTTTCTCCAAACTAATTGTTCGATACTGCGTCTGTGCTTAAACAATTAGAGATGAAGGTCTTCAGTGCAGGGCAATTCTCTATCCACAGTTCTTGCAAGAAGCAGCATTGGATTAAGTGACCGGTGCAGAATCTTGTGAGATTTGGAAGGCCCTTAAGCTTGAGGAACTCTAGTTTTGGAAGCATGGTTCCTCTCGCATTGTCTTCTTCTCCTAATCCGTTCTTAATTATTATTTCTTCCATACGCACGCAATCACATAGCTCAAGCCTTTTGAGTTGAGCAAGACTTTCAACCATAGAAGTGGTAAATAAATACTTTAGATTTCTACAGCCCTCGACAATCAAGCTTGTTAATCTCACAAACCAACAAGACAGTTCTCCAGGTTGGTCCTGCCATATCTTCTCAACTTCGATGGAGGACAGTTTTAGGTCCTCCAAATTAGGGAATTCAATCTGCATGCACAATTTTTGCGTCATCATCAAGTTCTTTTCATTCGTCAAAATGAGAATGACACTAAAGTTTATGCCAAAGTCATTAATATAAAGCAAACCTTTTTGTTAAATAGTGTCATGGGAGTCCGGAGCCCAGTGTCAGATGCAATTTCATTAGACCTGACATCAGTGATTAACGGCTCCGGCCTGGTCTGTGATATGGAAGCTGCATTTGATTTGGAGGACACGCTTGTGAATTGGGGTAGATATTCCAGTGTCAGTGTTCGTAGTTGAGTCAACTTGATTGCTTCATCTTCGTCAGCTCCGCCTCCACTTTCCTCAGCAACAATCACTTCCATGATTTTGCAATCAATTATGCTGATCTCTTCCAGTTGCGAAAGGCCTCTTTCCATGTGCAACGAAAAGAGATTCTTCAACATCGGACAACTCTTTACCTTCAAAATTCTTAATTTGCTAAAAGACTCTGCCACAGGTTGACCATTACAAATCTTCTCCAACTTATTCAAATTGTCAAGAGACAGAGAGACCAGGAATGGAAAATCAACAACAGGACTTAACATGGTCGAGTCGACGATATATCGAATCTCAAGACAATTTTGGATATGGAGATGCTTCAAACTAGGAAAACCTTGCCCATCTAATTCATAGGAAACACTTTTAACACCCTCTAGTCCATCTAAATGTAGATCTTCAGTTCTCTTCAGCAACAGCTGGATCCCCTCCTCCGATTGAATGCTTGCACTGATCTTCAGTTTCATTATTGTTGTCGTTTCACGCTTACTGGACCAGTCCCACCCTTCTCCAATCAAAATTTTAAATCTTTCCAATTTTTTGGAGAAGAAGTCTTTCGGAAGAATCATAGGATCTGTAACGTGTAAGTATAAAGTGCTTAAACATGGCAGATCTTTCAGCTCAGCCAGGCTAGCATTGTTTCTTCGATCATCTAGTCCTTCAACCCCCCATTGCAAAAAGCTGTTCTCCATGTACAGGTCCTCTAGTTGGGTCAAGCATGACAGCACATTTGGCGGAATAATTTCAAGCGTCGGATTGTCTCTCAAATCAAGAAGTTGCAGACGAGTCAGTTTCCCAATTTCTCTCGGCAGCCGAACAATGTTAGAACCTATTAAGCTGAGAACTTTTAGCATCTTTAGCTCTCCGATCAGAGCTATATCTCCCAAACCACAACTATCCAGACATAATGTTTGAAGCTTTTCGAGAAATTGAAGCGAGGAAGGTAGTGTTGGCAGTTGCACACGTGACATATCCATAAGTTGGAGAGTTTTTGTTCCCTCAAACAGACAGTCTGGGATTTTGAGCGAGGGGTCTTCATTATACAGTATAAACGACTCCATTTTTGGACAGTTTAATACTTCAGGAAGTCCAGAAATTTTGCAAGCCGGCAGAGAGATAGCACTGCACTGCACAAGCATATCCTTGGCCGGCCATTCTCTTAATACCGTGCCAGATGATAATGCGAAGACACGATGATCCCTGGAAGCTACAGACACAGCAAAACTGTGAAGAACATCATGCATTTTGACCATTCCATCTGCGCCACCTTCCAGCAAACAAGAGGCTATGAGGTCACTGACCAATTTATTTAGTCTATGTCTTGCTTCTTCCAATGTACTGATACGTTTAAACAATCCCAGGCCAACGGTATATTTCAGTAAGTCAAGGATTGCAATTCGTTGAGGTCTAAGTTGTCCACAAAGTAAGAATACTGACTTGATTTCCTCTCCTTTCAAAGAGGTGTAGCTCAGCTCTACAGCTGAGTAAACTCGGCTATCAATCTCCTCCTTGTCAAACCTTTTCAGCCTTTCCAAAGCATCCTTCCACTCTGACAGATCCCCATCTTTTAATGCCGACGCAACAGTAACTAGTAAAATGGGCAAACCAGCACATCTTTTGGCTACTTCTACAGCAACACGCTGCAGATCGGGATATTTGATAGCATCTCCTGCCATATTCTTAAACAGACTCCATGCCTCATTCTCGAGTAAAACATGAAGGTGGAAAAGTTTTTTTGTATCCATTGCACGGTATAATGCATTTCGATCTCTCGATGTCATCAATATTTTGTATCCCCGATAATCACTACCAGAAGGAATCCCCACATCATCCAGTTCAAGCCTCTCCCAAATGTCATCCAAAATCACAAGCACCTTTGTCTATCTTTCAAGCCGCTTGCGTAAGCGTTCTGCTCTTCCACTGATAGTCTCTGCTTTCAATTCGAAACCTAGCCCATCTGCTATCTCCCCCTGAATTTTTCTCAGGTCAGGAGTCTTAGAAACAACAGCCAGAACCACCACATCAAAAATCCTGTTCGCCTTGACTTGTGCAGCAACCTTTTTCACAATTGTGGTCTTGCCCACACCAGGCATCCCATACACTCCAACTAGGTTGACATCATTATCCTTTAAGGCCTCCAAAATGTCATCCAAAACATGTCTTCTTGATTCGAAAGCCTCGTAGTCTTTGACAGATCTGTCCCCTATACCACGTCGAGCAGGAAGGTAGGACACCCTATCAAATTTTCCTCGAAGACTGATCTTAACAGCTTCCTCTTCAATACTCTTTATCTCTGTACTAACCCTGTAGCGTGTCATCAAATTAGGGAACAACCCCATGAAGCACCTCTTCTTCGCCTTGTCTTTGTCCTTAAGAACCCTGTCAGCCTCTTCAGTGATAACATCCACGCTAGCAAGCCACTTTACAACATCATCTTCAATTTCTTCCCTTTTGTTTGTAGCCTCTTCTACAGAATGCAGCACCCTTGTTTTGTTATCTGACAGCTCCTCCATGTGAGTTTCGAGGCTCTTAACATTTCTGCTGTAGTGGTATACACGAGTAACGGAGCGCCTAATGGGATCAAATAACAGTTCCACAACTGTGGATGCCATGGAACTAACGATGTCCATAGCCAATGTTCTGCCTTTGTTTAGCAGCAAGAACACAAGTAAAGGATGATCGCTACTGTGATATTTGAAAAACTATGGAGATGGATGTAGAAGATAAAATTAGTGAAAGTTGTTGCTTAGAGCAACTGCAGAGAGGGAGAGAGGCAGAGAGACTAGGTTAGTTTGTGAAGTCAACTCAAGCCAAGCAATCAAGTAAATATGAACAAATGACTTTTCTAAGAGTTCTCTCATTGCTGTAGAATCTGCAATACTATTCAGAATAGCACTTTTTTTATTAGCAGTAGAACAATATTTTATAATTAACACGGGATATAATAATTTCAGAGAAACTTATGATACAAACCCTACACCAAGACACATAAATAAAACATTATCCTAACCAAACTAGACCAAAACAATATTGTTTTAATAAGAAATAATAATAATAATAATTAACTTAAGCTGATCCATGGACATTATTTTAATAAAACAAAATAATAATTAACTCAGGGTCATCCATGACTCTAACCCCTTGCCCGACTACAATTAAATGTATTACAGTACATAAATTTTATAAAGTTTTTTCATTTAAAAACACATTAAAATATTTTTTTATTTTATTTTTAGCATCATATAAAAAAACCCTGAACATAAACAAATTCATCATTTGAAATAAATGAATAAAAAATTGTCCTGGAGTAGACAACGAAACAGGATGATCATCAAACAGAAACAATAGAAGAGTTGCTCCTATAGATCATGCTTTTGAGTCAAAATCCACCTGCTTCTCCAAGCCTCCACTATCATTGTAGTCTTCTGTGGGTTTTTCATCAACCTCCATGGCCTTCACTCGTGAATCGTATTCTGACGGCAGAGTATCCAAAATCAGGTAGCTGTCTTTGCTGGCTCCAACCAGGTCCCCGGGTTTCAGCTTGTCAGGATCAACAAGCCCAACAACAGGAAGAAAAATAGTCTGCGTTTGAGGAAGAGTTTAAATTTATAAATAGTGATAAATGTGGCCAAGCTGCTGGTATCATTATACAATTTCCTCATGACTAAACTTCTGTCAACTCAAAAGATGATAGGAATTATTAAATGTGCTTGGCATATATGTGAAAGAAAACTATTAAATGTGCTTGGCTCAGTGGACATGGAAGGAGTTTAGCACCATGTTTTTAGACAGATTTCTCCCTCAGAGTGTTAGAGATGCTCGGCTTTATGAATTTGAGAGGTTATCTCAAGGGAGTATGACGGTTGATGAATATGATCTAAAGTTTACTCAGCTGTCTAGGTATGCTGAACAACTTCTACCTACAGAAGAGTGGAGAGTCAAAAGGTTCATAAGAGGGCTTAAATCCTCTATGTTCATAGCGATGGTGTCCCAGGTGTTTCCATCGTACTCCTCAGCTGTTGACTGCGCCAGACTGATAGAGGCGCGAGAATTTGAGGAAGTAGTTACAAGTCAGCCTAAAGGTCTAGAGAAGAGGGTCAGTTTTCTAGACAACTAGGAGGATCAAGTGGGGGTCCGTTTAGGGAACAAAGTGGTCGTCAGGATTCTAGGGTTCAAAGGAGGTTTAGACCAAGGACCACAGTTAGTGGCTCAGGCAATCAAAGTGGTAGTAGTGGTGTTCAGAGTTATGGTCAGAGTTCAGTTCAAACTGCACCTCGTAGCTCATTTGTTCCATCTAGGGACAATTCCCTATGTCAATATTGTGGAGGAGAGCATACTAGTGCAGAGTGTTATAGAATGACCGGAGCTTGTTTTGGTTGCGGCCAACTAGGCCACAAGGTTAGAGAGTGCCCTAGGAGACAGTTGTCAGCTTCAGGGGCATCTAGTTCAGCTCAACATTCTATTCAGACACCATCGACAGGCCAATCTATAGCTCATGGTAGTAGAAGTTTTAGTGGTCATGGCCAGAGAGGTCAGATGCAACAGGATCAGAGGCATGCTAGAGTCTTTGCCTTGACTCAACAGGATGCTCAGACATCAAACATAGTTGTCTCAGGTATTCTTCTTGTTTGCTCTTTTGAAGCAAAAGTTTTGTTCGATACTAGTGCAACTCATTCATTTGTGTCCTTATATTTTCATGAGGTTAGAAAGACAACTAACTCTGTTAGGATTTCTCATTTCTGTTTATATTTCCGTGGATGAAGAATTAATATTAGTGAAGTATGTGTATCCAAATTGTGATGAAGAAATTGGAGATAGAATTTTTATGGGCGACTTGAATGTCTTAGATATGATTGATTTTGATGTGATTTTGGGAATTAATATTAGTGAAGTATGTGTATCAAAATTGTGAGATAGAAATTGGAGATAAGATCCTTATGGGAGACTTGAATGTTTTAGATATGATTGATTTTGATGTGATTTTGAGAAGGATTGGTTGTCAAAGCATAAGGCTTTAGTAAATTGTTGAGGATAAGTAAGGAAGATGTTCCAAAAACAACCTTTAGAACTCGATATGGTCATTCAATTGAAGAAGCAACATGAGAACTTGAGGATAAGATGTGTGAGGAATACCCTCATCTTTTTGATAATCTCGGTACGTATTCAAACATTTATTTAGTTTCGAGGATGAAACTTTTATAAGGTGGGGAGATTGTAGTGTTTTGAAATTTTTAAAAAAGGGAAAATACATGAATGCCCTTAGTGGCTTAGAATTAGGTTAAGGGTGTTGTAGTAATTGTACAAGCTAGTAAATATAAATCGAATAGAAAAGAAAAGAAAAAAAAAAGAAATAGATCTGAAATTAGAGAGAGAATCGGAAGAGAGAAAGAAAGAAGAAGAAGAAGAAGAGAAAAGAGGGAAAGAGAAAAGGAGGAGAAAAAGAAGGAGAAATTGTCACGACCCGATTCCCGGATCCGTGACCGGCACATAGGCATGGTCCCCCTCCAAGGTTCCACACCTATGCGAACCCAAACTTACACAACTTATCATTCAACATTCAAAATTCAACGCAGCGGAAACAACAAAGTAAACTTTATATTAGAATTCGATTGTCTCTATACAAGAGTTAATTACATATTGATATACTTGTGGAGCACTAACTAGACATATGAACCAAAAAGTGCCGGCTACAACCAAAATAGCAGGTTTCCAGAGTAGAACAAAAATGACCTGCTAGCAAGCTACGGCCCTGAAAATAATGAATAATGAGGGGGTGAGTTCAACAACTCAGTGAGTAGATAATATCCAATATACACATACGAGATAATATAACAAAGAGAAGTATAATATCAAATCGGCTCAAGGTTCTTACAAGGAATTTCTCAAATAGGTCATAACAAGAATGTATAGGTAAAGCTCGTCAGAAAATCAGAATACAGTGAGCATGAGGCTCCGTACTGTGGGATGATCAGTCCACACAGGTTGGTGACTCCCCCGACCAACTAGGGTTTCAAATACGATGTGCACAAAGGCTAACACTACCCTGTTAGCATGGGTATTCTGACCGGCATACCATAAGTATATCTTATAATCAAAATAAAATATTCATATATCAAGGCTCAACTCATGGTATCAATCAAATGAGGAGCTATCAAGTCACAAACAGATATAGGCTCATATCAAGAACGTATATTCAACAAATGATTATGCTTTATCGTATCAAGAATATAATCAAGGTATATATTATCAAAAAGCATAATCCAATTCATACTAACAAATTCAAATATTTATATTATTTCTCATGCATATTAAATGTTATCCACTCACCTGACTTAAGAGCAAACAAGGTTTAGAAGCAGAGTGTTGACGAAATCCTACTGATGTCCCGCGAGTTGAATATCGGGATTATCTGAATATATATAAAAGAAGATATACTCAAAAATGATTCAAAAGAAGTAAAATAAGTTTAATAACATATCTAAATGTTCAACTCATAATCCTATGTGTTTTTGAATCAAACTATCAATTCTTCGCAAAAACCTAAAACAAAGGTTTCTTCCGAATCTAATTCCAAAATACAAAATTCATAAAATTGATATTAATCCATCAAATGAGCTTCAATTATCCATCAAACCAATCTGAAATACTAATATTTCTCTTAGGGACCATTCTGAATTTTTCCTATATTTTTAGGGTCAAATTGTAATTTTATCAAATTGAAGGACTAAACTGAACACTTCATAAATTCATAGCTATCCTAAAATATTGTCCATAATTCATCCTCAATTCTGTCCAGAATCTTCAATTTCACTCCAGGGACCAAACTGAAAATTTCCAAAGTTTGGGGACTAAATTGTAGTTTTCACCAAAAAGGACCAAAATGAATTTTTCATCATCTTCAACCTTAACCCAGATTTCCAGCAAGCTATTTTCGAAATTACTCAACATTATTCACCATTTTTCTCAATATTTTCTTAAACCCAACATCTCAAAACTTCAAAATCATCTACAATCAAACTAATTAAACTATTACCCAACACATTCAACCCTTAACATCTCTCTTAATTCATCAATCAACCCAAATAAAATTCTCAAACCCTAACAACCCATACAAGCAAAATCATAGCTACTAATCACATTTATACATAATAAAACACACACATTACCTTAACAACTTATTTCTCCTTCTTCCTTTCTCTTCCTCTTCTCTTTCCCTCTTTTCTCTTCTTCTTCTTCTTTCTTCCTCTCTTCCCGATTCTCTCTCTCAATTTCAGACCTAACCTTTTTTTTTTCTTTTTCCTTTTTCTCCTCTTATTTTCTATTTATATTTATAAACTTATGCAATTACTACCCTACCCTTAACCTAATTCTAAGCCACTAAGGGCATTCATGTATTTTCCTTATAAAAAAATTCAAAACACTACAATCTCCCCACCTTATAAAAGTTTCGTCCTCGAAACTAAATAATTGTTTAAATACGTACCGAGTTTATCAAAAAGATGAGGATATTCCTCACGCATCTTATCCTCAAGTTCCCATGTCGCTTCTTCAATTGAATGACCTTTCCACTTCACCTTCACCGAAGCTATATTCTTCGACCTTAGCTTTCTCACTTGTCGGTCCACTATAGTTTCTGGTTGCACCTCATAAGTCACATCATCTCTTAACTCAACTGGATGCACTTCTAACACATGAGATGGATCCGGCATATACTTCCGTAGCATAGAAACATGAAATACAGGATGTATAGCTGACAAATTTGGAGGTAAGGCCAACCTATAAGCAACTACTCCAATTCTCTCCAAAATCTCATACGGCCCAATAAATCGAGGACTTAGCTTGCCTTTCTTCCCAAACCTGAATACTCCCTTGGTCGGTGAGACCTTTAAGAACACACAATCACCCACTGAAAACTCTAAGTCACGCCTCCTTTTATCCACGTAACTTTTCTGCCTACTTTGAGCTGTCTGAAGCCTCTTTCTGATCACCTCTATCTTCTCTGAGGTAATTTGAATCAACTCAGGTCCCATTAGCCTTTTCTCACCAACCTCAAACCAACAAACTGGTGATCTACATTTTCGTCCGTACAAAGCCTCATAAGGTGCCATCTCTATGCTAGCCTGATAACTGTTGTTGTAAGCAAATTCCACTAATGATAGGAACTTACTCCAACCAACCCCAAAATCCATAACACAGGCTCTCAACATATCCTCCAATATCTGAATAGTCCTTTCAGACTGACCATCAGTCTGAGGGTGAAAAGCTGTGCTCAACTGCACTTTAGTACCCATCGCTTCCTGAAACTTCACCCAAAATCGCGATGTGAATTGTGGACCTCTATCTGAAATTATCGAGATTGGCACTCCATGCAATCGTACAATCTCGCTAATAAACAATTCTGCCAACTTTGCATACCCATAAGTAATCTTAACTGGTAGGAAATGGGCTGATTTTGTCAATCTATCAACAATCACCCATATCGAATCATAACCCTCCTGACTCCTAGGCAACCCAGTCACAAAGTCCATTGTGATCCTTTCCCACTTCCATTCTGGTATCAACAATGGTTGCAGCAGTCCAGGAGGTCTTTGATGTTCACCTTTTACCCTTTGACAGGTCAAGCACCTAGAAACAAAGTCTGCTACATCAGCCTTCATCCTATTCCACCAATAGCACACCTTAAGATCTTTATACATCTTGGTGGAACCCGGATGCACTGTATAGACTGTCTGATGTGCCTCTGTCATCAGTTCTCTCTTCAGATCATCAACATCAGGTACACAAAGTCTATCCCCAAATCTCAACACATCATCATCACCAATCACAAAACCTGCAGTTTTACCCTGCTCAACCTCACTTCTAATCCTGAGTAGTGAATCATCTTCCTTCTGAGCTGCTTTTATCCTCTCAAACAAGTCTGACTTAACCTGAAAGTGAGCAATCATTGCTTTACTTTTGCTAAGGTTAAATTTAACTCCTTCATCCACTAATCCATGCAACTCCCTAATCAAAGGCCTCCGTACCTCTTGAATATGAGCTAGGCTCCCTGATGATTTCCTACTCAAAGCATCGGCAACTACATTTGCCTTGCCTGGGTGATACTGTATAGTACAATCATAATCCTTCAACAATTCCATCCATCTCCTTTGCCTCATATTCAAATCTCTCTGCTGAAAGATGTACTTCAAACTTTTATGATCCGTAAAGATCTCACAAGTTTCTCCATATAGGTAATGCCTCCAAATCTTCAAAGCAAACACTACAGCGGCCATCTCTAAATCATGTGTAGGGTAGTTTTGTTCATGCTTCTTCAGCTGCCGCGAAGCATAAGCAATAACCTTGCCATTTTGCATTAAAACACATCCTAACCCTACTCTCGAGGCATCACAATAAACTGTGTAACCACCAGAACCCGATGGTACTGCTAGAACAGGAGCTGTAGTCAATCTCTGCTTCAATTCCAAGAAGCTTTTCTCACAAGCTTCAGACCACTGAAACTTAACATTTTTCTGTGTTAACTTAGTCAATGGTGCAGAAATCCGAGAAAAGTTCTCCACAAACCTCCTATAGTATCCAGCCAAACCCAAGAAACTCCTAATTTCTGTTGCCGAAGTAGGCCTGAGCCATTGCTTTACTGCTTCTATCTTTTGAGGATCAACCTCAATCCCATTTCTTGACACTACATGTCCAAGAAATGCTACACTCTCCAGCCAGAACTCACTTTTTGAGAATTTACCATACAACTGATGATCTCGCAAAGTTTGAAGCACCATCCTTAAGTGTTGCTCATGCTCCTCTCTAGACTTTGAATAAACCAAAATATCATCAATAAAAACTATCACAAATTGATCAATAAACTGTTTAAACACTCTATTCATCAAGTCCATAAAAGCTGCTGGCGCATTTGTTAATCCAAAAGACATCACCAAGAACTCATAATGACCATACCGAGTTCTAAAGGCGGTTTTTGGAATGTCTTCCTTCCTTATCCTCAATTGATGATACCCAGATCAAAGATCGATCTTAGAAAAGAATTGAGCTCCCTGCAACTGATCAAACAAATCATCTATTCGAGGGAGTGGGTATCTATTTCGAATTGTCACTCGATTCAGTTGTCTATAATCTATACATAACCTCAATGACCCATCCTTCTTCTTCACAAACAACACTAGGGCTCCCCAAGGAGACACACTTGGCCGAATGAACTTCTTATCTAATAAATCCTGCAGTTGTTCCTTTAGCTCTCTCAATTCTGCTGGTGCCATTCTATAAGGTGCCATTGATATTGGTTCGGTACCCGGAACCAAATCAATAGAAAACTCAATCTCCCTATACGGAGGCAATTCAGGTAACTCATCAGGAAATACATCGATGAACTCCTTAGCTATAGGAACTTGGTCCAACTGGGGGATTTCCTTATCTACATCCACTATGTGTGCTAGGTAATATTGTACCCCTTTTCGTGCCATTCTCCTCGTGATAGTCGACAACATAATTGATGAAGACATAATCTTATCTCCTCGAAACACTAACCCTGTTTCTCCATCTAATTCAAATACTACCTCCTTACCCCAACAATTTACTGAAGCCCTATGCTTTGACAACCAATCCATTCCCAAAATCACATCAAAATCAATCATATCTAAAACATTCAAGTCTCCCATAAGAATCTCATTTTCAATTTCTATCTCACAATTTTGATACACATACTTCACCAATATTGATTCATCCAAAGGAGTAGAAACTGAAATGGGAAATTCTAATAGAGTTGGTTGTCTATCTAACCTCATGGCAAAATATAGGGACACAAATGAATGGGTGGCACCAGTATCAAATAAAACTTTTGCTTCAAAAGAGCAAACAGGAAGAATACCTGAGACAACAGTGTTGGATGTCTGAGCATCCTGTTGAGTCAAGGTAAAGACTCTAGCATGCCTCTGATCCTGTTGCCTCTGACCTCTGCCCCCTCGGCCCCTCTGACCACGTCCACCAAAACCTCTTCCACCATGAGCTATAGACTGACCCGTAGATGGTGACTGAATAGGACGTTGAGCTGAACTAGATGCCCCTGAAGCTGATGCTTGTCTCCTAGGGCACTCCCTAATCTTATGGCCTAACTGGCCGCAGTTAAAACAAGCTCCGATCATTCTATAACATTCTGCACCAGTATGACCTCCTCCACAGTACTGGCATAAAAAATTGTTCCCAGATGGAACAAATGAGCTACGGGGTGCAGTTTGAACTGGACTTTGGCCATAACTCCGAGCATCACTACTACCACTTTGATTACCTGAGCCACTAACTGCTGTTCTCGGTCTGAACCTCCTCTGAACCCCAGAATCTTGACGACCACTCCGTCCCCTAAATGGACCCGCACTTGATCCTCCTGATTGTCTAGAGGACTGACCCTCCTCTCTAGACCTTTTAGGCTGACTTGTAACTACATCCTCAAATTCTCGCGCCTCTATCTGTCTAGCGCAGTCAACAGCTGAGGAGTACGATGGAAACACCTGGGACACCATCGCTATAAATATAGAGGATTTAAGCCCTCTTATGAACCTTTTGACTCTCCACTCTTCCGTTGGTAGAAGACATTCAACATATCTAGACAACTGGGTAAACTTTAGATCATATTCATCTACCGTCATACTCCCTTGAGATAACCTCTCAAATTCATAAAGCCGAGCATCTCTAACACTCTGAGGGAGAAATCTGTCTAAAAACATGGTGCTAAACTCATTCCATGTTCACTGAGCCTCTGTTGGTCTTGCCCTCTTCCTAGACTCAAACCAAGAAATTGCCACATCTCCCTCCAACCTAAATGATGCCAAACTTACAGCCCGATGGTCTGTACATCCCAAAATTTCACATCGACGCCATATATCATCAAGGAACCTTTGAGGATCCTCTGAACTATTCATCCCAGTGAAGGTAGGAGGTGCCAACTTCATGAAATCATTCAATGGCACATTAACTCCTTGAACAGTATGAGATGATGATGGCACATCTCTATCCCTTCTCCTATCTCTCCCCATATTAGATTCCATCCAAGTTCGCATAGTCCTGCTAAGCTGCCGCAACTCTGTCATTATTTCAGTGGTAGCCTCTCCTGCACCTGTTTCATCAACCTCATTTTCCTCTTCAACCTCATAAGACTCCTCCTCTACTGATGGAGGTATCTCTTCAACATATTGAGGCGCTGGTGCACCTCCTCTTCTTTGCCTAGTATTTCTCAATTGTACAATAGGGACATCATCCCGATCATCACCTACTCTAATATTATCAGCTACACGCCTATTCCTCGGCATATCCTAAAAGAGATAACACACTCTTGTCATTCTAGAACAATAGCACAATAGTTATCAAATAATTATCGGAAAGCATATCTATTGAAAAACGTAAGGAATCAAGAAGATATGCTTGATGAGAATTCAGAATTTCAAGGATAACAGACAAGACAAAACGAATCCTAATGCTCCACAATATGAATCCTAACTTTATTATTATTTCATGAATAACAAGCTTTGATACTAAGTCGTAACTACTACCTTTCTTTTTACTTTTATTTTTAAGCTCTAATACCAAGTTTTGTCACACACTCTTTTACTTTTATTCATTTTATTTTTAGCTCTGATACCATCTTTGTCATGACCCGATTCCCGGATCCGTGACCGGCACATAGGCATGGTCCCCCTCCAAGGTTCCACACCTATGCGAACCCAAACTCACACAACTTATCATTCAACATTCAAAATTCAACGCAGCGGAAACAACAAAGTAAACTTTATATTAGAATTCGATTGTCTCTATACAAGAGTTAATTACATATTGATATACTTGTGGAGCACTAACTAGACATATGAACCAAAAAGTGCCGGCTACAACCAAAATAGCAGGTTTCCAGAGTAGAACAAAAATGACCTGCTAGCAAGCTACGACCCTGAAAATAATGAATAATGAGGGGGTGAGTTCAACAACTCAGTGAGTAGATAATATCCAATATACACATACGAGATAATATAGCAAAGAGAAGTATAATATCAAATCGGCTCAAGGTTCTTACAAGGAATTTCTCAAATAGGTCATAACAAGAATGTATAGGTAAAGCTCGTCAGAAAATCAGAATACAGTGAGCATGAGGCTCCGTACTGTGGGATGATCAGTCCACACAGGTTGGTGACTCCCCCGACCAACTAGGGTTTCAAATACGATGTGCACAAAGGCTAACACTACCCTGTTAGCATGGGTATTCTGACCGACATACCACAAGTATATCAATATGTAATTAACTCTTGTATAGAGACAATCGAATTCTAATATAAAGTTTACTTTGTTGAATTTTGAATGTTGAATGATAAGTTGTGTGAGTTTGGGTTCGCATAGGTGTGGAACCTTGGAGGGGGACCATGCCTATGTGCCGGTCACGGATCCGGGAATCGGGTCGTGACAGAAATAGTTATTAAGGTATGTGTATGTTTTATTATGTATAAATGTGATTATTAGCTATGATTTTGCTTGTATTGATTGTTAGGGTTTGAGAATTTTATTTGGGTTTGTTTGATGAATTAAGAGAGATCTTAAGGGTTGAATGTGTTGGGTAATAGTTTAATTAGTTTGATTGTAGATGATTTTGAAGTTTTGAGATGTTTGGTTTAAGAAAATATTAAGAAAAATGGTGAAATAATGTTGAGCAATTTCGAAAATAGCTTGCTGGAAATCTGGGTTAAGGTTGAAGATGATGAAAAATTCATTTTGGTCCTTTTTGGTGAAAACTACAGTTTAGTCCCCTAACTTTGGAAATTTTCAGTTTGGTCCCTGGAGTGAAATTGGAGATTCTGGACAGAATTGAGGATGAATTATGGACAATATTTTAGGATAGCTATGAATTTATGAAGTGGTCAATTTAGTCCTTCAATTTTATAAAATTACAATTTGACCCTAAAAATATAAGAAAATTTCAGAATGGTCCCTAAGAGAAATATCAGTATTTCAGATTGGTTTGATGGATGATTGAAGCTCATTTGAGGGATTAATATCAATTTTACGAATTGTGTATCTTGGAATTAGATTTCGGAAGAAACCTTTATTTTAGGTTTTTGCGAAGAAATGGATAGTTTGATTCAAAAACACATAGGATTATGATTTGAACTCTTAGATATGTTATTAAAAGTATTTTACTTCTTTTGAGTCATTTTTTAGTATGTCTTCTTTTATATATTCAGATAATCCCGATATTCTACCCGCGGACATCAGTAAAGTTTCATCAACATTCTGCTTTTGGAACTTGTCTGCTTTTGAGTCCGGTGAGTGGATAACATTTAATATGCATGAGAAATAGTATAAATATTTGAATTTGCTAGTATGAATTGGATTATGCTTTTTGATAAGATATACCTTGATTATATTCTTGATATGATAAAGCATAATCATTTGTTGAATATATGTTCTTGATATGAGCCTATATCTGTTTGTGAATTGATAGCTCCTCATTTGGTTGATACCATGAGTTGAACCTTGATATATGAATATTTTGTTTGATTATAAGATATACCTATGGTATGCCGGTCAGAATACCCATGCTAACAGGGTAGTGTTAGCCTTTGTGCACATCGTATCTGAAACCCTAGTTGGTCGGGGGAGTCACCAACCTGTGTGGACTGATCATCCCACAGTACGGAGCCTCATGCTCATTGCATTTTGATTTTCTGACGAGTTTTACCTATACATTCTTGTTATGACCTATTTGAGAAATTCCTTGTAAGAACATCGAGTTGATTTGATATTATACTTCTCTTTGTGTATTATCTCGTATGTGTATATTAGATATTATCTACTCACTGAGTTGTTGAACTCACCCCCTCATTATTCATTATTTTCAGGGTCGTAGCTTGCTAGCAGGTCATTTTTGTCCTACTCTGGGAACCTGCTATTTTGGTTGTAGCCGACACTTTTTGTTCATATGTCTAGTTAGTGCTCCACAAGTATATCAATATGTAATTAACTCTTGTATAGAGACAATTGAATTCTAAAATAAAGTTTACTTTGTTATTTCCGTTGCGTTGAATTCTAAAATAAAGTTTACTTTGTTATTTCCGTTGCGTTGAATTCTGAATATTGAATGATAAGTTTGTGTGAGTTTGGGTTCGCATAGGTGTGGAACCTTGGAGGGGGACCATGCCTATGTGCTGGTCACGGATCCGGGAATCGGGTCGTGACAACCACACCCAGTTGCCCATATGGAATGCATTGCTGGTAGATGGTGTCTGCCAACCATACCCAGGATTTACCGACCTCTGTCCTCGCAAGGAAACTTCCTGTGTGACTCGGTTTTTCTTCTCGTTTCAACCCTACCGCACATCAACTCAAACAACTTTGAAGGGTGGATTGCCTTCTTTTCTACCCATCATTCAAGTCCCACAGAGCATTCACAGAACAAGTCTGTATTCAATGGATATTGTACTTCATCATCTCTCTGGTCTACTTGCCCGCATGGCCTCAACCCTCATTCATAATCCGCTGCAAATTATGAGCGAGGGCTGAGGCCATTTGGGCAAGTAGACGAGAGAGATGGTGAAATAAATGTGTGAGCTTTGCAATACCTAACCAATTCAGGCTTATCTCCCCTTGAACCAATTGAAAACATGCTAAAATCCACATAAAACCTATAATATTATTTGAAAAAAACAACAAAATCCGAATGATAATTTTATATCGTGCATTTAAATCTAAATCCAAAAACAATAACAGCAAAAACATAGAAAAAAAGGCCAGCCTGGTATGCGTGGCCCAACACTCTTTCTGATTCTTTGTCCTGCTTTTGACTTTTGAGCAGTTAAAGTATTCCATCAGTCCATTGCCATCGTACCATCTGACAGGAATTATGCTGATGAATCCTGATATGATAATGCAAGCACACCACTATGAAGGACCACAGCATGCAGCCTGCAAATTGAGTGAACCATCCTGAAGCTCCTCAGTGCTAAAGTCTAACAAGATGATTGTTCAATGTAGTGATTCAGAAGTGCTGCCTATTCAATATGAGCTAGAAAAATGGAATGGGAAAAAGATGAGTATGAAACTAGATGAACAGACCTGGCTAATCCATGCAATTTATATATGCAGCTGTTGAATGGTGATGTTAAGGTCGTGTTTCCAATGTCCTTTGTCCTTTTCTTCTGATAGCCATACTTTCTGCAGCCTTGGTGTGCTCAAGATTCCCAGGGAAAAAGTCTTCATCTTCGGACAATTTCTCACAATTACTTCTGTCAGACGGGGGAATCTGAAGGTGAAATCACAGAGCAAAAGCTAGTGAGGCTTGCTAAACAATCAAGTTTCAGACTTTCCAATTTCCTCAAAATGATCTCATTTCCTGCTTCTTCTCCACTGCTTGCTACAATCTCTGTCACCATTTCGCATTTCTTTATACTCATTATAGAGAGTTGCACAAGACTTCTGGCAGTTGAGGATGTGACCAAGTATTTCAATGCTTTGCAACCCCGTACGTGCAAAGCTGTTAGATTTCCGAAAGACGATGCAGATGGTGCTAAATTGATCAAACTGCCACAAGACGATACTTTCAAAGTTTCACGATTTTGAAGAAGCTGGTCCACTCGGAGATCTTGATTCCAGATTTTCTCCACATATGGAAGATAAAAAAGTTCCAAGCATCGTATCCTAGCAAGAGTATGTTCCTCCTCATCAACAAGTTGACATGGGAACAGCTCTTTGAAATAACCATTGGCCACAACAAGCTTTTCCATATTCTGGAATCTATGAAGGATACCGAATGGAAACTCAGCTGATGCACAATCAGAGCATTCCAGCGCAAGAACTCTTACTTTGTGAAAGAGGTCTGCTGAAAACTGGCCTTGACATACCTTTGCTGCATCTTTAACGTTTAGCCATAATTCTTCCATGTTGGGGATGACCTGGAAACCGAAAACACAAATGCAAGCTAAATATGAAAAGCCAATTGGTAATGAGTGGAACCGGGAAGGTGAATTGTTAGTGAACATCCATAGGATAATGCTCAAGATCATACCTTTTCAAATGACAAAAGCGGTTGCTGAATTTGGATACCAAGCTGGTCCTGCTCAAGATCAAATACCGGCACCTCGTTGCAACGATACACGTCTATTTTCTTTAATACCGGCCACTCTGAAGTGTGTCTTCCTGGGTAGAAACTCTTGAGTTTGGGCAATTCCCAAAGCATGAAAGAGGAGGTTTTAGGAAAAACAAACTTAGGAGCTTCTCCTAGCTGTTCTTCCTCCGCAACAATTTCCTCCACTCCACAACGACGTAGTTTAAGCTCTTCGAGCTGTGGAAGGCCTAAGGCTACAGAGGCTGGGAAGAGACTTTTTAGACTTGGACAATTCCAAGCATTCACTAAATGAAGGTTTTGAAAAGAGAGAATTCCATGAGGATTCGTATTCCACACTGTCTTCAATTTTTGCAGGTTCCATACATACATATTTTTCAACTTGAAGGCTGTTACAACATGGGATTCTTTTTCATTCATCAGAGATCTGAGATCAAACACCTCTTCCAGTGAAGCACAATAATTTACCACCAGGTGCTCTAAATTCTGAAATCTTCTCAGCATATTGGGTGGGAAAATATTCAACAACTTGTTTCCTTCTACCCTCAGAACCTTGAGCTTGCAAAAGGAATCTGAATGGAATTCAGTGTGCCATATCATATTCAAATTATCCATGCCAAGAATGCGCAGTTTCTCTATGTTAGAGAATGCAACCTAAGAAATCAATTCCACCATGTCAGTAGCGAATGACAAGAAAATTAAATTTCAGGTGTTCAAAAGCAAATGCTGAACTGGGGTTGGGGACTGCAGGACTAACAGGAAAAGAAGAAGAAAAGGACTCACTTTTTCATCAAAGAGAGTTGAGTTTGTTTCTTCAAACTGATTGTTGGCTACTGCATCTGTGCCTAAAGAATTAGAGATGAAGGTCTTCAGTGCAGGGCAATCCTCTATCCACAGTTCTTGCAAGAAGCAGCATTGGATTAAGTGACCGGTGCAGAATCTTGTGAGATTTGGAAGGCCCTTAAGCTTGAGGAACTCTAGTTTTGGAAGCATCATTCCTCTCACAGTTTCTTCTTCTCCTAATCCGTTCTTAATTATTATTTCTTCCATACGCACGCAATCACATAGCTCAAGCCTTTTGAGTTGAGCAAGACTTTCAACCATAGAAGTAGTAAATAAATACTTTAGATTTCTACAGCCCTCGACTATCAAGCTTGTTAATCTCACAAACCAACAGGACAGTTCTCCAGGTTGGTCCTGCCATATCTTCTCAACTTCGATGGACGACAGTTTTAGGTCTTCCAAATTGGGGAATTGAATCTGCATGCACACTTTTCATTCGTCAAAATGAGAATGACACTAAAGTTTTATGCCAAAGTCATTAATACAAAGCAAACCTTTTTGTTAAAAAGTGTCATGGGAGTCCGGAGCCCAGTGTCAGATGCAATTTCATTAGACCTGACATCAGTGATTAACGGCTCCGGCCTGGTCTGTGATATGGAAGCTGCATTCGATTTGGAGGACACGCTTGTGAATTGGGGTAGATATTCCAGTGTCAGTGTTCGTAGTTGAGTCAACTTGATTGCTTCATCTTCATCAGCGCCGCCTCCACTTTTCTCAGCAACAATCACTTCCATGATTTTGCAATCAATTATGCTGATCTCTGTTGAAAATGCAGGGTCAAAGTCAACAAAAGTCAACTGATTTCAAGTCTGCACAATTGAAGAACTGGAGCTGCGAAGATCATCAAATTTCCTTTATTGTTTTTTATTGTGTTTTAAATTCAAGAGTTTATGTTTTAGTTAATTAAGATCAAATTATATTTGATCATATCTTGTTGCTTTATTTTCGCATATTTATTTCTTGTTTTAAGTAGAAGAGATTGTAATAGGTTTGAATTACCATTCTTGTATTTTGATCTTCTTCTATAAATAAAAGTGAAGGGATGGCAGTATCCTAACAAGAAATTCTGCCCCTTGTTCTGCTGTTTATTGCTTAATTATTTGTCCCAAATTCATTAAGCAAAATCTGGAAAATTGGCTTGTTCTAGACACTGATTTGAACAGTGTCTGTTTGTCAGTGTCAGAAGCAAATTCCTGACAGTGATCTGAACAGTGCATGTTTGTCCTTCAGAAAATTTTCCAACAATTGGTATCAGAGCCAAATTGAATCTTTGAAAGGGAATTGAGTGAAACACGAGTGAATTGTGAGAATTTTTCAAAGTTATTTAACTTTGATTGGGTGGAGAGTGAAACACGAGAGAGGATTTTTTAATCAAGAACTTCATCTTGATTTCGTCTCGGATTGGCACGAAATTGAACAGAAACCATCAATTGGTTGTTCAAACGAATTTGTCAATTCTAATTCTGCAATTGAAGGAGAGTAACAGTTGCTCTTTACTGCAAAATCAAAGAGTAACAGGAGGATCGCCAACCTTTTCTCTTCTAAATGGAATCTGCAAATTTTTCTTCCAAATCTCCTGTGTTTACAGGATCACACTATGGTGTTTGGGCTGTGAAAATGGCCACTTATCTGAGGGCATTTGATTTGTGGGAAATTGTTGAGAGTGACAAACAACCAAATCCTCTAAACAATAATCCAACAATTGCTCAAATCAAGTTCTTCAATGAAGAAAGAGCAAAAGGGTTCAAGGCTCTCACATGCATTCATAATGCTGTGAGTGAGGAAATTTTCTCGAGAATTATGGCATGTGCTACTGCCAAAGAAGCTTGGGACAAGCTTAAAGCAGAATTTGAAAGAGATGAAAAATCGAAAAGGATGCAGATTCTGAATTTAAAAAGACAGTTTGAAGGGTTAAAAATGAGAGAATCAGAGACAATCAAAGAATTCTCTTCTAACATTTCAAAGCTAGTCAATCAAATGAGGCTTTTGGGAGAAGATGTGCAGGATTCAAGGGTGGTAGAAAAAATTCTCGTCAGCTTGCCTGAAAAATTTGAGAACAAAATCTGTTCTTTAGAGGACTCAACTAACTTCACAAAATTGAGTCTTCAAGACTTGATCAATGCACTCCAAGCAGTAGAACAAAGGCAAGCCTTTAGGCAAGAAGTGTCGAGTGAAGAAGCCTTTGTTGCTGGGTTTAAAAACAGACCACGATCCCAGAATTTTGCCAAAGACAGCCATGAAGGGAGAAGGGAAAATGGAAAGAACTGGCAAACCAAAAAGTGGCAGGGAACTCAGAATTTTCCCAGCAATTCAAACACAAGGGGAAAAGAAAAGAAAGATCAATTTCCCCCTTGTAAATACTGCCATAAAACAAGCCATCAAGAAGCATGGTGTTGGCTGAAAAATGCACAATGTAGGAGATGCAAACAGTTTGGCCATATTCAAAAATATTGCAAATCAAACTCAGGAGCTGAAATTGGAAAGCAAGCTTATGTGGCTAAGAACACTGAGGTGGAAGATGAACACTTGTTTATGGCTGTGACAGAGCAAAATTGCTGCAAAATTGAGGTAATGAATTCCAACTGGCTTGTTGATAGTGGCTGCACAAATCACATGTCTGCAAATATAAATTTGTTTAAAACTTTGGATACAAACTATGAGTCCAAAGTAAAAGTGGCAAATGGGCAGTATGTTGATGTAAAAGGCAAAGGTGATGTGGACATAAATACCTTGGCTGGTATAAGAACCTTTGACAATGTTTTGTTTGTGCCTGAAATTAAACAAAACTTAGTGAGTGTTGGTCAATTACTTGAAGATGGTCATTCATTATCCTTTGTTAATGGCATATGCACGATTAGAGATGGTAGTGGAAGTATTCTGTTTTCTGCCAAAATAACTAATAGGAGTTTTAGTCTCGGCTTGGAGAATGAACACATGAATATGAGCATAACAAGTAGCTCAAATTCAGTGTTATGGCATAAAAGGTTGGGGCATTTTAATTATGCTACCATGAAGAAGATGGCAGACTTAGAGATTGTGATTGGATTACCTAAAATTCAAGAACAAAAGGATGTTTGTGAAGCATGTCAATTAGGTAAGCAAACTAGAATTGCTTTTAATGACAATGCATTTAGAGCTACTTGCAAGCTTCAATTGGTGTATACTGATGTGTGTGGACCAATGAGGAATGAATCCTTGAATGGTGCTAAGTATTTTCTATTATTCATTGATGACTATACTAGATATTGTTGGGTGTATTTTCTTAAAACCAAAGGGGAAGTGTATGAAGAATTCCTGAAATTCAAAGCTTCAGCCGAGAGGGAAACTAGCACAAAACTGAAGGCTTTGAGGTCTGACAATGGGGGTGAATTTACTTCCCACAAACTTGAAGAACACCTAGCAAAAGAAGGAATAAAACACCAACTTACAGTACCATACACACCTCAGCAAAATGGTGTTAGTGAAAGAAGAAATAGAACTCTAATGGAGATGGCAAGATGTCTCTTGTATGAGAAGAAACTGCCACTTAAATTTTGGGCAGAAGCTGTGTGCACAGCATCATATCTTCTCAATCGTATGGTGACCAAGATTTTAGGAGAAAAGACACCATATGAAATGTGGTATGGGTTCAAACCAAATTTGGAACACTTAAGAGTGTTTGGCAGCCCTTGTTATGTTCTACAACCAGAAATTAAAAGGGGAAAGCTTGATCAAAAAGCTGAGGTAGGAATCCTAGTTGGATATAGCATGAAGTCCACTGGATACAAAGTGTTTGATCTGAAATCAAACAAGGCTGTAATTGCTAGAAATGTCAAGGTTGCAGAAGACAAGGTGTGGAATTGGGAAGCTGAAACTGTGGAAGAATCTGGGCTTGAAATTCAAGCTGAAACTGAAACTGATGAGACTATTGACATGGATGAGAAATTGAAGATGAACCTGTGAGAGGTACAAGACTGTTGAGTAACATCTATAGCAGGTGTAATCTAGCTGAAACTGAACCTAATGATGTTCAAGAAGCCATGGATTCAAACACATGGATGGCAGCAATGAAGGAGGAGCTGATGATGATCGAAAAAAAATGGAACCTGGCAGCTTGTTGACAGACCTATCAATAGAAAGGTTATTGGTGTGAAATGGGATCTTCAAAACAAAATTGAATGCAGATGGAAGCATCAACAAGCACAAAGCAAGGTTAGTAGTTAAAGGCTACTCCCAAGAACCAGGTATTGATTATCATGATACATTCGCACCTGTTTCTAGGCTTGACACCATTAAAATGCTATTGATGATTGCTGCACAAACTGGGCTGGTATGTGTGGCAAATGGATGTCAAGTCAGCATTTTTGAATGGAACTCTTGATGAAGAGATCTATGTTGAACAACCTGAGGGGTTTGAAAAAGAAATCTCAGCAAACAAGGTGTATCTCCTCAAAAAAAGCCTTGTATGGACTGAAACAAGCTCCTAGAGCTTGGTATAGTCGGCTTGATGATTTTTTGCTGAGTTTGGGGTTTGAGAAAAGCTTGAATGAAGCTACCTTGTATGTGAAAAAAGTTGAAGACCATATTCTGATTGTTTCAGTCTATGTGGATGATCTACTAATTACTGGAAACATGGAGAAATTGGTGGCTGAGTTCAAGATGAATATGAAGAACAAGTTCGAAATGAATGAACTTGGATTGCTATCTTATTTTCTAGGAATGGAAATAATGCAATCAAAATTGAGATGTTTCTTGTGTCAAAGGAATTTCACTATGAAATTGTTGAAGAAATTTGCTATGGAAAACTGCAAGCCAGTTAGCACTCCTATGGTGGCAGGACAAAAAACTGATGAAGGATGATGCAGCCCCTAAGACTGATGGAAGAATGTATAGGAGTTTAATTGGGAGCTTGTTGTATTTGACTGCCACAAGACCTGACATTGTATTTATTGTGAATTACTTGTCTAGGTTTATGCAAAATCCAAGTCAAAATCATTATGTTGCAGCCAAAAGAGTCTTGAGGTACTTGAGAGGAACTCAGGATTTTGGGATGGTGTTTGATAAACTGGAAACTGTCAAATTGGTTGGATATTGTGACAGTGATTGGGCTGGAAGTGATGAAGACATGATGAGTACTTCGGGCTACTGTTTTTCAATGGGAGGTAGTGTGTTCTGCTGGAATTCAAAGAAACAAAGTGTAGTGGCTCATTCTACAGCTGAAGCCGAGTACATTGCAGCCTATGTTGCTGCAAAACAGCTTGTGTGGCTAAGAAAGATGATGGGAGATTTGAATTTTGTTCAATTAGAACCTACTGAGTTGTTTTGTGATAATATGTCAGCCATTGCAATTTCTAAAAACTCAGTCTTTCATGATAGAACCAAACACATGAAGATCAAATTTCATGCAATTCGGCAATTTCAATTAGAAGGTGAGCTGGAGATGAAATATTGTTGTTCTAAGGAGCAATTTGCAGATTTATTCACTAAGTCCCTAGCCAAAGAAAGGTTTGAAGAACTGAGAGAGATGATAGGCATGAGCAGACTTGAATCAAGGGGGAGTGTTGAAAATGCAGGGTCAAAGTCAACAAAAGTCAACTGATTTCAAGTCTGCACAATTGAAGAACTGGAGCTGCGAAGATCATCAAATTTCCTTTATTGTTTTTTTATTGTGTTTTAAATTCAAGAGTTTATGTTTTAGTTAATTAAGATCAAATTATATTTGATCATATCTTGTTGCTTTATTTTCGCATATTTATTTCCTGTTTTAAGTAGAAGAGATTGTAATAGGTTTGAATTACCATTCTTGTATTTTGATCTTCTTCTATAAATAAAAGTGAAGGGATGGCAGTATCCTAACAAGAAATTCTGCCCCTTGTTCTGCTGTTTATTGCTTAATTATTTGTCCCAGATGCAATTTCATTAGACCTGACATCAGTGATTAACGGCTCCGGCCTGGTCTGTGATATGGAAGCTGCATTCGTTTGGAGGACACGCTTGTGAATTGGGGTAGATATTCCAGTGTCAGTGTTCGTAGTTGAGTCAACTTGACATTGCTTCATCTTCGTCAGTGCATTTTCAGCAACAATCACTTCCATGATTTTGCAATCAATTATGCTGATCTCTTCCAGTTGCAAAAGGCCTCTTTCCATGTGCAACGAAAAGAGATTCTTCAACATCGGACAACTCTTTACCTTCAAAATTCTTAATTTGCTAAAAGACTCTGCCACAGGTTGACCATTACAAATCTTCTCCAACTTATTCAAATTGTCAAAAGACAAAGAAACCAGGAATGGAAAATCAACAATAGGACTTAACATAGTCCAGTCGACGATATATCGTATCTCAAGACTATTTTGGATATGGAGATGCTTCAAACTAGGAAAACCTTGCCCATCTAATTCATAAGAAACACTTTTAACACCCTCTAGTCCATCTAAATGTAGATCTTCAGTTCTCTTCAGCAACAGCTGGATCCCCTCCTCCGACTGAATGCCTGCACTGATCTTCAGTTTCATTATTGTTGAAGTTTCACGCTTTCTGGACCACTCCCACCCTTCTCCGATCAAAATATTAAATCTTTCCAATTTTTTGGAGAAGTCTTTGGGAAGAATCATAGGATCTGTAATGTGCAAGTATAAAGTGCTTAAATATGGCAGATCTTTCAGCTCAGCCAGGCTAGCATTGTTTCTTCGATCATCTAGTCCTTCAACCCCCCATTGCAAAAAGCTGTTCTCCATGTACAGGTCCTCTAGTTGGGTCAAGCATGACAGCACATTTGGCGGAATAATTTCAAGTGTCGGATTGTCTCTCAAATCAAGAAGTTGCAGACGAGTCAGTTGCCCGATTTCTCTCGGCAGCCGAACTATCTTAGAACCTGTTAAGCTGAGAACTTTTAGCATCTTCAGCTCTCCGATCAGAGCTATATCTCCCAAACCACATCTATCCAGACACAATGTTTGAAGCTTTTCGAGAAATTGAAGCGAGGAAGGTAGTGTTGGAAGTTGCACATCTGACATATCCATAAGTTGGAGAGTTTTTGTTCCCTTAAACAGACAGTCTGGGATTTTGAGCGAGGGATCTCCATTATACAGTATAAACGACTCCATTTTTGGACAATTTAATACTTCAGGAAGTCCAGAAATTTTGCAATACGGCAGAGAGATAGCACTGCACTGCTCAAGCATATCCTCGGCCGGCCATTCTCTTAATACCGTGCCAAATGATGATGTGAAGACATGATGATCCCTGGAAGCTACATCGGCAGCAAAACCGTGAAGAACATCATGCATTTTGACTATTCCATCTGCGCCACCTTCCAGCAAACAACAGGCTATGAGGTCATTGACCAATTTATTTAGTCTATGTCTTGCTTCTTCCAATTGTACTGATACGTTTAAACAATCCCAGGCCAACGGTATATTTCAGTAAGTCATGGATTTGAATAATGTGAGGTATAAGTTATCCACAAAGTAAGAATACTGATTTGATTTCTTCTCCTTTCAAAGAGGTGTAGCTCAGCTCTAGAGCTGAGTAAACTCGGCTATCAATCTCATCCTTGTCAAACCTTTTCAGCCTTTCCAAAGCATCCTTCCACTCTGACAGATCCCTATCTTTTAGTGCCGACGCAACAGTAACTAGTAAAATGGGCAAACCAGCACATCTTTTGGCTACTTCTACAGCAACAAGCTGCAGATCGGGATATTTGATAGCGTCTCCTGCCATATTCTTAAACAGATTCCATGCCTCATTCTCGAGTAAAACTTGAAGGTTGAAAAGTTTTTTTGTATCCATTCTTGAAACTTGAAGGTTGAAAAGATTTTGATCTCTCGATGTCATCAATATTTTGCATCCCCGATTATTACTACCAGAAGGAATCCCCACATCGTCCAGGTCAAGCCTCTCCCAAATGTCATCCAAAATCACAAGCACCTTTGTCTCTCTTTCAAGCGCCTTTGTCTCTCTTTCAAGCCCCTTTTTATCTCTTTCAAACCGCTCGCGTAAGCGTTCTGCTCTTCCTCTGATAGTCTCTGCTTCAAATTTGAAACCTAGCCCATCTGCTATTTCCCCCTGAATTCTTCTCAGGTCAGGAGTCTTAGAAACAACAGCCAGAACCACCACGTCAAAAATCTTATTCGCCTTGACTTGTTCAGCAACCTTTTTCACAATTGTGGTCTTGCCCACACCAGCCATCCCATACACTCCAACTAGGTTGACATCATTATCCTTTAAGGCCTCCAAAATTTCATCCAAAACATGTCTTCTTGATTCGAAAGCCTCGTAATCTTTGACAGATCTGTCCCCTATACCACGTGGAGCAGGAAGGTAGGAAACCCTATCAAATTTTCCTCGACGACTGATCTTAACAGCTTCCTCTTCAATACTCTTAATCTCTTTACTAACCCTGTAGCGTGTCATCAAATTAGGGAACAACCCCATGAAGCACCTCTTCTTTGCCTTGTCTTTGTCCTTAAGAACCCTGTCAGCCTCTTCAGTGATAACACCCACATCATCAAGCCACGTTACAACATCATCTTCAATTTCTTCAGTTTTGTTTTTAGCCTCTTCTACAGAATGTTGCACCCTTGTTTTCATATCTGACAGCTCCTGCATGTGAGTTTCGAGGCTCTTAACATTTCTGCTGTAGTAGAATACACGAGTAACGGAGCGCCTAATGGGATCAAATAACAGTTCCACAACTGTGGATGCCATGGAACCAACGATCTCCATAGCCAATGTTCTGCCTTTGTTCAGCAGCAAAAACACAAGGAAAGGATGATCGCTACTGTGATATTTGAAAAACTATGGAGATGGATGTAGCAGATAAAATGAGTGAAAGTTTTCGCTAAGAGCAACTGCAGAGAGGGAGAGAAGCAGAGAGACTAGGTTAGTTTGTGAAGTCAACTCAAGTCAAGCAATCAAAGTCAAGTAAATATGAACAAATGACTTCTGGCCTCTCATTTCTGCAGAATCTGCAGCCTGTTATTTCTTGATAGGTTTTCAGTGATTGTAATTATTTTGAATTTTATTCTCCTAAAAATATTGAAATGGAATCATCTAAATTACTGTTTGCTTAGGAAGTACATTCCAAAAACAAAAATAAAGGCTGTGTTTGTTTTCTGGAAAGTGGTTTCCGGGAAACCACTTTTCAAACTTTCCTGTGTTTGTTTGCCATTAAAAAAGTTGGTCAACGGAAAACACTTTCCAATCAAAAAAAAATTTGGCTTGGTTTTCAAGAAAGTGTTTTCCGGAAAATTTGGGCGGAAAACACTTTCCGGAAGTTGTGAAAAATTTAGAAATGTCATTATTTGTTGATTATATCAAATTTGATCCTCAAACTTTTGATTGCTATATATAATTTGTTTTAAATATTTATTTTTCAATTCCATCTCTTAAAATTTAATTTTTATATTAATTTTGGTCCTTATTTTATAATTGCTATTTGCTTTTTTCTTATCATTTTTTTATTGAAATTTTTTATCTATCAAATTGGGTCCTCATTTTTTTTATTGTTACTTATTTTATTTGAAATAATTTATGAAATGTTAATTATTATTATTTTAATTTATTCACCTTTCATTTTTTTTAATTTTTTAGATTTGATCTCTATTATTTTGATTATTATTTATTTTATTTGAGATAATTTATGAAATTATATTTTTTTTCAATTTCATTCTCATTCAACTTTTTAATTTCTAAGATTTGTTCCTCATTATTTTAATAAACTTGAGAAAAATAAAACATTAATAAGTTATTTTTCCAGCTCATTTTCCATGACCAAACACTGGAAACTGTTTTCCAACTTATTTTTCATTACACGGTAACATCGGAATTCACTTTTCAGAAATTTACTTTCTCTGGAATTCACTTTTAAAAAAGAAACCACTTTCCTGCAAACAAATGGAGCACAAATGAGGTCGTCTCTTTTTCTTTGTCCCATGACGCAACGAGATAAAATTATTTATCATATTTTTTATTTTAATATTAATTAGCGGCACATAGAAAGAAGACTCTTCCAACTCAAGTCAAGCAATCAAAGTCAAGTAAATATGAACAAATGACTTTTCTACGTGGCATCTTCATTTACCATAGATATTCTTAGGATACCCTTTCAAAGAACAGTCTTGCATTTGTTTTTAAATTGATAGTTTTGCCCTTTAAAAACTAAAAAATTAACACTTTGAGCTAAAATTATAATTCCACATATTTAGTACCCTATAATATTTGGGTAAAATTAATATTTGGGTAAATTAATATTTGGGTAAAATTAATATTTGGGTAAATTATTGATTACATGATTTTATTTCCAATATGAAATCCTCGTTTTTAAATTTAATGTTTATCAATATAATGTCCTTTAAAGACTATTATTATTTTTCCTTTTGATTGAAATCAAGTTTTTTCATATTATTAGATGAAAGTAATTACTCTTTATTTTAAAAACTTTTAAATAGTGTTTTAGATGGGCACAAGCGATGGGCACAAGCGATGTGCCCGCGCGATGCGCCGGGGTTTTTTTATCTATGTAGAAAATTGATTATTTTTATATATATTGTATTTTTCTATTTTAATATTTAATTAGTAAAATTATAATTGATAAAATCTGTATAATCAAAATGGAAAGTGGTTTGTATCTTTTTTAATCACAGATAATATAGGTAAAAAAAATTTTATGAGTTGCATTTTTTTCCAAATAATATTAGATCGGACACATTATAAATAAAAAATATTGAATTTTTTTTTCCAGAAATAAACTTACATTTTTTTTTGGAACATTCCAAATGTATATTAGAAAAGAGAGAAATACAGAAAACAACAATTTAGCTGCCTGCCCAGTCGTGGAAACAAACTTCCACTACCGGGCCTCACTCTCGCAACGCTACTGTCCAGGCTAAAGGCCTCGAACTAAGACAAAAACAAGGGCCCAAAGGCTAAAGGCTGAAAGCCTAAAAAGGCCAACAGGCTTACAATCAGGCTCCCGGCCTGGTCCCAAAAGAAGAGAAAAGCCCCACACTTGAGACAAAGAAAGAGCCCTCAAAAGGGACTCAAGGATCCAGCTTCTAACACCCCCAGGCTCGGCCCATCAACACTGAAGCCCTTAGAGATTTTACACAGGCCCCTCAATCCCCTAGGCTTTGCAAAGACCAAAAGGAGAAGAACCTAATGCCCCCACTATCCTGGGCTCTGCAGAAGACCCCAAAGAAGAGAAGCCCCGAGGCCCCCAAACCCACCAAATCAGATATCCCACTTCATCTTAACTGAGTTCGGGATGGTTGCCATACAAGATAAATGGGCTTTGATGAGCTGATAAATTTCATTGACAATGTAGTGGCTATTTTGCATCTGCATGCTGAAGACCCTTCGTTTCCTCTCCTGCCAAATAAAGTATACTGAAGCTGCCATGATAAGTCTTGCTATCATGCTCATCGTATTCTTCTTGTGGTGGATGTTGGAAGCTGCCCATTGGACGAGATGATTCCACGGCAGTGATGGCCAATGCAGATCAGCTTTCTCATTTATGCTATCCCAGACTCTCTTAGAGTAATTGCACCAAAAAAAGAGATGGATGTGATCTTCATCATCTTCACGGCAAAGAACACAAGTTCTGTCAGTCAGTCCTAACGAAGCCGGGAGCCTGTCCATAGTGGTCATCCTTTGCTGAGTTGCCAACCAGAGAATAAAGGCATGACAAGGGATGTGTCCCTTCTGCCAAACGATAAGATGGGTGTCACTTGGAGGATGGTGAGTTCTCGTGGCTTCCCAAGCTGAAGCAATCGAGAAAGTCCCTCGAGGGTTAGGGCTCCAAATCACTTGATCTTCCACAGTAGTATTAGGGGGATAACTTGGGAAGTTGTCCCACATTTCGTGCATAGAAGCACTTCCATCAGTGATATTCCATCTCCCACCCTCCATAATATCTGAGACCTTCGCATCCCATCTGTGCCCTGAAGAAGTGAGCTGGCGAATAGTCAAGATATCAACTGGCCTCTTCCCTTCTCTTAGCCAGTAATCATACCAAAGGGAAGTTGCCCGACCGTTGCCAATTTCCACTGTGAAGAGGGTCCTGCATTGCTCTCTAACTTGGAGAATCTTCCTCCATGTCCAGGAGGGTTTAGAAGGCAACCTCACTTTCCAGAAGGATTGCCCCTTCAAAAGATATCTCTTCACCCACTGAACCCAAACCGAGGTAGGGTTGGAATGAATGCACCAAATTTGCTTCATGATTGCAGCCTTGTTCCATCCCTGAAGAGCCTTTATTCCGAGCCCCCCTTCTTCCATAGTCCTGCACACCATACTCCACGCTACTTTCGAACCCCCTTTTGCTAGCGATGACCCTTTCCATAGAAAGGCTTTAAGGATGCTTTCTATTTTGTTAATGGCAGTGCAAGGTATAATGAATTTTGTTGACCAATACACTTGCATAGCGAAAAGGACAGCTTTGATGAACTGGAGTCTACCAGCAAAAGAGAGGGCTGCTGAAGTCCACAGTCTGACTTTATTTGTTATTCGCTCAATTAGAAGGTTGCAATCAGCTGTTGTAAGCCTTGTGGAAATCAAAGGGACCCCCAAGTACGTGACTGGAAGAGAAGGGGTTTCGAAACCCAAAATGCCTTTAATTATCTGCTTTGTGCCATCATCAATGCCCGCTGTGAAAATTGAGCTTTTCATGCTATTTACCTCAAGGCCCGAGACAATTGAAAATTTATCGAGAGCTTCCTTTATAACAGCCACTGAGTTTGCAGATGCATAGCTAAATATCATGAGATTGTCTGCAAAGCTAACGTGAGTGATCTTGTCCTCTTTGCAGCGCCAGTGATATTTAAATCTTTGATCAGTTGTGGCTTCCTTCATAATGCCATTGAGCCCTTCCATGGCTAAGACGAAGAGGTAAGGGGAAAGGGGGTCTCCTTGCCGTAGCCCTCTAGACACTTGAAAGAACCCATTCAGCTTACCATCAATGCTGACCGAGAAGTGTGGCGTGGTAATGCATGTTGTGATCCATTTAATCAGTTGTGTAGGAAGCCCAATGTCTTGCATGGCCTGGGTGATGTAATCCCAACTGATTGTATTGAACGCTTTCCTGAAATCCACTTTTAGAGCACATCTCGCCTGCCCTTTATTTTGATGATATTTGTGAAGCAACTCCTGAGTGAGGAGAATAGCGTCCGAGATATTCCTTCCTTTCAGGAATGTTGTTTGGTTTGTACCCACTATCTCTGTGAGAGCTTCTTTAAGTCTGCTTACAAGCAACTTTGAAATAGTTTTGTATATCATAGTGCAACAAGAAATTGGCTGAAAGTCATTCATTTCTATAGGATTCTCCACCTTTGGGACACAGACTATTCTTGTTGCATTGAAGCATCTAGGCAGGCAATTGTGTGAGAGGAAATACCTGATGGCTGCCGTGAAGTCCTCTCCTATTATGCTCCAGCACTTCTTGAAAAAACAGTTGGTAAAGCCATCTGGTCCTGGGGACTTGCATCTGGAATGGAAAATAATGCCTCCTTAATCTCTTCATCAACAAATTGCTTGGCTGCTTGATCTGAGGCATCATCTGAAATCCTTCGAGCAAACAGGTTCTGCCGTTGAAAGTTTTGCCTATTAGCAGTGGATGTAAGGAGACCTTTATAGTAAGATTCAGCTATCCGAGCAATGCTTTTAGGATCAGCTGAAACATTCCCCCTCTCATCCCTCAGCTCTTGAATCCTGTTACGGGTTTGCCTATGCACCAGGGACTTACATTTTTTGCGTGCTATAATTAGTTATTTCAATGTTTAATCGCTAAAATATGTTAGAAATGAGTTTTTTGCATGGTATAATTAGTATGCTTGCCCGCGCATCACGCTAGGGCTTTTTTTGCGTGGATTTTTTACATGTTGTAATTAATTGTTTAAATATTTAATTAGTAACATTATAATAGATAAAATATGTAACAAATAATTTTTTCCCCGCCTAGAAGGAATAGTATAATCGAAATGGGAATTGGTTCGTATATTTTTTAATTGGAAATAACTTAGGTAAATTTGTAAAAAAAAAAAATTGAGTTGCCTTTTTTCCCCAGTAATATTAGATCTGACACATTATAAATAAAAAAATTATTATTTTTTTAAGAAATAAACATTTTTTGCGTCCTATAATGACTCATTTGTCGTCTAAAAGAAACAGTGTAATCGAAACGGGAAGTGATTCACGTATTTTTTTAATTGTAGATAATCTAGATAAATTTATCAAAAGAAAAAAAATTGAGTTGATAATGTAGGTAAATTTGTCAACCTTTTTTTTTTTGAGTTGTATTTTTTCCCTAGTAATATTAGATTTGAAATATTAAAAATGAAAATATTGAAAAAAAAATTAAGAAATAAACTTAAACAAAAAAATTTAAAATTTAAATTCAAAGCCAATATTTTTTTATAAGATTTATTAATCATATTATTATATTAAATGTATTTAAGTATATTCATATTATTTTTAAAAAAAAATCCTAGGTCATTTTTTTTCTCTCTCTCTATATATTTTTAGGCGATAATATTCAATAAATATTAAAACATATAATTAGTCTAACATACTTTATAAAGCAATCAAAATGAGAAGTGGTTCATATATGTTTTAATTGTAGATAACCTAGGTAAATTTGTCATTTTATTTTTTGTATGAGTTGAATTTTCCCCCATTAATATTAGATCTCACACATTATGAATCAAAATATTGTAATTTATTTTTAAAAATAAACTGATTTTTTTTTCATGCTATAATTACTTATTTGCCGTCTAAAAAGAACAATGTAATCGAAAAGGGAAGTGACTCGCATATTTTTTAATTGCAGATAATGTAAGTAAATTTGTCTACCTTTTGTTTTTTTGAGTTGTATTTTCCCCCCAGTAATATTAGATCTGCAATATTAAAAATCAAAATATTATAATTTTTTTCAAGAAATAAACTTGAACAAAAGAGCGCAAAATTAAAATTTGGAGCCAATTGTTTTTTTTATTTTATAAGATTTATTCATCATATTATTATATTAAATGTATTTAAGAATACTGATATTAATTTTTTCCCTTCAAAAAAGCTTTGGTCATTTTTTTCTCTCTGTATATATTTTTAGGCGATAATATTCAATAAATATTCAAACATATAATCAGTTTAATATATTTTAATTTGACACAAAAATACAAATATATAATTAATTTGACATACTTTGAATAATATATTAAATTATTTTATTATTATTATTAGGAGATAATATTCAATAAATATTCAAACAATTAAATTATTATTATTATTATTATTATTATTATTATTATTATTATTATTGTGTTAATAATGAAAGAAACAAAACTAAATGAAACACTAAAAAAATCTTAAAAACTTTAACAAAAGATCAAACAAAAAAACTTAAATTAAAAAAAATTATCATTGCTATTATTGTCAACAAAATAAAAATTCTTAAATTATTCTGAGAAGAAAAATAAAAAAAAAAAACATCAGCAAAAGACTAAGCAAGAAAAACAATTATATTTTTATCATTATTATTATAAACTAAAAACATTAACATAAGAGTAAGAAAAAAAAATTAAATTATTATTATTATTATTATTATTATTATTATTATGTTAATAATGAAAGAAACAAAAATAAATGAAAGACTAAAAAAATTCTAAAAAATTTAACAAAAGATCAAATAAAAAAATAAAATAGAAACAAAAATTATTAGTTGAAAAATATTCAAGAGCAAAGGTAGGAAAAAAATATCAATTTTCAAATGATTATAAACAGAAAATAAAATTAAAAACCAAAGCTAAGGGCATATTTATATATACATTGACAAAAACAGAGACTATTCTATAAATATAAAAAATATAGGGATTAAAATCAAAGATTAAAAGTATAAGGGTCGAAATAAAAATCAAATATATTATCAATTTTAATCAAAGGACAAAACTGAACAAATCACAAATTTCAGACCAAATATGTTAAGGTTTTTAAACTCAATCCGGAAATTAAAAGAAGGAGGACCGAAGTGAAACATTAACATTTAATTAATTTCAATCGAGTGACTCAATTAAAAGGAAAAGGACCGATCTGCAAAGTAAAAACTTGGTTCCTCTTCTGTACCATAGAGAAAATTCGAAGTTCAGGGACTAAAGTTGAAAGTCAACAAACATGGGGGCCTCTCCTGTACGTTTGTGTCCAGAGGAGAGAGAAACGGAACAAACAGCTTTAACCGTTCACCGCAGCGTACACGGACACCAGGTGACACAACACGCTTCACCGGGAGAAGGACCACTCGGCGGCGAAGCAATCTGGACGCCGAGAGCCCATTTTTGGCCACCATAGGATGCCGCACGCGCGATCTGAACAGGGCGTGAGCGGAATACCGTCGGTCGCGTGTCCCACACGTGCCGACAATATTCTGAAAAAAAAAAAAAAAACATTGGTCAATTACCGGGACACCCTTGTGCATTATTCATCACTTTTGTCTTATTCGGGGTTATATCCATATTTAGCCATTTTCAAAAAATATTAAAATAAAAAAAAGTGCGGCGGACCGAATCGAACCGGTCCGTACGCGCGCAATTACCTCCGCACCCCTCCAGCGTTGAACCGTGTTTTGTCCTTTTCGAGGGACAGAAACGCTATTCCACTGTTCATAAACGGAAAAAAAAAAGACAGACGAACTCGCGTGATACACCGGATCAAATTGCGAGTGAACAGTGCGCGCGGGTCTGGAGCTACAGTGAATCTACAGGGAAACAACGATCTCTTTTAGTGTTTTTGGTAATGTCCTAAAAATGAAGCATCGTGATGAAGAAACAGCCAGTTTATGATTGAGAAACAAGTATAAGCATCCCGACAAAAATGGTAAGAGAATATGCATAAATCCTTGGCAGCTGTCCTCAATGCTAGCAGCATATTGTTACGCCATGTTCTCTGTTCTGCATTTCATTAATGTTATCATTCTCCCTCTGCTGCATCGGGCGCTTCCTTTAAGCAGCTTGCACCCATCTGTGATCTTTTTAGCTGCAACAACATGATAAAATACCAATGAGAACCAATCCTGATTTACAAAAACACAGATAAATGAACTTTTTCTTCAATCAGAAATCAATCACATAATTGTTTGTTCCACCAGAAACCACTATAACCAATGATTGCTTAATGATCATTTCATTGGAGGGGTGGGGGTCTTCTAATCAAGGGAACTTCACTGCAAAGTCAGCATATGCAATTTTTTCAATCAGTGCAGGTTTGAGTTGCCGTGCTTCAAAGGGTGAAAGATTGTTTGGAAATGTCCTGGGCTCCAACGGATTCCAGTTTTCCTATGGCTTGTTTTGCATTATACCTTGTTAACGAATGTGGAGTTGCAAATAACGACATATGACTGATGTTAGCTCTCTCTCTCTCTCTCTCTCTCTCTACGCACACATGCACGCACGCACACATATATATGCATCACTGCAGCCCTTTTTCATGATTGAATATGGAAAGATAGAGATTCGTCTCAGCAAACCAACACAAGTCCTACAAACAGTATGCCTACCAACCATGAAAATCATTGCACAGTAGTGACACAAAAACAGCCTTCCACAGCCCTCATTGGTCTGACTTGGTAGAGCAATCAACACACCTCATGCACATAGCTAACAGTTTGATGGAGAGGCATGCCAATTACCATTACAGTTCCCAAGTAAATAAACATAGAATTAACTGATACACTAAAGGAAAGAAACATGGTAGCAAAGAAAGTAAATGAAAAATGAACAAGAATGAACCAGCAATTGGAGAAGACAACAGAATGTGTTATTCAATTGATAAAGCAGAAAACATTTGCCAAGCGATAAAAGTACTCACATTAAGAGATGATCCAGCAAGTGAAAAAAAAAAAAACATAAAAAAGTATAAGCATGAAAGCACTGTAGCAATTTTTTTTTTTTAAATCAGTCCGGAAAATAGTTATGGTGCGCTTAAGCTGGACGGGAGACCTCGATCATAAGAAAAATGTATAAGAATATATAAGGAAAAAAAATAATAAATTGGTTCAGGATTAGTCGTGGTACGCCCAAGCTGGCCTGGACACCCCGATTATCAAAAAATGAATTTGGTTCGGGGAGTAGTGGTGGTGCACTTAAGCTGGCCCGGAGATCCTGGTTATATATAAAAAAATGTATAAGTGAAAAAAATAAAAAATAAAAAGCTTAAGCTGGTTGAGAGACCATGGTTATAAAAAAATATATAAGTAAAAGAAAACAAAAAAAAATATATAAGCGTGAAAGCATTGTAGCAATCCATATTGTTTTTTTTTTAAATTTGGCCCGGGAATTAGTCACGGTGTGCTTAGGTTGGTCCGAAGACCCCGATTATAAAAAAAAATGTATCAACGAAAAGCACTTTAGAAAAAAAAATTGGGTCCGGGGATTAGTCGTGGTGCGCGTAGCTGGCCCGGACACCCCGGTTATCATAAAAAAACAAAAAAAAATGTATTTATGGGGAAAAAATTGTGGCGAGTGTAAGCTGGCTTGGACATAATGATTATAAAAAAAATGTATAAGTGGGAAAAACAAATAGGAAAAAGAATAAAAAAGTATAACCAACAAAAAAATGTTTCATGGAAAAAAAAAATTGGAAAAAATAAAAATAAAACGTAATCAGACAAAAAAAACAAAAAAAAGAGAGTAAGAAACGGAAAAAAAAGAGAGAGGAAGAAAGCATTGTTGCAATCCACAGTGCTATGTGTGAGGAGTTACAGTGTTTTCTCCACATGGTTTAGTGTATTGTTAATAATAAACTCTTATGATAAGTCCAAATTTCACAAATACAATTTAGAATAACACTTTTTATTATTAGCAGTAGAGCAATATTTTATAATTAATACGAAATATAATAATTCCAGTGATTGTAATTATTTTGAATTTTATTCTCTTATAAAATTGAAATGGAATCATCTAGATTTCTGTTTGCTTATGAAGTACATTCCAAAAAAAAACCCAAATTAAGTCATTGTTTCTTTTTCTTTGACACCTTCAGTCCCATGACGTAACGAGATAAAATTATTTATCATATTTTTTATTTTAATATTAATTAGCGGTACATAGAAAGAAGACTCTTCCGATCTCTCTATCAAGCATATAAAATAATCCTCTCCATTATTTATCATTGATTGATTTAATCCATCTTATTTGCATGCATGATTGACCCTCATGAGCTATCCTTTTGAAGAGAATGATCTTGTTATTCACTAGTCCTCTCCATTAAATATCTGCTTGGAAGTGTGGTTGAGATTATTTAAAAAAAATTATTTTTCTTTTTCCTTTTGATTGAAATCAAGTTTTTTGATATTATCAGATGAAAGTAATTACTCTTATTTTAAAAACTTTTAAATAGTGTTTTAGAGGGGCATATCCTAAAAACGAAGCATAGTAATGAAAAAATTAATCTAATTTGCTTGAGCTAGGTTTTATTACACAATGAAAACTAGTATAAAAATATTAGGATTATTAGGAAGAAAAAAGGGGTCAACCAAGTTGCAATCTTTACGAGTTAACAAATGTTTTTTTTTTCTTTTTTCAATTTGGGTTGGGTAGAAAGTGGTTGGATCAAGCATGAGAAGTGAAAACTATGGGCAGGAAATCGGATTCGTGTTTGCTAGTTCATGGTTTTGGGTTCTTGTTTATATAATTTTATTTACTTATTCATATATTATTATGAGATGTTTCTAAATTCGATGACTAAATTAACATTTAGATTATGATTATTTATTTTTAGTATGGCTTGATTGAGAAGATATACAAGGCCTTAATTTTCTTTGTTGTTTGGTGGTAGAACATCTTCTAAACCTATGAATTTGACAAGATCAGTGTTGATCTAATTTATGATGCGTGTTCTTATTGCCATTGGAGTTCAAATTTGGGATAAAAGTATAGAAAATAAATTTATTATAATTTGATTTCATCTAAATATACAATAAAATAGTGTTGGGATATCATTTAGGTGTAAGAAAAAAGATTTAATTCTTCAATGGATATTGTACTTCATCATCTCTCTGGTCTACTTGCCCGCATGGCCTCAACCCTCATTCATAATCCGCTGCAAATTATGAGCGCGGGCTGAGGCCATTTGGGCAAGTAGACGAGAGAGATGGTGAAATAAATGTGTGAGCTTTGCAATACCTAACCAATTCAGGCTTATCTCCCCTTGAACCAATTGAAAACATGCTAAAATCCACATAAAACCTATAATATTATTTGAAAAAAACAACAAAATCCGAATGATAATTTTATATCGTGCATTTAAATCTAAATCCAAAAACAATAACAGCAAAAAACTACAAAAAAGGCCAGCCTGGTATGCGCGGCCCAACACTACTTCTGATTCTTTGTCCTGCTTTTGACTATTGAGCAGTTAAAAAGTATTCCATCAGTCCATTGCCATCGTACCATCTGACAGGAATTATGCAGCCTGCAAATTGAATGAACCATCCTGAAGCTACTCAGTTCTAAACTCTAACAAGATGATTGTTCAATGTATTGATTCAGAAGTGCTGCCTATTCAATATGAGCTAGAAAAATGGAATGGGAAAAAGATGAGTATGAAATAGATGAACAGACCTGGCTAATCCATGCAATTTATATATGCAGCTGTTGAATGGTGATGTTAAGGTCGCCTTTCCACTGTCCTTTGTCCTTTTCTTCTGATAGCCATACTTTCTGCAGCCTTGGCGTGCTCAAGATTCCCAGGGAAAAAGTCTTAATTTTTGGACAATTTGTCACAATTACTTCTGTCAGACAGGGGAATCTGAAGGTGAAATTCACAGAGCAAAAGCTAGTGAGGCTTGCTAAACAATCAAGTTTCAGACTTTCCAATTTCCTCAAAATGATCTCATTTCCTGCTTCGTCTCCACTGCTTGCTACAATCTCTGTCACCATTTCGCATTTCTTTATACTCATTACAGAGAGTTGCACAAGACTTCTGGCAGTTGAGGATGTGACCAAGTATTTCAATGCTTTGCAACCCCGTACGTGCAGAGCTGTTAGATTTCCGAAAGATGATGCCGATGGTGCTAAATTGATCAAACTGTCACAAGAAAATACTTGCAAAGTTTCAAGATTTTGAAGAAGCTGGTCCACTCGGAGATCTTGGTTCCAAATTTTCTCCAAATATGGAAGATTAAAAAGTCCCAAGCATCGTATCCTAGCAAGAGTATGTTCCTCCTCATCAACAAGTTGACATGGGAACAGCTCTTTGAAATTACCACTGGTGACAACAAGCTTTTCCATATTCTGGAATCTATGAAGGATACCGAATGGAAACTCAGCTGATGCACAATCAGAGCATTCCAGCGCAAGAACTCTTACTTTGTGAAAGAGGTCTGCTGAAAACTGGCCTTGACATACCTTTGCTGCATCTTTAACGTTTAGCGATAGTTCTTCCAAGTTGGGGATGACCTGGAAACCGAAAACACAAATGCACGCTAAATATGAAAAGCCAAAGGTAGATATAGCAGTTATTACAGCACATTCAAAAACAGCCCAGTCCTTTCCCACTGCTGGCAAGTCTTCTTGGTGCTTTCAAGTTAGATTTTTTAGGCACTATTATGGTGAATGATGTTGTAACATTACTGTTGTAGGGAATTGGTTCAGTTTTATGGGATTGCCATGGTACCTCAGATAGACAGGGGTGACATGGTACAAGGGTAACGGCATGGCATTATCCTGTTCGTTTTAAAAATATTTAAAAAAAATCGATTTTTTTTAATTAAAAAAAATAGTATTTTTAAATTATTTTAATATAAAAATAATTTTTAAAAAATAAAAATATTATTTTGATATATTTTCTAAATAAAAAAATATTTTCAAAAACAACTGCGACCACCATTAATCAATCACTTAAGAGATGTTTAAATCTCAAGATCATACCTTTTCAAATGAGAAAAGCGGTTGCTGAACTTGGATACCAAGCTCAAGATCAAATACCAGCACTTCGTTGCAACGAAACACGTCTATTTTCTTTAATACCGGCCACTCTGAAGTGTGTCTTCCTGGGAAGAAACTCTTGAGTTTGGGCAAATCCCAAAGTATGAAAGAGGAGGTTTTAGGAAAAACAAACTTCGGAGCTTCTCCTAGTCGTTCTTCCTCCGCAACGTATTCCACACTTTCTTCAATTTTTGCAGGTTCCGTACATACATATTTTTCAACTTGAAGGCTGTTACAACATGGGATTCTTTTTCACTCATCAGAGATCTGAGATCAAACACCTCTTCCAGTGAAGCACAACAATCTACCTTCAGGTGTTCTAAATTCTTAAATCTTCTCAGCATATTGGGTGGGAAAATATTCAACAACTTGTTTCCTTGTTTTACCTTCAGAAACTTGAGCTTGCAAAATGAATCTGAATGGAATTCAGTGTGCCATATCATATTCAAATTATCCATGCCAAGAATGTGCAGTTCCTCTATGTTAGAGAATGCAACCTAAGAAATCAATTCCACCATGTCAAGAAAATTAAATTTCAGGTGTTCAAAAGCAAATGCTGAACTGGGGTTGGGGACTGCAGGACTAACAGGAAAAGAAGAAGAAAATGACTCACTTTTTCATCAAAGAGAGTTGAGTTTGTTTCTCCAAACTGATTGTTCGATACTGCGTCTGTGCTTAAAGAATTAGAGATGAAGGTCTTCAGTGCAGGGCAATTCTCTATCCACAGTTGTTGCAAGAAGCAGCATTGGATTAAGTGACCGGTGCAGAATCTTGTGAGATTTGGAAGGCCCTTAAGCTTGAGGAACTCTAGTTTTGGAAGCATGGTTCCTCTCGCATTGTCTTCTTCTCCTAATCCGTTCTTAATTATTATTTCTTCCATACGCACGCAATCACATAGCTCAAGCCTTTTGAGTTGAGCAAGACTTTCAACCATAGAAGTAGTAAATAAATACTTTAGATTTCTACAGCCCTCGACTATCAAGCTTGTTAATCTCACAAACCAACAAGACAGTTCTCCAGGTTGGTCCTGCCATATCTTCTCAACTTCGATGGAGGACAGTTTTAGGTCCTCCAAATTGGGGAATTCAATCTGCATGCACAATTTTTGTTAAATAGTGTCATGGGAGTTTTATGAGAATGACACTAAAGTTTTATGCCAAAGTCATTAATATAAGGCAAACCTTTTTGTTAAATAGTGTCATGGGAGTCCGGAGCCCAGTGTCAGATGCAATTTCATTTGACATGACATCAGTGATTAACGGCTCCGGCCTGGTCTGTGATATGGAAGCTGCATTTGATTTGGAGGACACGCTTGTGAATTGGGGTAGATATTCCAGTGTCAGTGTTCGTAGTTGAGTCAACTTGATTGCTTCATCTTCGTCAGCTCTGCCTCCACTTTCCTCGGCAACAATCACTTCCATGATTTCGCAATCAATTATGCTGATCTCTTCCAGTTGCGAAAGGCCTCTTTCCATGTGCAACGAAAAGAGATTCTTCAACATCGGACAACTCTTTACCTTCAAAATTCTTAATTTGCTAAAAGACTCTGCCACAGGTTGACCATTACAAATCTTCTCCAACTTATTCAAATTGTCAAGAGACAGAGAGACCAGGAATGGAAAATCAACAACAGGACTTAACATGGTCGAGTCGACGATATATCGAATCTCAAGACAATTTTGGATATGGAGATGCTTCAAACTAGGAAAACCTTGCCCATCTAATTCATAGGAAACACTTTTAACACCCTCTAGTCCATCTAAATGTAGATCTTCAGTTCTCTTCAGCACCAGCTGGATCCCCTCCTCCGATTGAATGCTTGCACTGATCTTCAGTTTCATTATTGTTGTCGTTTCACGCTTACTGGACCAGTCCCACCCTTCTCCAATCAAAATTTTAAATCTTTCCAATTTTTTGGAGAAGAAGTCTTTGGGAAGAATCATAGGATCTGTAATGTGCAAGTATAAAGTGCTTAAACATGGCAGATCTTTCAGCTCAGCCAGGCTAGCATTGTTTCTTCGATCATCTAGTCCTTCAACCCCCCATTGCAAAAAGCTGTTCTCCATGTACAGGTCCTCTAGTTGGGTCAAGCATGACAGCACATTTGGCGGAATAATTTCAAGCGTCGGATTGTCTCTCAAATCAAGAAGTTGCAGACGAGTCAGTTTCCCAATTTCTCTCGGCAGCCGAACAATGTTAGAACCTATTAAGCTGAGAACTTTTAGCATCTTTAGCTCTCCGATCAGAGCTATATCTCCCAAACCACAACCATCCAGACACAATGTTTGAAGCTTTTCGAGAAATTGAAGCGAGGAAGGTAGTGTTGGAAGTTGCACGCCTGACATGTCCATAAGTTGGAGAGTTTTTGTTCCCTTAAACAGACAGTCCAGACACGGGATTTTGAGCGAGGGATCTCCATTATACAGTATAAACGACTTCATTTTTGGACAGTTTAATACTTCAGGAAGTCCAGAAATTTTGCAACCCCGCAGAGAGATAGCACTGCACTGCTCAAGCATATCCTTGGCCGGCCATTCTCTTAATACCGTGCCACATGATGTTGTGAAGACATGATGATCCCTGGAAGCTACATCGGCAGCAAAACCGTGAAGAACATCATGCATTTTGACTATTCCATCTGCGCCACCTTCCAGCAAACAACAGGCTATGAGGTCAGTGACCAATTTATGTAGTCTATGTCTTGCTTCTTCCAATGTACTGATACGTTTAAACAATCCCAGGCCAACGGTATATTTCAGTAAGTCAAGGATTGGAATTCCGTGAGGTTCAAGTTGTCCACAAAGTAAGAATACTGACTTGATTTCATCTCCTTTCAAAGAAGTGTAGCTCAGGTCTAGAGCTGAGTAAACTCGGCTATCAATCTCATCCTTGTCAAACCTTTTCAGGCTTTCCAAAGCATCCTTCCACTCTGACACATCCCCACCTTTTAATGCCGACGCAACAATAACTAGATAAATGGGCAAACCAGCACATTTTTTGGCTACTTCTACAGCAACAAGCTCCAGGTCGGGATTTTTGATAACATCTCCTGCCTTATTCTTAAACAGATTCCATGCCTCATTCTCGAGTAAAACTTGAAGGTGGAAAAGTTTTTTTGTATCCATTCCACGGTATAATGCATTTCGATCTCTCGATGTCATCAATATTTTGCATCCCCGATTATCACTACCAGAAGGAATCCCCACATCGTCCAGTTCAAGCCTCTCCCAAATGTCATCCAAAATCACAAGCACCTTTGTCTCTCTTTCAAGCCGCTCGCGTAAGCGTTCTGCTCTTCCACTGTCAGTCTCTGTTTCAAATTTGAAACCTAGCCCATCTGCTATTTGCCCCTGAATTTTTGTCAGGTCAGGAGTCTTAGAAACAACAGCCAGAACCACCACATCAAAAATCCTGTTCGCCTTGACTTGTGCAGCAACCTTTTTCACAATTGTGGTCTTGCCCACACCACGCATCCCCCACACTCCAACTAGGTTGACATCGTTATCCTTTAAGGCCTCCAAAATTTCATCCAAAACTTGTCTTCTTGATTCGAAAGCCTCGTAATCTTTAACAGATCTGTCCCCTATACCACGTCGAGCAGGAAGGTAGGAAACCCTTTCAAATTTTCCTCCAAGACTGATCATCTTAACAGCTTCCTCGTCGGTACTCTCAATCTCTTTACTAACCCTGTAGCATGTCATCAAATTAGGGAACACCCCCATGAAGCACCTCTTCTCTGCCTTGTCTTTGTCCTTAAGAACCCTGTCAGCCTCTTCAGTGATAACACCCACGCTAGCAAGCCACTTTTCAACATCATCGTGAATGAATTCCGATTTGTTTATAGCCTCTTCTACAGAACGCTGCACCCTTGTTTTTATATCTGACAGCTCTTCCATGTGAGTTTCGAGGCTCTTAACAGCCAGTTTATGATTGAGAAACAAGTATAAGCATCCCGACAAAAATGGTAAGAGAATATGCATAAATCTTGATTAATATCTGACAATAACTTTTCTCTAATCGTCCTCTATTTCTACACATTACAGGCTGTACGAGCACGCGCCAAGTTCTCTGTTCTGCATTTCATTAATGTTATCATTCTCCCTCTGCTGCATAGGGCGCTTCCTTTAAACAGCTTGCACCCATCTGTGATTTTTTTAGCTGCGACAACATCATGAAATACCAATGACTACCAATCCTGATTTACAAAAAATTATTTCTTGCATGCGCAACAAAACAATTAGTTAATTATAATTTAAAAAAATATATCTTTTTTTCAGATAAAATAATTTTTTTTTGCGTTGAAAAAATTATAATTCCGGTCGCGATAAAAAGCGGGTAAATGGCTAGTATTATTTATAATTTAAAAAAATTATTTTTTGCATGCGCTGCAAAACAATTAGTTACTTATAATTTAAAAAATATCTTTTTTAAGATCAAATAATTTTTTTGCATTGAAAAAAATATGGTTTCGACCACGACAAAGCGCGGGTAAGTGGCTAGGATTATTTATAATTTCAAAAAAAATGTTTCTTGCATGCGTAACAAACCACAATTAGTTATTTATAATTTAAAAAAAATTATCTTTTTTTGGATCAAATGATTTTTTTGCTTTTTAAAAAATATGGTTTCGGTCGTGACAAAGCACGGGTAAGTGGCTAGTATTATCTATAATTTTAAAATAAATGTTTCTTGCATGCACGGCAAAACAATTAGTTAATTATAATTTTAAAAAAATATCATTTTTTTTCAAATCAAATAATTTTTTCACGTTGAAAAAAATATAGTTCTGGACACGACAAAGCGCGGGTAAATGGCTAGTATTATCTATAACTTCAAAATAAAATGTTTCTTGCATGCGCAACAAAACAATTAGTTATTTATAATTTAAAAAAATTATCTTTTTTTCAGATCAAATAATTTTTTTATGTTGAAAAAAATATGGTTCCTGCCAAGACAAAGTGCGGGTAAGTGACTAGTATTATTTATAATTTTTTTTAAAAATATTTCTTACATGCACAGCAAAACAATTAGTTAATTATGTATGTATAATAAAAAACAGCTCCTTTTGCATTGGGCACCCCAACAGCACTGTTCATGTAAATTAATTAGTTGAGAGCATACATAGACTGGTTGAGATTTTTTTTTTTGAATTTATGGGCTTAGTGATTTAATCATGTGATTTTTCTTAGACATGAGAGTATAGAACACAAAAGAGGTTAGTGATGTCCTTATTTATTTGCTGCAAAATAAGCACTGCAAAAGAAAGCAAACGAGCCATGAAATTCACTGCTATAATCCATGATGACTTAAGTGTGGATGAACAATGCTGCATGAATTGATTTAGCTTTTAGGCCCCGTTTGTTTTGTTTGCTGGAAACTGGTTTCCTTTTGGAAAGTGAATTTCGAGGAAAGTGAATTCTTGGAAAGTGAATCCTGATGTTTGGCAGTGTTATGGAAAATGATCTGGAAAACACTTTCCAGTGTTTTTTTGTGTTATGGAAAATGAACTGAAAAATAATTTATTAATAAATTAATTTTTTTTTCAAGTTTATTAAAATAATGAGGAACAAATCTTACAAATTAAAAAGTTGAATGAGAATGAAATTGAAAAAAACATATAATTTCATAAATTATCTCAAATAAAATAAATAATGATCAAAATAACAGAGATCAAATCTAAAAAATTAAAAAAAAATGAAAGGTGAATAAATTAAAATAATAATAATTAACATTTCATAAATTATTTCAAATAAAATAAGTAACAATAAAAAAAATGAGGACCCAATTTGATAGATAAAAAATTTCAATAAAAAAATGATAAGAAAAAAGCAAATAGCAATTATAAAAATAAGGACCAAAATTAATATAAAAATTAAATTTTAAGAGATGGAATTGAAAAATAAATATTCAAAACAAATTATATATAGCAATCAAAAGTTTGAGGATCAAATTTGATATAATCAGCAAATAATGACATTTCTAAATTTTTCACAACTTTTAGAAAGTGTTTTCCGCCCAAATTTTCCGGAAAACACTTTCCTGAAAACCAAGCCAAATTTTTCTTTGACTGAAAAGTGTTTTCCGTTGACCAATTTTTCTAATGGAAAACAAACACAGGAAAGTTCGGGAAAGTGGTTTCCCGGAAACCACTTTCCGAAAAACAAACACAGCCTTAGAATTATTTTCAATATTAATATATTAAAAAATATTGAAAATAATTAGTTTTTTTTATTTTTAAATCCGGTGTACACACCACCGAACACTTTGAAGATGCCTGCCAGCTCGTACATGGACCCCACTCACTATCTCTTCACCTTTCAATACCTTACCTGGCGGCAACTCTGTAATGGCCCCCGCCTCTTTGACCTTTTGCTGCAAAGAAAGCAATGAAGAAGAATGCAAATGAGGCGTGGAATTCATAATTGAAGTACACAGTAAAATAAGTGTTGCTGAACAGTGAAATCACCATCTTTTCTAGCTTTATGTTTATGTTTATGTCCGAAGCCAAATGCAAGAAACAATAATCTGGTTCTTGTGCTGCAGTGCCCTAAGCACAGCTTCAAAGTAGACAGCTTTAAGCAAAACAAACAACAGATTCCATTCTTTTCCATAGTTTCGTTGTCGGCATTTCATTACAAAGCGAATTTAGGCTGTTTGCAGTATAATTGATGAGTTTGTTTTTAAAAATGATTTTAATTTAGAAATATATTAAAATTATATTTTTTTTATTTTTTAAAAATTATTTTTGATATCAATACATGAAAATAATTTAAAAATATTAAAATTTTTAATTTAAAATAAAAAATAAAAATATATTTTTAAACTTTTTTAAAAAATACATTTTTAAAATACACTAAGAGAAAAAAAGCCTGACATAAAGCACTAATCGTATGCTGAGTAGATAGAGCACTATAAAGCAAAAAAGAAAAGCCTGCTACTGATGTGAATAATTAGTGGCTTAATCAGAGAAACCTATGATACAAACCCTACACCAAGAAACATAAACAAAACATTATTCTAACCAAATTATACTCTAAATCCTAAAACCTGAAATTCTAAACCCTTCAAACCCTAAACTCAAAATCCAAAACTCATTCCCAAATCTAAAACCTTAAGCCCCCAAACCTGAGACTCAAACTCTAAATTCTAAAATCAAACCATAAACCCTAAATAATTATAGAGAGAAACTAAAATTTAAAAAATAATTTAAATAAAACTCATTGATAGATAAGAATTTTATCACACTCAAATTAAAGAGAATATTGGATCCAAACTCTAAATTAATATTTGGAAAAAAATTAATTTTTTTTTTAAAAGGAGCATTAGACTTGTCTTCTTCACTACAACACAATCATGGGAGAGGCCGAAAGGCATGTGCTGCAGTTCCACAGCTTTAAATCCGTCAACATTCTCAAGCGTACCACAGATCGTTCGTGTTAAACGAGCGTACTCTTCTTTCTTTTGGAAGATAATGACAGGTCGCGCGTCACTGTTTTCTGGAGATAATAAGCAGCAGATATAGGATGGGTGGTGTTAACGATTCAGTGTGAAGAAAAAAACCCTTAAAAAAAAAAATTGTAGAGGCCAAATGTCTCCCTTTTAGTGAAGGTTTTATAGCAAAAAAATAAAATAAAAAAAGGATTTTAATTCTGTTTTATCAATTTTCAAATAATTGAATATATATATATAAAACAATGCCACTTGAATTATGTTTCTTTGGAGTGCTAAACCAAGACTGGCGTAAACTGATAACGACAAATGATCGTTTGGGTATGCCAATTTTTAAGCAATACCTTCCCTAATGCACCGCCTAATTATTTTAGTTTAATCAAATATCATGTGAACAAGAGGGTAGCAACGGTAATGATTAATAATTAACCTAGGCTCGTCCATTACTCTAACCCCTTGCCCGGCTATAATTAAATGGTATTGCAGTACATAAATTTTATAATGTATTATCATATAAAAAAAACCATTACCCAAACCAAACACATCAAAATAAATTATTTTTTTCAATATTTTCTTAAACCAAACACATCAAAATCTTCAAAATCATCTACAATCAAACCTATTAACCATTACCCAAACCATTAAACCCTTAACATCTTAATCCATTCATCCATCAAATTCAAATAAAATCTACAAACCCTAATCACCAATGCAAGCAATTAGCTTAACTATTAAACAATACTTTTACATAATAACACATACACATTACCTTAATACTTATTCCTCCTCCTTCCTTTCTCCCTTCCTCTTTTCTCTCTTTTTTTTCTTCTCCCTTCTCCTCTCTTTCGGCTCACTCTCAATTTTTCAGATTTGCTTCTCTTCTCTTCTTTTTCTATTTATATTTTACAAGTTACTACTATATCCTTAATTCATTTATACCTAATCTTAAGTCATTAAGGGTATTAATGCCTTTTCTACTCAAAGTTTCAAAACCCTAAAATTCTTTTCCTATTTAAAGTTTCAAAACCCTACAGTAGAAGTGATGTTAATTGCAAAGATACATGGACACATCTTGTGTAGTGACTGCAAAACTTGACATGATTATTTTACTAAAGCTCGCGACTGTATTTCCATTGTTTCAACAAGAATGAGGATAGAATCACAACAAATGTGCAAGAGTCTCTGGTAAGCATTGCATATTCCATTGTAAAAAGAAATTTATACGCAACCAATGAATTCTCAAATAAAGATATGAAAATATGCTAGTATATTTAGTGTCCATAAGCCAAAATCAACTGAATTTTAATCATCTCCAGTTTGTAAAATGAAGTTCCACTTCTTAGGACCTCATCCTTCTCTGATTCCTCCCATATTGAAATAACATAGAAATGCAAGAACTCAGCTAAGAATACAAATCATGGCAATTCCACAATTTCATAGTGATGAGAATTAAAAATACACTTTGCAAGTAGAAAGCAACCAATTATGCATTTTTACACTGACACAACAAATGCAATTTGCTTCTTCCTTAAAGTGCATCAAGTCAAAGATATGCAATAGACAAAATACCTGAGCCAACTTTTTGGCAAAATACATTGGATGAAAAGAACGCATCGTCTCTAATTTTGCCCAGTCTCTAAGTTCCTCATCAAAATCATCTTCCAAGTCAGAATCATCAAGAACAGCCATCAGGTCCTACAGACAAGGCAGAGAAATGCACCCAGAAAAAATGTTCAAATAATTCTGCATTTTAAAACTAAAACCCAACAGCAAGAATGGACTAAAAAGGAAAGAGAAACAAAACCTCATCATAGTCATCGTCATCCTCATCGCCCCTATCTTCAACATCACTATCGTCATCTTCAATTTCATCAACCCCAAAATCAATTTCAGATGTACCCAATGACTCCATCTCACTGAGCATTTCCATGGCATCAAAACCTATAATGACTTGCTGTATTTTACATAAAACACATAAACTCAAGAAGGGAGAAGAGAGGGAGATGAGGGAGACGAGAGGCAGAGAGGGAGATCTGTGAGGCAAAGAAGAGAGGGAGACGAGAGGCAGAGATGAGAGATGAGGGAGACGATAATGAATTGCAGTTGCGACGTGATTTTAATTTTTGTCGCGGGACCCACAGCCAAAAGCTAGGGTCCCGTTTGGTAACAAGTGTGTTTGGAGCCACGGTTCAACGTAAATGCAGGTTGAACCGCGGCGCCAAACACCCACTTAAATGATTTCATTGATTGATTTAATTCACCTTCTTTGCATGCATGATTGACCCTCATGAGCTGTCCTTTTGAAGAGAATGATCTTGTTATTCACTAGTCCTCCCCATTAAGTGTCTGATTGAGAATGTAATTGAAATTGTTTATGAAAATATTTATTGTTCAAAAATGCATCAAAATGATTTTTTTTTAAATCAATTTTGACATCAGTACATCAAAATAATTTAAAAACACCAATTTTTTTTATACTACTGATCAGATTCTGCTTTAGAATTATGCTCAAGTTTTTCTAATCTACTTGTCATAACTACCCAAGAAGATCATTCTACTTCTATCCAAATGAAGATGGAATATTTTGTGTGTGTGTGTGAGAGAGAGAGAGAGAGAGGGATGCATGTGTGTGTGTGTGTGTGTGTGTTAGAGAGAGAGAGGAGAGCTAAAATCAGTCATATGTCGTAATTTGCAACTCCACATTCGTTAACAAGGTATAATGCAAAACAAGCCATAGGAAAACTGGAATCCGTAGGAGCCCAGGACATTTCCAAACAATCTTCCACCCTTTGAAGCACGGCAACTCAAACCTGCGTTGAAAAATTGCATATGCTGACTTTGCAGTGAAGTTCAATGATATGATCATTAGGCACTGATTGATTAAAGTGGTTTCTGGTGGGATAAACAATTATGTGATTAATTTCTGATTGAAGAAAAAGTTCATTTATCTGACTTTGTAAGGTGTTGAATTCTGATTAGTGAAAGCAATTAGTTATTAGAGAGAAGGGTCAGCATCAATCCATCAATCCCTCCTACATTTTTATTTTTTTTCCATTTCGACGATTGATTTGCCCATCATGGGGCTCCGCAGCTGCGCTGTCAACCCTCAAGCTGCTGTGCGAGCGATGGTGAAAACTCGCCTTCCAACCTTCAGGGCAGACAAACTTGAATTAGGCAAGAAAAAGTCATCCATTTACTCAGAACGCTGGCAAAAAATAATAGAAAATCGAATCAAAATGATGTATAATGGACTCTCTATATTGTTATCCACACAGATCCCTAACCAATTTAGGCTTATCTCCCCTTGAACCAATTGAAAACATGTTAAAATCCACATAAAACCTATAATATTATTTGAGAAAAATACCAGAATCCGAATGATAATTTTTTATCTTGCGGTTAAATCTAAATCCAAAAACAATAAAAGTAAAAAAAATAGAAAAAAGGCCAGCCTGGTATGCGTGGCCCAACACTCTTTCTGATTCTTTGTCCTGCTTTTGACTTTTGAGCAGACAAAGTATTCCATCAGTCCATTGCCATCGTACCATCTGACAGGAATTATGCTGATGAGTCCTGATATGATAATGCCTGCACATAACGAGGCACTATAGCACTCCCTTGAAGCACCAGCCATGTCTTTCAAAGAGCACAAGCAAACCACTATGAAGGACCACAGCATGCAGCCTGCAAATTGAGTGAACCATCCTGAAGCTCCTCAGTGCTGAACTCTAACAAGATGATTGTTCAATGTAGTGATTCAGAATTGCTGCCTATTCAATATGAGCTAGAAAATGGAATGGGAAAAAGATGAGTATGAAACTAGATGAACAGACCTGGCTAATCCATGCAATTTATATATGCAGCTGTTGAATGGTGATGTTAAGGTCGCCTTTCCAATGTCCTTTGTCCTTTTCTTCTGATAGCCATACTTTCTGCAGCCTTGGTGTGCTCAAGATTGTTGGAAATTGATGATCTGCACAGTAACTGTTCTTGAAACAGTTATTGTAGCGATCAAATTCTGGGCACAATAAATCTGCAGGAATGAAGATTCAAAAATAGAATCGGAAACTCATTCAATTTTATTCAATTTGAAAATGCCTTAATATAGGCTTACATGATAAAGTCCTAGAAACATAAAACTCTCAACATATATGAGATTATTTGAATTTAAACATGTTTGACTAAAAACCTGTTATGGATAGTAAAAACAGAATTCAAAAACTTAAAATTCAAAACTGAGAAAATCTTCTTATCTTCAATGCAAATCTCATTAATTCTAACACTCCTCCTTGAGATTTGCCTTGAATAACCTGAGCTGCATCTTCAGAAACTCCAGCCTTGATCTAGGAATTCCCTTAGTCATCAAGTCTGCTAGTTGAACATCATTTGAACAACGAAGAACTTTAATGAACATGTTCTTCTCGGCTTCCCTTAGAAAATGAAGTTTCACATTAATGTGCTTTGTTCTACCATGCTGAACTGGATTCTCAGCAATTTCAATGGAAGATTTATTATCACTATGAAACTTAGTTGATGAAACCTGTTTTTGTCCCAAATTAGCAAGCAATTTATTCAACCAATTTTCAGTTGCTGCCATAGAAATATGTTTAGCCCAATCACTATCTGCATACCAATTTAAATCAACTCCTCCTGTCTTTGAGTAGCCAATGCTCAGATCACTTTGAGTTTCAGTCAAACACTTAAAGTTTTCAAATTCTGAAAAAACTTGAGACTTGTTCTTCAAAACACGAGCCCAAATCATCCTGCTGTATTCATCTTTGAACAGCATGAAGTAAGCAAAAATTTTCAAAAATACAATGTTCATTGGTTCACAAATGTCAGAATGAACCAGTTGCAGATTGCTTAATGCTCTGCTTGATGTAAATTGTGGAAATGGCTTTTGGTGCTGCTTTCCATAATCACAGCCCTCACCCATCTGTTTACTAGCAGGAATTTCAGGCATCCCTTCTACCAAAACATTATCATGCAACATCATCAATGAATTGAAATTATGATGCCCAAAACTCTTGTGCCAAATAACACTCTCATCAGTTTTAGCACTTAAAGCATGCCCTTCTACAACATCCAGATTCAAATAAAAGCTGTTACCCTTCATCTTGATCTTTGCAATTGTTGAATCATGTGAATCAGTAATAAAGCAATTTTTTTCTCTTAATGACACTTCATACCCATTCCTCAGCATCTGAGCAACACTCAAGAGATTCTGATCAAGTTCTGGAATGTATAAAACATTGGTGATAATTTTTGTACCTTTGCTTGTATTGACAGTAATAGTTCCTTTCCCTTTTGCCTCAACAATATCTCCATTTCCCAGCTTAATCTTAGGTTTGATTGAGCTGTCAATTGAGGAGAAAATAGACAGAGATTTGGACATGTGGCTAGTATAGCCACTGTCAATCAACCAAGTATCCCTCCTGGAATTTTGATCATCACAGATTGCCATAAACAGATGCTCATCATCATTGCCTTCTTCAGAAAAATTAGCATGTTGCTGAATTTCAAGCTGTGGTTGTCTTCTTTTAAATCTGCAATACTTCTCACTGTGACCATTCTTCTTGCAATGATCACAGTAAAGAAGAGTTTTTCCTTTAAACCAACAATCATTCTCACCATGGTTTGTTCTTTTGCAATAAGAACATGGTGGAAAAATTTGACTGCTAACAGGTACAATGGACTTATTTTCCAAGAAGATTTTTTTACCATTGTTGAAATCTTTCTTCTGGAAATTTCCAGTCTTTCTTCCTTTCCAGTTTGCTTGAAATGCACCTTCCATAACATCATCATCCCTCATGTGCACTCTCTGCTCCTGGATGTGCAGTTTGCTTATTAACTCAGCAATGGTAAGGTTTTGCAAATCGCAAGACTCTTCAATTGCTGAGATTTTTGCTTCAAATTTTTCAGGGACAGACATCATAAGCTTTTCTATAATCTTATGATCTTCAAATGTCTCCCCAAGGAGTCTCATCTGGTTCACTACATTCATCAATCTGCCAGAATAAACTTTGACAGATTCATGGTCTTTCATCTTCATCAATTCGAACTCTCTCTTGAATGCTAGCAACTTTACAGTTTTGTCTTTACTGCTGCCTTCAAATTCGACCTGGAGCTTGTCCCAAATCTGCTTTGGTGTTTCCAGATTCATAATTTTGGTGAAAATGTGGTCTGCAATTCCAGAATGCAGACACGTAATTGCCTTGTCTTTCTTCAACTTTTCTTCTTCAAAAGCTCTCATCTGAGCTATGGTGGGATTTCCATGTAATTGAGGTGGATCAGCATCTGTGGCCACGACATTCCACAATCCAAGAGACCTTAAGAAAAATTTCATTTTCACGGCCCAGATGTGATAATGCTCACCATTAAAAATTGGGACAGATGAGTGTGCAGACGAGGATAAAGAAGCCATGGATTTTTAGAACAAATAAATCTCACAGTGTTTCTCTCAACCCCCAGGTGTTTACACTCAAAACCTCACGTGTTTCACTCACAAATTTTCCCTCAGCCCGTAAGATCAATCGCTCTGATACCACTGTTGTAAATTGATGATCTGCACAGTAACTGTTCTTGAAACAGTTACTGTAGCGATCAAATTCTGGGCACAATAAATCTGCAGGAATGAAGATTCAAAAATAGAATCGGAAACTCATTCAATTTTATTCAATTTGAAAATGCCTTAATATAGGCTTACATGATAAAGTCCTAGAAACATAAAACTCTCCACATATCTGAGATTATTTGAATTTAAACATGTTTGACTAAAAACCTGTTATGGATAGTAAAAACAGAATTCAAAAACTTAAAATTCAAAACTGAGAAAATCTTCTTATCTTCAATGCAAATCTCATTAATTCTAACAAAGATTGCCAGGGAAAAAGTCTTCATCTTTGGACAATTTGTCACAATTACTTCTGTCAGACGGGGGAATCTGAAGGTGAAATTCACAGAGCAAAAGCTAGTGAGGCTTGCTAAACAATAAAGTTTCAGACTTTCCAATTTCCTGAAAATGATCTCATTTCCTGCTTCGTCTCCATTGCTTGCTACGATCTCTGTCACCATTTTGCATCGCTCTATACTCATTACAGAGAGTTGCACAAGGCTTCTGGCAGTTGAGGATGTGACCAAGTATTTCAATGCTTTGCAATCCCGTACGTGCAAAGCTATTAGATTTCCGAAAGACGATGCAGATCGTCCTAAATTGATCAAACTGCCACAAAACACTACTTCCAAAGTTTCAAGATTTTGAAGAAACTGGTCCACTCGGAGATCTTGGTTCCAGATTTTCTCCAAATATGGAAGATTAAAAAGTCCCAAGCATCGTATCCTAGCAAGAGTATGTTCCTCCTCATCAACAAGTTGACATGGGAACAGCTCTTTGAAATAACCAGTGGTCACAACAAGCTTTTCTATATTCTGGAATCTATGAAGGATACCGAATGGAAATTCAGCTGATGCATCATCAAAGCATCGCAGCTCAAGAACTCTTACTTTGTGAAAGAGGTCTGCTGAAAACTGGCCTTGACATACCTTTGCTGCATCTTTAACGTTTAGCGATAGTTCTTCCAAGTTGGGGATGACCTGGAAACCGAAAACACAAATGCACGCTAAATATGGAAAGCCAAAGGTAGATATAGCAGTTTTTACAGCACATTCAATAAACAGCCCAGTCCTTTCCCACTGCTGGCAAGTCTTCTTGGTGCTTTCAAGTTAGATTTTTTAGGCACTATTATGGTGAATGATGTTGTAACATTACTGTTGTAGGGAATTGGTTCAGTTTTATGGGATTGCCATGGTACCTCAGATAGACAGGGGTGACATGGTACAAGGGTAACGGCATGGCATCAATAAGTTATTAGAGAAAGCAAAGAGAGAGGGGTCAGCATCAATCCCTCCTTCATTTTTAATTTTTTTTCCATTTCGACGATTGATTTGCCCATCATGGGGCTCCGCAGCTGCGCTGTCAACCCTCAAGCTGCTGTGCGAGCGATGGTGAAAACTCCCCTTCCAACCTTCAGGGCAGACAAACTTGAATTTGGGAAGACAAGGTCATCCATTTACTCAGAACGCTGGCAAAAAATAATAGAAAATCGAATCAAAATATAGTAATCTGGTTTGATTAGGCCTCCCTTCCGCCATACAAAAACATAAAATTTATGTTCCTGAGGTACAGATTATACCCATATTAAAATACTTGCGGTCGCCTCCACATGTGCCTAGGAGTGCGCTTCCAAATTGGAGGCAGGCAGAGGATGCTTGGAAAGTCACACCCAGTTGCCCATATGGAATGCATAGCTGGTAGATGGTGTCTGCCAACCATACCCAGGTTTCCATTTCTAAACTTCGTGTCGGCCATGGAATTTGGTTGAACATGACAGATTTACCGACCTCTGTCCTCGCAAGGAAACTTCCTGTGTGACTCGGTTTTTCTTCTCGTTTCAACCCTGCCGCACCCGATTCAGAAATTTATTATTGGATTAACTTCTAGGTAGCAACATCAACTCAAACAAATTTGAAGGAGTTCAAGGGTGGATTGCCTTCTTTTCTGCCCATCATTCAAGTCCCACAGAGCATTCACAGAACAAGTCTGTATTCAATGGATATTGTACTTCATCATCTCTCTGGTCTACTTGCCCGCATGGCCTCAACCCTCATTCATAATCCGCTGCAAATTATGAGCGAGGGCTGAGGCCATTTGGGCAAGTAGACCAGAGAGATGATGAAATAAATGTGTGAGCTTTGCAATACCAGCTTATAATATGAAATAAATGTATCCTATTTTGTACAAAGCTTGCTCTATCAGATGTAGTTATCAGCAAAATACGTTGTCTGTGCAGCCTGTCTAGATTTTCACTACTGCTAGATCAATAAAATAAATAAATAAAGAAGAACCCAGTTATCAAATTCATTTTTTTTTTTAAAAAGAAATCTTTCTTATTCTCGAAGAATAATGGGGCAAAGAGACAAGCTTACTCTCGCAGTACCCACTCCTTATAGGGATAGACGAAAGACCATGCTGTCTACATCTGTGAACTTTGTTCATCATAAAGATGCATGAAACTGGTGGAAGAATTTCATGAAATTTATAATGATGGTCCTATATGCATGATGCGTGATAATTTCATGACCACATCTCTTGATTCAAGAACAACTCCTCACATTTATGCAAAAGTGTTTGTGGGACTTGGCCATCCACTGGATCATATTAATTCTTTTTTTAAGAAAATCTTGACATGAATGACATCGACCTGAGGACTCCAATTTCAATTGATACTTTCAGCGAGAAAGAGAGAGAGAGAGAGAGATTCAAAACATCGAAACCGTCCCCGGAGTCCAAAGTAGGTCTTTATGGGATAAGAAGATCGAGGATCTACTTAGATCTTATGATGAATGTGTGAACAATGTGTGATGATGGTGATAAGTGGAATGACTTTCATTCACTTCTGGAGAGCTGGGAGAACTTCCCTCGACAACACAACCTCCACTACTAATAGATCAAGATATAAAAATGATGTATAATGGACTCTCTATACTGTCATCCACACAGATCCCTAACCAATGTAGGCTTATCTCCCCTTGAACCAATTGAAAACATAAAATCCACATAAAACCTATAATATTATTTGAAAACAATAACAAAATCCGAATGATAATTTTTTTATTGTACATTTAAATCTAAGTCCAAAAACAATAACAGCAAAAAAATAGAAAAAAAGGCCAGCCTGGTATGCGTGGCCCAACACTCTTTCTGATTCTTTGTCCTGCTTTTGACTTTTGAGCAGTTAAAGTATTCCATCAGTCCATTGCCATCGTACCATCTGACAAGAATTATGCTGATGAATCCTGATATGATAATGCAAGCACACCACTATGAAGGACCACAGCATGCAGCCTGCAAATTGAGTGAACCACCCTGAAGCTCCTCAGTGCTAAATTCTAACAAGATGATTGTTCAATGTAGTGATTCAGAAGTGCTGCCTATTCAATATGAGCTAGAAAAATGAATGGGAAAAAGATGAGTATGAAACTAGATGAACAGACCTGGCTAATCCATGCAATTTATATATGCAGCTGTTGAATGGTGATGTTAAGGTCGTGTTTCCAATGTCCTTTGTCCTTTTCTTCTGATAGCCATACTTTCTGCAGCCTTGGTGTGCTCAAGATTCCCAGGGAAAAAGTCTTCATCTTTGGACAATTTGTCACAATTACTTCTGTCATACGGGGGAATCTGAAGGTGAAATTCACAGAGCAAAAGCTAGTGAGGCTTGCTAAACAATCAAGTTTCAGACTTTCCAATTTCCTGAAAATGATCTCATTTCCTGCTTCGTCTCCATTGCTTGCTACAATCTCTGTCACCATTTTGCATTCCTTTATACTCATTACAGAGAGTTGCACAAGACTTCTGGCAGTTGAGGATGTGACCAAGTATTTCAATGCTTTGCAATCCCGTACGTGCAAAGCTGTTAGATTTCCGAAAGATGATGCAGATGGTCCTAAATTGATCAAACTGCCACAAAACCCTACTTCCAAAGTTTCAAGATTTTGAAGAAGCTGGTCCACTCGGAGATCTTGGTTCCAAATTTTCTCCACATATGGAAGATAAAAAAGTTCCAAGCATCGTATCCTCGCAAGAGTATGTTCCTCCCCATCAACAAGTTGACATGGGAACAGCTCTTTGAAATAATCCCCAGTCACAACAAGCTTTTCCATATTCTGGAATCTATGCAGGATACCAAATGGAAATTCAGCTGATGCACCATAAAAGCATTGCAGCTTAAGAACTCTTAGTTTGTGAAAGAGGTCTGCTGAAAACTGGCCTTGACATACCTTTGCTGCATCTTTAACGTGTAGCGATAGTTCTTCCAAGTTGGGGATGACCTGGAAACCAAATGCACAAATGCAAGCTAAATATGAAGAGCCAAAGGTAGATATAGCAGTTTTTACAGCACATTCAATAAACAGGCCAGTCCCTTCCCACTGCTGGCAAGTCTTCTTGGTGCTTTCAAGTTAGATTTTCTTAGGCACTATTATGGTGAATGATGTTGTAACATTTACTGTTGCTTCACTCATTTAGAGCGTTGTTGTAGATTCAGGGTCCAGTTGTAGGGAAGAGGTAGGTTCATTATCATAAGAGTTTTGATTTGGTCCAGGTAGATGCAATCACGTTAGTACAAGTTTGTGCCTTCGGGTTTACTACAATATCCTATCCTATTGCTTCTTCTTGTGGGTTCTGAAGTGCACTTATAGAATTATATTCTGGAAGGGAGAAGTGTTGTCTTTTCTGAATCTTCTTCATAGATTGAATACCAAAAATAATGATGATAAGATAGAATGAAAGGCCAAAATGCAAGCACTGCAACCAGATTCGCCTTCGCATCTTCGCTAATTCTAGTCTAAAGTTCTTGTAGAGCATGACATTATCAAAAGAGTAGGTTGGAGTTTAATAATACAAGGAAAAGATGTTCCTATTTTGCACAGCTATCTAGGTCTAGCAAGAATAACTTCTCGTTTTCTTAATGGTGTCATGTAAGCTCAGGGAACCGGCACAGAGAATGTTCTGTATGTTTCAACATAACTCATTGAAGACATTGATGTTTAGAATTGTTAGTGAACATCCATAGGATAGTGCTCAAGATCATACCTTTTCAAATGAGAAAAGTGGTTGCTGAACATGGATACCAAGCTGGTCTGGAGCTCCTTGGGTGCTCTGGAGCTCGGGATCAAATACCCGCACTTCGTCGCAAAGATCCACGTCTATTTTCTTTAATACCGGCCACTCTGAAGTGTGTCTTCCTGGGTAGAAACTCTTGAGTTTGGGCAAATCCCAAAGTATGAAAGAGGAGGTTTTAGGAAAAACAAACTTAGGAGCTTCTCCTAGCCGTTCTTCCTCCGCAACAATTTCCTCCACTCCACAACGACGTAGTTTAAGCTCTTCGAGCTGTGGAAGGCCTAAGGCTACAGAGGCTGGGAAGAGACTTTTTAGACTTGGACAATTCCAAGCATTCACTAAATGAAGGTTTTGAAAAGAGAGAATTCCATGAGGATTCGTATTCCACACTTTCTTCAATTTTTGCAGGCTCCATACATACATATTTTTCAACTTGAAGGCTGTTACAACATGGGATTCTTTTTCATTCATCAGAGATCTGAGATCAAACACCTCTTCCAGTGAAGCACAATAATCTACCTCCAGGTGTTCTAAATTCTGAAATCTTCTCAGCATATTGGGTGGGAAAATATTCAACAATTTGTTTCCTTGTTTTACCTTCAGAACCTTGAGCTTGCAAAAGGAATCTGAATGGAATTCAGTGTGCCATATCATATTCAAATTATCCATGCCAAGAATGTGCAGTTTCTCTATGTTAGAGAATGCAACCTAAGAAATCAATTCCACCATGTCAGTGGCAAATGACAAGAAAATTAAATTTCAGGTGTTCAAAAGCAAATGCTGAACTGGGGTTGGGGACTGCAGGACTAACAGGAAAAGAAGAAGAAAAGGACTCACTTTTTCATCAAAGAGAGTTGAGTTTGTTTCTCCAAACTGATTGTTCGATACTGCGTCTGTGCTTAAAGAATTAGAGATGAAGGTCTTCAGTCCAGGGCAATTCTCTATCCACAGTTCTTGCAAGAAGCAGCATTGGATTAAGTGACCGGTGCAGAATCTTGTGAGATATGGAAGGCCCTTAAGCTTGAGGAACTCTAGTTTTGGAAGCATGGTTCCTCTCGCATTTGCTTCTTCTCCTAATCCGTTCTTAATTATTATTTCTTCCATACGCACGCAATCACATAGCTCAAGCCTTTTGAGTTGAGCAAGACTTTCAACCATAGAAGTAGTAAATAAATACTTTAGATTTCCACAGCCCTGGACTATCAAGCTTGTTAATCTCACAAACCAACAGGACAGTTCTCCAGGTTGGTCCTGCCATATCTTCTCAACTTCGATGGAGGACAGTTTTAGGTCTTCCAAATTGGGGAATTCAATCTGCATGCACAATTTTTGCTTCATCATCAAGTTATTTTCATTCGTCAAAATGAGAATGACTCTAAAGGTTTATGCCAAAGTCATTAATATAAAGCAAACCTTTTTGTTAAAAAGTGTCATGGGAGTCCGGAGCCTAGTGTCAGATGCAATTTCAATCGATTTGGAAGACACGCTTGTGAATTGGGGTAGATATTCCAGTGTCAGTGTTCTTAGTTGAGTCAACTTGATTGTTTCATCTTCGTCAGCTCCGCCTCCACTTTCCTCAGCAACAATCACTTCCATGATTTCGCAATCAATTATGCTGATCTCTTCCAGTTGCAAAAGGCCTCTTTCCATGTGCAACGAAAAGAGATTCTTCAACATCGGACAACTCTTTACCTTCAAAATTCTTAATTTGCTAAAAGACTCTGCCACAGGTTGACCATTCAAATCTTCTCCAACTTATTCAAATTGTCAAGAGACAGAGAGACCAGGAATGGAAAATCAACAACAGGACTTGACATGGTCGAGTCGACGATATATCGGATCTCAAGACAATTTTGGATATGGAGATGCTTCAAACTAGGAAAACCTTGCCCATCTAAATCATAGGAAACACTTTTAACACCCTCTAGTCCATCTAAATGAAGATCTTCAGTTCTCTTCAGCAACATTTGGATACCCTCCTCCGACTGAATGCCTGCACTGATCTTCAGTTTCATTATTGTTGAAGTTTCACGCTTACTGGACCACTCCCACCCTTCTCCGATAAAAATATTAAATCTTTCCAATTTTTTGGAGAAGAAGTCTTTGGGAAGAATCATAGGATCTGTAATGTGCAAGTATAAAGTGCTTAAATATGGCAGATATTTCAGCTCAGCCAGGCTAGCATTGTTTCTTCGACTATCTAGTCCTTCAACCCCCCATTGCAAAAAGCTGTTCTCCATGTACAAGTCCTCTAGTTGGGTCAAGCATGACAGCACATTTGGCGGAATAATTTCAAGCGTCGGATTGTGTTTCAAATCAAGAAGTTGCAGACGAGTCAATTGCCCGATTTCTCTCGGCAGCCGAACAATGTTAGAACCTATTAAGCTGAGAACTTTTAGCATCTTTAGCTCTCCGATCAGAGCTATATCTCCCAAACCACAATAATCCAGACACAATGTTTGAAGCTTTTCGAGAAATTGAAGCGAGGAAGGTAGTGTTGGAAGTTGCACACGTGTCATATCCATAAGTTGGAGAGTTTTTGTTCCCTTAAACAGACAGTCTGGGATTTTGAGCGAGGGATCTCCATTATACAGTATAAACGACTCCATTTTCGGACAGTTTAATACTTCAGGAAGTCCAGAAATTTTGCAACCCGGCAGAGAGATAGCACTGCACTGCTCAAGCATATCCTTGGCCGGCCATTCTCTTAATACCGTGCCAGATGATAATGCGAAGACACGATCCCTGGAAGCTACAGAGGCAGCAAAACCGTGAAGAACATCATGCATTTTGACTATTCCATCTGCGCCACCTTCCAGCAAACAAGAGGCTATGAGGTCAGTGACCAATTTATTTAGTCTATGTCTTGCCTCGTCCAATGTACTGATACGTTTAAACAATCCCAGGCCAACGGTATATTTCAGTAAGTCATGGATTGCAATTCGGTGAGGTTCAAGTTGTCCACAAAGTAAGAATACTGACTTGATTTCTTCTCCTTTCAAAGAAGTGTAGCTCAGCTCTACAGCTGAGTAAACTCGGCTATCAATCTCATCCTTGTCAAACCTTTTCAGCCTTTCCAAAGCATCCTTCCACTCTGACAGAACCCCATCTTTTAATGCCGACGCAACAGTAACTAGTAAAATGGGCAAACCAGCACATATTTTGGCTACTTCTACAGCAACAAGCTCCAGATCGGGATATTTGATAGCATCTCCTGCCATATTCTTAAACAGATTCCATGCCTCTTTCTCTAGTAAAACTTGGAGGTGGAAAAGTTTTTTTGTATCCATTCCACGGTATAATGCATTTCGATCTCTCGATGTCATCAATACTTTGCATCCCCGATGATCACTACCAGAAGGAATCCCCACATCATCCAGTTCAAGCCTCTCCCAAATGTCATCCAAAATCACAAGCACCTTTGTCTCTCTTTCAAGCCGCTCGCGTAAGCGTTCTGCTCTTCCACTGTTAGTCTCTGCTTTCAATTCGAAACCTAGCCCATCTGCTATTTCCCCCTGAATTTGTCTCAGGTCAGGAGTCTTAGATACAACAGCCAGAACCACCACATCAAAAATCCTGTTCGCCTTGACTTGTTCAGCAACCTTTTTCACAATTGTGGTCTTGCCCACACCAGTCATCCCGTACACTCCAACTAGGTTGACATCATTATCCTTTAAGGCCTCCAAAATTTCATCCAAAACATGTCTTCTTGATTCGAAAGCCTCGTAATCTTTGACAGATCTGTCCCCTATACCACGTCGAGGAGGAAGGTAGGAAACCCCATCAAATTTATCTCTGTTAAGACTGATCTTAACAGCGTCCTCTTCAATACTCTTAACCTCTGTACTAACCCTGTAGCGTGTCATCAAATTAGGGAACAGCCCCATGAAGCACCTCTTCTTTGCCTTGTCTATGTCCTTAAGAACCCTGTCAACCTCTTCAGTGATAACATCCACGCTAGCAAGCCACTTTACAACATCATTGTGAATGACTTCCATTTTGTTTGTAGCCTCTTCTACAGAATGCAGCACCCTTGTTTTTATATCTGACAGCTCCTCCATGTGAGTTTCGAGGCTCTTAACGTTTCTGCTGTAGTAGAATACACGAGTAACGGAGCGCCTAATGGGATCAAATAACAGTTCCACAACTGTGGATGCCATGGAACCAACGATCTCCATAGCCAATGTTCTGCCTTTGTTTAGCAGCAAAAACACAAGGAAAGGATGATCACTTCTGTGATATTTGAAAAACTATGGAGATGGATGTAGAAGATAAAATTAGTGAAAGTTGTTGCTTAGAGCAACTGCAGAGAGGGAGAGAGGCAGAGAGACTAGGTTAGTTTGTGAAGTCAACTCAAGCCAGGCAATCAAGTAAATATGAACAAATGACTTTTCTAAGAGTTCTCTCATTGCTGTAGAATCTGCAATACTATTCAGAGTAGCACTTTTTATATTAGCAGTAGAACAATATTTTATAATTAACACAGGATATAATAATTTCAGAGAAACTTATGATACAAACCCTACACCAAGACACGTAAATAAAACATTATCCTAACCAAACTAGACCAAAACAATATTATTTTAATAAAACAAAATAATAATTAACTTAAGCTGATCCATGGACATTATTTTAATAAAACAAAATAATAATTAACTTAGGCTCATCCATGACTCTAACCCCTTGCCCGACTACAATTAAATGGTATTACAGTACATGAATTTTATAAAGTATTTTCATTTAAAAACACATTAAAATATTTTTTTTATTTTATTTTTAGCATCATATAAAAAAACCCTGAACATAAACAACTTCATCATTTGAAATAATGAATAAAAATTTGTCCTGGAATAGACAACGAAACAGGATGATCATCAAGCAGAAACAATAGAAGAGTTGCTCCTATAGATCATGCTTTTGAGTCAAAATCCACCTGCTTCTCCAAGCCTCCACTATCATTGTAGTCTTCTGTGGGTTTTTCATCAACCTCCATGGCCTTCACTCGTGAATCATATTCTGACGGCAGAGTATCCAAAATCAGGTAGCTGTCTATGGTGACTCCAACCAGGTCCCCGGGTTTCAGCTTGTCAGGATCAACAAGCCCAACAACAGGAAGAAAAATAGTCTGCGTTTGAGGAAGAGTTTAAATTTATAAATATTGATAAATGTGGCAAAGCTGCTGGTATCATTATACAATTTCTTCATGACTAAACTTCTGTCAACTCAAAAGATGATGATAAAAATTATTAAATGTGCTTGGCATATATGTGAAAGAAAACTATTAAATGTGCGATCTATAGAATGATGAGCACATGGAGCACTTGGAATGGATTTCTTGTTTTGATTGATTTTGGTTTGTGTGGCCGTGATTTTCTGTTTTAGTTGTGTACAAGCGAATTTGCCTGCTCAATGCGCTGGGCTTTTTTATTTATGTTAGAAATTGATTGATTTTATACGTGTTATATTTTGTTATTTTAATATTTTATTAGTAAAATTATAATTGATAAAAAACTATTGTATGTTTATTATTAATGTTTGAAATTGTAATCTCCTTTAGTCATTCTATCAAATAATAGTCGTGGTGCCCATAAGATGATTCGTACACCATAGTTATAAAAAAAATATAAGGGAAAAAAAAAGAAAAAACATGTTAAAAAAAAGTGGTTCCGGGGATTATTCATGGTGTGCGTAAGCTATCCTAAACACCTTGGTTATAAAAAAGATATATATATGGAAAAAAAAAATCATGGTGCATGTAAGGTGGCTCGAACACCACAGTTATGAAAAAAAAATGTATAAATGAGGAAAAAAATGTAAGAAAAAATGGATCTAGAGATAAAAAAATTATACGCGGGAAAAAAAATCGTGGTGCTTGTAAGTTGACCTGGGCACTCTGATTATAAAAAAAACCACAAAAAATATATAATTGGGAAAAAAAGGGAAAAATGTATTAAAAAAATGTGTCAAGAAATTAATTGTGTTGCGTGTAAGTTAGCCCAAACACCCCGTTATAAAAAAAAAACAGAAGCCCAATTTTATAAAAAAAGAAATCACCTTTTCAAACAGTAATGAGAACAAAAATTATGGTGCGCGTAAATTGATACGGACACCCTGGTTATGGGAAAAAAAGTATAAATGGAGAAAAGAAGGAAAAAAAAAAGTGGATCCGGAGATTAGTCGTGATGCACGTAAGTTGCACGGATATCCTGGTTCAAAAAAACAAAACAAAAGAAGCCCGATTTAAAGGAAAAAAACTGACATGGACACCCTGGTTCTAAAAAAAGTGCAGGGGGAAAGCATCTTTTTAAATAGTAATGAGAAAAAAATCATGGTGCGCGTAAACTAACCTGGACACCTCAGTCATGAAAAAAAGAGCATAAGTGGTAATAAAAAATATGGAAGAAAATAATAATAAAAAATGGATCCAGAGATTAGTCGGTGCCCATAAGTTGCAACGGATACTCCGGTTTAAAAAAAATAAAAAACCCGGCTAAAATAAAAACACAGAAAACACATTTTCAAGCAGTATTGAACAATGAAAATGACTGCTAAAAAAAGGAAGCACGATTATAAAAAGAAAGTGCAAGGGGAAAGCATTTTTTTAAACAATAATGAGAAAAAAATCATGGTTTGCATAAACTAACCCGGACACCCCGGTAATGAGAAAAAACATGTATAAGTGGAAACAAAAAAAGGAAAAAAATACATAAGTGGAAACAAAAAGAGGGAAGAAAAATGGATCCGAAGATTAGTCATGGGACGCGTAATTTGTCACTGACAACCTATTTTTTTGGAAAAAAAATGGAAAAAATATCCAGACAATAATTTTCCAAAATTAGGATTTTAGAAGAAAAAAATAAACTCGGATTTTAGAAGAAGAAGAAGAAAAAACCAAATTAAGTTTTGTTGGCGGAGTGGTTCGAACTCCTGTGCGCTCAGCGCACAGGGAACCACTCGGCAACAACTAATTTTTTTGTCATTTTAACTCTACAAATAAAAACAAAGAAGCTTTTTTTAAAAAAAAAAAAAAACCCGAGCTCATGTAGGCGTGAAGCAGCGGATCTAATATCCAGTCCACAATGCTTTGTGTTTGCGTGAACAATGGCTAGCTACAGTAAACAATCCATGTTGTTTTAGCTTTCGTTGTAATTATTCTCTTTTTTCTTTTTATTTATTCTTCAAGTCAGATAATTTTTTAAGATCTAATCAGTTTTTTTTTTGTTTTGCCATTTATTTTATTTTTTAATAGCTTTTTTTTAAAAAAATATTAGTAGGTGTTGGAATTTCTAATTATTGTAGATAAGACATTCATAATAATAATAATAAGAAGAAGAAGAATTATTTGTTTTTTTTCTTATAAATATGTTAAACTAATTATATATTTTTCTATTTATTTCATATTAACGCCTTAAAAATAATGATAATAATTAGTTGTAATTTTTTCTCTGATAAATATGTTAGACTAATTATATATTTTGCTATTTATTTCATATCAGCATCTTAAAATATATATATTCATAACTTTTTGGAATTGCGATCTCCTTTAGGTATTCTATAAAATAATAATAGTCATAGTGCGTGTAAGCTAATCCGGACACCCTGATTATATATAAAAAATATATAAGTAGGAAAACCAAATAGGAAAAAATATTATGAAAAAATGAGCCCAGGGATTATTCGTGGCGCGCTCAGTTGGCAAGGAAAAAAAATATACTTGGGAAGAAACAATCGTGCTGCGCATAAGCTGACCCGAACACCTCGATTAAGAAAAACAAATATATAAGTGGCAAAACAAAATAGAGAAAAAAATATCAAAAAAAAGTGCATCCAGAGATTAGTCGTGGTGCGCGTAAGTTGGTCTGGATACTTCAGTTATAAAAAAAAATTCTTGTTATTTGTAAAAAAAAAAAAACAATCAATTATTTTTTTAAAAAAAAACCTGTTTTTTATAAAAAAAAAAAAATAGTTAAAAAAAAAAAACCAAATCAGATTTGTTAAAAAAAAACAACCATTTTTTTTGGTAAAAAAACATTCGGATTTGTAAAAAAAAAAAACAATCCTTTTTTTTTTACAAAAAAAACCCGTTTTTTTTTTTACAAAAAAACAGTTCTTAAAAAAAAAAAACAGATTTGCTGCCTAGGCGGTTCGAACTTGCGCGTGCCTATGTTGGCAGCGCACGGACAACCGCTCGACCAAAGGTACTCATTTGTCAATTTCACTATAAAAAGTACATAAAGAAGACCTGTGTATAGAAAAAAAAACAGATTTGCTGCCTAGGCGGTTCGAACTCGCGCGCGCCTATGTTGGCAGCGCGCGGACAACCGCTCGGCCAAAGGTACTCATCTATCAATTTCACCATAAAAAAATACATAAAGAAGACCTGTGTATAGAAAAAAAAAAGGGTGGACGAACTCGCGCGACGCACGGACGACAAAAGTCCAGTCCACAGTGCCACTGAGTCAGCGTGCACGGTAACAGCCCCGAGCTGTTTTAGCTATATAGTAATATAATTGTTGTTGTTGTTACTCTTAAATGATTTCATTGATTGATTTAATTCACCTTCTTTGCATGCATGATTGACCCTCATGAGCTGTCTTTTTTAAGAGAATGATCTTGATATTCACTAGTCCTCTCCATTAAATTTTCGTTTGGAAGTGTGGTTAAGATTGTTTAAAAAAAAATTATTTTTCTTTTTCCTTTTGATTGAAATCAATTTTTTTGATATTATCAGATGAAAGTAATTACTCTTTATTTTAAAAACTTTTAAATAGTGTTTTAGATGGGCATATCCTAAAAACGAAGCATAGTAATGAAAAAATTAATCTAATTTGCTTGAGCTAGGTTTTATTACACAATGAAAACTAGTATAAAAATATTAGGATTATTAGGAAGAAAAAAGGGGTCAACCAAGTTGCAATCTTTACGAGTTAACAAATGTTTTTTTTTTCTTTTTTCAATTTGGGTTGGGTAGAAAGTGGTTGGATCAAGCATGAGAAGTGAAAACTATGGGCAGGAAATAGGATTCGTGTTTGCTAGTTCATGGTTTTGGGTTCTTGTTTATATAATTTTATTTACTTATTCATATATTATTATGAGATGTTTCTAAATTCGATGACTAAATTAACTTTTTGATTATGATTATTTATTTTCAGTATGGCTTGATTAAGAAGATATACAAGGCCTTAATTTTCTTTGTTGTTTGGTGGTAGAACATCTTCTAAACCTATGAATTTGACAAGATTAGTGTTGATCTAATTTATGATGCGTGTTCTTATTGCCATTGGAGTTCAAATTTGGGATAAAAGTATAGAAAATAAATTTATTATAATTTGATTTCATCTAAATATACAATAAAATAGTGTTGGGATATCATTTAGGTGTAAGAAAAAAGATTTAATTCTTCAATGGATATTGTACTTCATCATCTTTCTGGTCTACTTGCCCGCATGGCCTCAACCCTCCTTCATAATCCGCTGCAAATTATGAGCGAGGGCTGAGGCCATTTGGGCAAGTAGACCAGAGAGGTGATGAAATAAATGTGTGAGCTTTGCATTACTAGCTTATAATATGAAATAAATGTATCCTATTTTGCTCCATCAGATGTAGTTACAGCAAAATACGTTGTCTGTGCAGCCTGTCTAGATTTTCACTACTGCTAGATCAATAAAATAAATAAATAAAGAAGAACCCAGTTATCAAATTCATTTTTTTTTTAAAAGAAATCTTTCTTATTCTCGAAGAATAATGGGGCAAAGAGACAAGCTTACTCTCGAAGAACCCACTCCTTCTAGGGATAGACGAAAGACCATGCTGTCTGCATCTGTGAGCTTTGTTCATCAAAAAGATGCATGAAACTGGTGGAAGAATTTCATGAAAGTTATAATGATGGTCCTATATGCATGATGCGTGATAATTTCATAACCACATCTCTTGATTCAAGAACAACTCCTCACATTTATGCAAAAGTGTTTGTGGGACTTGGACATCCACTGGAACATATTAATTCTTTTTTGAAGAAAATCTTGACATGAATGACATCGACCTGAGTACTCCGATTTCAATTGATACATTCAGAGAGAGAGAGAGATTCAAAACATCGAAAACGTCCCTGCAGTCTAAAGTAGGTCTTTTATGGGACAAGAAGATCGAGGATCTACTTAGATCTTATGATGAATGTGTCAACAATGTGTGATGATGGTGATAAGTGGAATGAGTTTCATTCGTTTCTAGAGAGCTGGGAGAAGGTCCTTGGCACTACAGCCTCCACTACTAATAGATCAAGAAATAAAAATGATGTATAATGGACTCTCTATACTTCATCCACACAGATCCCTCACCAATTTAGGCTTATCTCCCCTTGAACCAATTGAAAACATAAAATCCACATAAAACCTATAATATTATTTGAAAACAATAACAAAATCCGAATGATAATTTTTTATCGTACAGTTAAATCTAAATCCAAAAACAATAACAGTAAGAAAAAATAGAAAAAAGGCCAGCCTGGTATGCGTGGCCCAACACTCTTTCTCATTCTTTGTCCTGCTTTTGACTTTTGAGCAGATAAAGTATTCCATCAGTCCATTGCCATCGTACCATCTGACAGGAATTATGCTGAGGAGTCCTGATATGATAATGCATGCACACCACTATAAAGGACCACAGCCTGCAGCCTGCAAATTGAGTGATTCAGAAGTGCTGCCTATTCAATATGAGCTAGAAAAATGGAATGGGAAAAAGATGAGTATGAAATAGATGAAAAGACCTGGCTAATCCATGCAATTTATTTATGCAGCTGTTGAATGGTGATGTTAAGGTCGCGTTTCCAATGTCCTTTGTCCTTTTTTTCTGATAGCCATACTTTCTGCAGCTTTGGTGTGCTCAAGATTCCCAGGGAAAAAGTCTTCATCTTCGGACAATTTGTCACAATTACTTCTGTCAGACAGGGGAATCTGAAGGTGAAATCTACAGAGCAAAAGCTAGTGAGGCTGGCTAAACAATCAAGTTTCAGACTTTTCAATTTCCTGAAAATGATCTCATTTCCTGCTTCGTCTCCATTGCTTTCTACAATCTCTGTCACCATTTTGCATTCCTTTATACTCATTACAGAGAGTTGCACAAGACTTCTGGCAGTTGACGATGTGACCAAGTATTTCAATGCTCCGCAATACCATACGTGCAAAGCTGTTAGATTTCCGAAAGATGATGCAGATGGTGCTAAATTGATCAAACTGCCACAAAACGTTACTTCCAAAGTTTCAAGATTTTGAAGAAGCTGGTCCACTCGGATATCTTGGTTCCAAATTTTCTCCAAATCTGGAAGTATCCAAAGTTCCAACCATCGTATCCTAGCAAGATTATGTTCCTCCTCATCAACAAGTTGACATGGGAACAGCTCTTTGAAATAACCCCCATTCACAACAAGCTTTTCCATATTCTGGAATCTATGCAGGATACCAAACGGAAATTCGGCTGATGCGCAATCAGAGCATTCCAGCGCAAGAACTCTTACTTTGTGAAAGAGGTCTGCTGAAAACTGGCCTTGACATACCTTTACTGCATCTTTAACGTTTAGCCATAATTCTTCCAAGTTGGGGATGACCTGGAAACCGAAAACACAAATGCAAGCTAAATATGAAAAGCCAAAGTTAGATATAGTAGTTTTTACAGCACATTCAATAAACAGCCCAGTCCTTTCCCACTGCTGGCAAGTCTTCTTGGTGCTTTCAAGTTAGATTTTCTAGGCACTATTATGGTGAATGATGTTGTAACATTACTGTTGTAGGGAATTGGTTCAGTTTTATGGGATTGCCATGGTACCTCAGATAGACAGGGGTGACATGGTACAAGGGTAACGGCATGGCATTATCCTGTTCGTTTTAAAAATATTTAAAAAAAATCGAAATTTTTTTATTTTTAATTAAAAAATTTAGTATTTTTAAATTATTTTAATATAAAAATAATTTTTAAAAAATAAAAAATATTATTTTAATATATTTCCAGAAATAAAAAAATACTTTCAAAAACAACTGCGACCACTCTTAATCAAGCACTTAAGAGATGTTTAACACTGCATTTCAAAAATATTTTTGAAAAAAATTAAAAAAAATTATTTTTTATTTTAAATTATTTTTTTGTATTTTTATGTCATTTAATATACTACTGATATTAAAAATATTTAAAAAAAAATTATTTTAATATATTTCTCAATAAAAAATATTTAAAAAACAAATGCAACTAAACTATCAAATAATCACTTAGTATTCATAGTACTTTGTGCTTTTTTGGACAACTGGTAATGAGTGGAACCGGGAAGGTGAATTGTTAGTGAACATCCATAGGATAATGCTCAAGATCATACCTTTTCAAATGAGAAAAGCGGTTGCTGAATTTGGATACCAAGCTGGTCCTGCTCAAGATCAAATACCGGAACTTCGTGGCAAAAACGAACGTCTATTTTCTTTAATACCGGCCACTCTGAAGCGTGTCTTCCTGGGTAGAAACTCTTGAGTTTGGGCAAATACCGAAGTATGAAAGAGGAGGTTTTAGGAAAAACAAACTTAGGAGCTTCTCCTAGTCGTTCTTCCTCGGCAACAATTTCCTCCACTCCACAACTCCATAGTCCAAGCTCTTCGAGCTGTGGAAGGCCTAAGGCTACAGAGGTTGGGAAGAGACTTTTTAGACTTGGACAATCATAAGCCTTCACTGAATGAAGGTTTTGAAAAGAGAGAATTCCATGAGGATTCGTATTCAACACTTGCTTCAATTTTTGCAGGTTCTGTACATACATATTTTTCAACTTGAAGGCTGTTACAACATGGGATTCTTTTTCACTCATCAGAGATTTGAGATCAAACACCTCTTCCAGTGAAGCACAACAACTTACCCTCAGGTCCTCTAAATTTTGAAATCTTCTCAGCATATTGGGTGGGAAAATATTCAACAATTTGTTTCCTTGGTATACCCACAGAACCTTGAGCTTGCAAAAGGAATCTGAATGAAATTCAGTGTGCCATATCATATTCAAATTATCCATGCCAACAATGCGCAGTTCCTCTATGTTAGAGAATGCAACCTAAGAAATCAATTCCACCATGTCAGTAGCAAATGACAAGAAAATTAAATTTCAGGTGTTCAAAAGCAAATGCTGAACTGGGGTTGGGGACTGCAGGACTAACAGGAAAAGAAGAAGAAAATGACTCACTTTTTCATCAAAGAGAGTTGAGTTTGTTTCTTCAAACTGATTGTTGGCTACTGCATCTGTGCTTAGAGAATTAGAGATGAAGGTCTTCAGTGCAGGGCAATCCTGTATCCACAGTTCTTGTAAGAAGCAGCATTGGATTAAGTGACCGGTGCAGAATCTTCTGAGATTTGGAAGGCCCTTAAGCTTGAGGAACTCTAGTTTTGGAAGCATCATTCCTCTCACATTTTCTTCTTCTCCTAATCCGTTCTTAATTATTATTTCTTCCATAGACACGCAATCACATAGCTCAAGCCTTTTGAGTTGAGCAAGACTTTCAACCATAGAAGTAGTAAATAAATACTTTAGATTTCCACAGCCCTGGACTATCAAGCTTGTTAATCTCACAAACCAACAGGACAGTTCTCCAGGTTGGTCCTGCCATATCTTCTCAACTTCGATGGAGGACAGTTTTAGGTCTTCCAAATTGGGGAATTCAATCTGCATGCACAATTTTTGCTTCATCATCAAGTTATTTTCATTCGTCAAAATGAGAATGACTCTAAAGGTTTATGCCAAAGTCATTAATATAAAGCAAACCTTTTTGTTAAAAAGTGTCATGGGAGTCCGGAGCCTAGTGTCAGATGCAATTTCAATCGATTTGGAAGACACGCTTGTGAATTGGGGTAGATATTCCAGTGTCAGTGTTCTTAGTTGAGTCAACTTGATTGTTTCATCTTCGTCAGCTCCGCCTCCACTTTCCTCAGCAACAATCACTTCCATGATTTCGCAATCAATTATGCTGATCTCTTCCAGTTGCAAAAGGCCTCTTTCCATGTGCAACGAAAAGAGATTCTTCAACATCGGACAACTCTTTACCTTCAAAATTCTTAATTTGCTAAAAGACTCTGCCACAGGTTGACCATTACAAATCTTCTCCAACTTATTCAATTTGTCAAGAGACAGAGAGACCAGGAATGGAAAATCAACAATAGGACTAAACATAGTCGAGTCGACGATATATCGAATCTCAAGACTATTTTGGATATGAAGATGCTTCAAACTAGGAAAACCTTGCCCATCTAATTCATAGGAAACACTTTTAACACCCTCTAGTCCATCTAAATGTAGATCTTCAGTTCTCTTCAGCAGCAGTTGGATCCCCTCCTCCGATTGAATGCTTGCACTGATCTTCAGCTTCATTATTGTTGAAGTTTCACGCTTACTGGACCACTCCCACCCTTCTCCGATCAAAATATTAAATCTTTCCAATTTTTTGGAGAAGAAGTCTTTGGGAAGAATCATAGGATCTGTAATGTGCAAGTATAAAGTGCTTAAATATGGCAGATTTTTCAGCTCAGCCAGGCTAGCATTGTTTTTTGGACTATCTAGTCCTTCAACCCCCCATTGCAAAAAGCTGTTCTCCATGTACAAGTCCTCTAGTTGGGTCAAGCATGACAGCACATTTGGCGGAATAATTTCAAGCGTCGGATTTTTTGTCAAATCAAGAAGTTGCAGACGAGTCAGTTGCCCGATTTCTCTCGGCAGCCGATCAATGTTAGAACCTACTAAGCTGAGAACTTTTAGCATCTTTAGCTCTCCGATCAGAGCTATATCTCCCAAACCACAACCATCCAGACACAATGTTTGAAGCTTTTCAAGAAATTGAAGCGACGAAGGTAGTGTTGGAAGTTGCACACCTGTCATAGCCATAAGTTGGAGAATTTTTGTTCCCTTAAACAGACAGTCTGGGATTTTGAGCGAGGGGTCTCCATTAGACAGTATAAACGACTCTAGTTTTGGACAGTTTAATACTTCAGGAAGTCCAGAAATTTTGCAACGCCACAGAGAGATAGCACTGTACTGCTCAAGCATATCCTTGGCCGGCCATTCTCTTAATACCGTGCCAGATGATGATGTGAAGACATGATGATCCCTGGAAGCTACAGAGGCAGCAAAACCGTGAAGAACATCATGCATTTTGACTATTCCATCTGCGACACGTTCCAGCAAACAAGAGGCTATGAGGTCGTTGACCAATTTATTTAGTCTACGTCTTGCCTCGTCCAATGTACTGATATGTTTAAACAATCCCAGGCCAACGGTAAATTTCAGTAAGGCATGGATTGGAATATAGTGAGGTGTAACTTGTCCACAAAGTAAGAATACTGACTTGATTTCGTCTCCTTTCAAAGAGGTGTAGCTCAGCTCTAGAGCTGAGTTAACTGGGCTATTAATCTCATCCTTGTCAAACCTTTTCAGCCTTTCCAAAGCATCCTTCCACTCTGACAGATCCCCATCTTTTAATGCCGACGCAACAGTAACTAGTAAAATGGGCAAACCAGCACATCTTTTGGCTACTTTTACAGCAACAGGCTTCAGATCGGGATTTTTGATAGCATCTCCTGCCTTATTCTCAAACAGATTCCATGCCTCAGTCTCGAGTAAAACTTGAAGGTGGAAAAGTTTTTTTGTATCCATTCCACGGTATAATGCATTTCGATCTCTCGATGTCATCAATATTTTGCATCCCCGATTATCACTACCAGAAGGAATCCCCACATCGTCCAGTTCAAGCCTCTCCCAAATGTCATCCAAAATCACAAGCACCTTTGTCTCTCTTTCAAGCCGCTCGCGTAAGCGTTCTGCTCTTCCCCTGTCAGTCTCTGCTTCAAATTTGAAACCTAGCCAATCTGCTATTTCCCCCTGAATTCTTCTCAGGTCAGGAGTCTTAGAAACAACAGCCAGAACCACCACATCAAAAATCCTGTTCGCCTTGACTTGTTCAGCAACCTTTTTCACAATTGTGGTCTTGCCCACACCAGGCATCCCATACACTCCAACTAGGTTGACATCATTATCCTTTAAGGCCTCCAAAATTTCATCCAAAACATGTCTTCTTGATTCGAAAGCCTCGTAATCTTTGACAGATCTGTCCCCTATACCACGTCGAGCAGGAGGGTAGGACACCCTATTAAATTCTCCTCGAAGACTGATCTTAACAGCTTCCTCGTCGATACTACTAACCCTGTAGCGTGTCATCAAATTAGGGAACAACCCCATGAAGCACCTCTTCTTTGCCTTGTCTTTGTCCTCAAGAACCCTGTCAGCCTTTTCAGTGATAGCATCCACGCTAGCAAGCCACGTTACAACATCATCTTCAATTTCTTCAGTTTTGTTTTTAGCCTCTTCTACAGAATGCCGCACCCTTTTTTTTTTATCTGACAGCTCCTTCATGTGAGTTTCGAGGCTCTTAACATTTCTGCTGTAGTAGAATACACGAGTAACAGAGCGCGTAATGGGATCAAATAACAGTTCCACAACTGTGGATGCCATGGAACCAATGATCTCCATATCCAATGTTCTGCCTTTGTTCAGCAGCAAAAACACAAGGAAAGGATGATCGCTACTGTGATATTTGAAAAACTATGGAGATGGATGTAGCAGATAAAATGAGTGAAAGTTTTTGCTTAGAGCAACTGCAGAGAGGGGGAGAGGCAGAGAGACTAGGTTAGTTTGTGAAGTCAACTCAAGTCAAGCAATCAAAGTCAAGTAAATATGAACAAATGACTTCTCTACGAGGCCTCACATTTCTGCAGAATCTGCAGCCTGGTATTTCTTGATAGGTTTTCAGTGATTGTAATTATTTTGAATTTTATTCTCCTAAAAATATTGAAATGGAATAATCTAAATTACTGTTTGCTTAGGAAGTACATTCCAAAAACAAAAACCAAATGAGGTCGTTTCTTTTTCTTTGACCCATGACGTAACGAGATAAAATTATTGATCATATTTTTTATTTTAATATTAATTAGCGGTACATAGAAAGAAGACTCTTCCAACTCAAGTCAAGCAATCAAAGTCAAGTAAATATGAACAAATGACTTTTCTACGTGGCATCTTCATTTACCATAGATATTCTTAGGATACCCTTTCAAAGAACAGTCTTGCATTTGTTTTTAAATTGATAGTTTTGCCCTTTAAAAACTAAAAAATTAACACTTTGAGCTAAAATTATAATTCCACATATTTAGTACCCTATAATATTTGGGTAAAATTAATATTTGGGTAAATTAATATTTGGGTAAAATTAATATTTGGGTAAATTATTGATTACATGATTTTATTTCCAATATGAAATCCTCGTTTTTAAATTTAATGTTTATCAATATAATGTCCTTTAAAGACTATTATTATTTTTCCTTTTGATTGAAATCAAGTTTTTTCATATTATTAGATGAAAGTAATTACTCTTTATTTTAAAAACTTTTAAATAGTGTTTTAGATGGGCATGAGTGATGTGCCTGCGCGATGCGCCGGGGTTTTTTTTATCTATATAGAAAATTGATTATTTTTTATGTATTGTATTTTGCTATTTTAATATTTAATTAGTAAAATTATAATTGATAAAATCTGTATAATCAAAATAGAAAGTGGTTTGTATCTTTTTTAATCGTAGATAATATAGGTAATTTTTTTTTATGAGTTGCATTTTTTTCCCAGTAATATTAGATCGGACACATTATAAATAAAAAATATTGAATTTTTTTTCCAGAAATAAACTTACATTTTTTGCGTGCTATAATTAGTTATTTCAATGTTTAATCACTAAAATTACAATAGATAAAATATGTTAGAAATGAGTTTTTTGCGTGGTATAATTAGTATGCTTGCCCGCGCATCACGCTAGGGCTTTTTTTGCGAGGATTTTTTTACATGTTGTAATTAGTTGTTTAAATATTTAATTAGTAACATTATAATAGATAAAATATGTAACAAATAATTTTTCCCCGCCTAGAAGGAATAGTATAATCGAAATGGGAATTGGTTCGTATATTTTTTAATTGGAAATAACTTAGGTAAATTTGTAAAAAAAAAAATTGAGTTGCCTTTTTTCCCCAGTAATATTAGATCTGACACATTATAAATAAAAAAATTATAAATTTTTTAAGAAATAAACTTTTTTTTGCGTCCTATAATGACTCATTTGTCGTCTAAAAGAAACAGTGTAATTGAAACGGGAAGTGATTCACATATTTTTTAATTGTAGATAATCTAGATAAATTTGTCAAAAGAAAAAAAATTGAGTTGATAATGTAGGTAAATTTGTCAACCTTTTGTTTTTTTGAGTTGTATTTTTTCCCTAGTAATATTAGATTTGAAATATTAAAAATGAAAATATTGAAAAACAATTTAAGAAATAAACTTAAACAAAAGAATATAAAATTTAAATTCAAAGCCAATATTTTTTTTATAAGATTTATTAATCATATTATTAAATTAAATGTATTTAAGCATATTCATATTATTTTTTAAAAAAAAAATCCTAGGTCATTTTTTTTTCTCTCTCTCTCTCTATATTTTTAGGCGATAATATTCAATAAATATTAAAACATATAATTAGTCTAACATACTTTATAAAACAATCAAAATGAGAAGTGGTTCGTATATGTTTTAATTGTAGATAACCTAGGTAAATTTGTCATTTTATTTTTTGTATGAGTTGAATTTTTCCCCAGTAATATTAGATCTCACACATTATGAATCAAAATATTGTAATTTGTTTTTAAAAATAAACTGATTTTTTTTCATGCTATAATTACTTATTTGCTGTCTAAAAAGAACAGTGTAATCGAAAGGGGAAGTGACTCGCATATTTTTTAATTGCAGATAATGTAGGTAAATTTGTCTACCTTTTGTTTTTTTGAGTTGTATTTCCCCCCAGTAATATTAGATCTGCAATATTAAAAATCAAAATATTGTAATTTTTTTTCAAGAAATAAACTTGAACAAAAGAGCATAAAATTAAAATTTGGAGCCAATTGTTTTTTTTATTTTATAAGATTTATTCATCATATTATTATATTAAATGTATTTAAAAATACTGATATTAATTTTTTCCCTTCAAAAAAGCTTTGGTCATTTTTTTCTCTCTGTATATATTTTTAGGCGATAATATTCAATAAATATTCAAACATATAATCAGTTTAATATATTTTAATTTGACACAAAAATACAAATATATAATTAATTTGACATACTTTGAATAATATATTAAATTATTTTATTATTATTATTAGGCGATAATATTCAATAAATATTCAAACAATTAAATTATTATTATTATTATTATTATTATTGTGTTAATAATGAAAGAAACAAAACTAAATGAAAGACTAAAAAAATCTTAAAAACTTTAACAAAAGATCAAACAAAAAAACTTAAATTAAAAAAAAAATTATCATTGCTATTATTGCCAACAAAATAAAAATTCTTAAATTATTATGAGAAAAAAAAAACATCAGCAAAAGACTAAGCAAGAAAAACAATTAAATTTTTATCATTATTATTATAAACAAAAAAACATTAACATAAGAGTAAGAAAAAAAATAATTAAATTATTATTATTATTATTATTATTATTATGTTAATAATGAAAGAAACAAAAATAAATGAAAGACTAAAAAAATTCTAAAAACTTTAACAAAAGATCAAATAAAAAAATAAAATAGAAACAAAAATTATTAGGTGAAAAATATTCAAGAGCAAAGGTAGGAAAAAAAATATCAATTTTCAAATGATTATAAACAGAAAATAAAATTAAAAACCAAAGCTAAGGGCATATTTATATATACATTGACAAAAACAGAGACTATTCTATAAATATAAAAAAATATAGGGATTAAAATCAAAGATTAAAAGTATAAGGGTCGAAATAAAAATCAAATATATTATCAATTTTAATCAAAGGACAAAACTGAACAAATCACAAATTTCGGACCAAATATATTAAGGTTTTTAAACTCAATCCGGAAATTAAAAGAAAGAGGACCGAAGTGAAACATTAACATTTAATTAATTTCAATCGAGGGACTCAATTAAAAGGGAAGGGACCGATCTGCAACGTAAAAACTCGGTTCCTCTTATGTACCATACAGAAAATTCGAAGTTCAGGGACTAAAGTTGAAAGTCAACAAACATGGGGGCCTCTCCTGTACGTTTGTGTCTAGAGGAGAGAGAAACAGAACAAACGGCTTTAACAGTCCACCGCAGCGTACATGGACACCGGGTGACACAACGCGCTTCACCGGGAGAAGGACCACTCGGCGGCGAAGCGATCTGGACGCCGGGAGCCCATTTTTGGCCACCGTAGGATGCCGCACGCGCGATCTGAACAGGACGTGAGCGGAATACCGTCGATCGCGTGTCCCACACGTGCCGACAGTATTTTGAAAAAAATAAAAAAAACATTGGTCAATTACCGGGACACCCCTGTGCATTATTCATCACTTTTGTCTTATTCGAGGTTATATCCGTATTTAGCTATTTTCAAAAAATATTAAAATAAAAAAAAGTGCGGCGGACCGAATCGAACCGGTCCGTACACGCGCAATTACCTCCGCACCCCTCCAGCGTTGAACCGTGTTTTGTCCTTTTCGAGGGACAGAAACGTTATTCCACTGTTCATAAACGGAAAAAACAAAAAAAAATAAGACAGACGAACTCGCGTGATACACTGGATCAAATTGCGAGTGAACAGTGCGCGGGTCTGGAGCTACAGTGAATCTACAAGGAAACAACGATCTCTTTTAGTGTTTTTGGTAATATCCTAAAAATGAAGCATCGTGATGAAGAAACAGCCAGTTTATGATTGAGAAACAAGTATAAGCATCCCGACAAAAATGGTAAGAGAATATGCATAAATCCTTGGCAGCTGTCCTCAATGCTAGCAGCATATTGTTACCAACTTGATTAATATCTGACAATAATTTTCTCTAATCGTCCTCTATTTCTACACATTATAGGTTGTACGAGCACGCGCCATGTTCTCTGTTCTGCATTTCATTAATGTTATCATTCTCCCTCTGTTGCATCGGGCGCTTCCTTTAAGCAGCTTGCACCCATCTGTGATCTTTTTAGCTGCAACAACATGATAAAATACCAATGAGAACCAATCCTGATTTACAAAAACACAGATAAATGAACTTTTTCTTCAATCAGAAATCAATCACATAATTGTTTGTTCCACCAGAAACCACTATAACCAATCATTGCTTAATGATCATTTCATTGGAGGGGTGGGGGTCTTCTAATCAAGGGAACTTCACTGCAAAGTCAGCATATGCAATTTTTTCAATCAGTGCAGGTTTGAGTTGCCGTGCTTCAAAGGGTGAAAGATTGTTTGGAAATGTCCTGGGCTCCAACGGATTCCAGTTTTCCTATGGCTTGTTTTGCATTATACCTTGTTAACGAATGTGGAGTTGCAAATAACGACATATGACTGATGTTAGCTCTCTCTCTCTCTCTCTCTCTCTCTCTACGCACACATGCACGCACGCACACATATATATGCATCACTGCAGCCCTTTTTCATGATTGAATATGGAAAGATAGAGATTCGTCTCAGCAAACCAACACAAGTCCTACAAACAGTATGCCTACCAACCATGAAAATCATTGCACAGTAGTGACACAAAAACAGCCTTCCACAGCCCTCATTGGTCTGACTTGGTAGAACAATCAACACACCTCATGCACATAGCTAACAGTTTGATGGAGAGGCATGCCAATTGCCATTACAGTTCCCAAGTAAATAAACATAGAATTAACTGATACACTAAAGGAAAGAAACGTGGTAGCAAAGAAAGTAAATGAAAAATGAACAGGAATGAACCAGCAATTGGAGAAGACAACAGAATGTGTTATTCAATTGATAAAGCAGAAAACATTTGCCAAGCAATCAAAGTACTCACATTAAGAGATGATCCAGCAAGACAAGTCAGCCTTGATTTTGTGTTGGCCTCAGCCAATGGATTTGGCTTCTCTTTCATGGACATGCGAAGATCCCAAACACGTATAACCCCATCGGACGATGCAGATGCCAACAAATATGGATCATCCACGGTGTTGTCATTCCTCATGAGCACAACGATACCTTTCACACGGGCAGAATGTGCATCGTCAATGCAATATGCAACCTTCCCACTATTCACATCCCATGCTGTAATATTCCGATCCTCACCACCAGTGAACAGGAGTCCATTCTGTCAGAATTAGGAAAATTAAGCTTAAAAATGAAAGATGGAAAAGATATGGTCATACCCAGAAAATGGAAATAATGGTGTTCTAGATGTTCATCCATCTCCATTTCACAATTAATAGTTTGCATATAGATGTCAAGCACATCCGGTTTTATGAGATGGAAGTCTAGCTACAAGTCTGAAAGCAATATACCAACTTCATTTGGATAGAAGTAGAATGATCTTCTTGGGTAGTTATGACAAGTAGATTAGAAAAACTTAAGCATAATTCTAAAGCAGAATCTGATCAGTTGTCTTGCATGTCCATGAATAACATATGGGAAAACTAGTGGTGAAGCAAAGAATGTAGGGGTCTTGGAAGATCTATGCTTCAGGGAAACCATGCCCCTTTGAAATCATTGCATTGTAAAGCCATAAACAAAATGCTGTATAAGATCTGAGAGATGAAGCATTATGAGTTGATTATGCTTTAAATTCTTACAACAAATTTAGTGTGATACAACTCCTACCAAATGAAGGTGACATGTACAAGCAAAAATTAATATCAACACTTTTAGTAAGAAGCTTACTGATAATATAGTTCAACATGAATAGTGAGTCTCAAACTTGCTGACAAGTTTAGGGGGTGTTTGGGAATGCATTTGGAAAGCACTTTTGAAAAAAATAAAAAAAATTGGTGTATTTAGATCATTTTGATGTGCTGATGTCAAAATTGATTTTTAAAAATAATAAAACATCATTTTGATGCATTTTTTAACCAAAAAATATTTTCAAAAACAATCTCAATCACACTCCCAAACAGACACTTAATGGGGAGGACTAGTGAATAACAAGATCATTCTCTTCAAAAGGACACCTCATGAGGGTCAATCATGCAAAGAAGGTGAATTAAATCAATCAATGAAATCATTTAAGAGTAACAACAACAGCAACTATATACACAACTAAACAGAAAATCATGGCCACAGAGACAAAAACCAAAATCAATCAAAACAAGAAATGCATTACAAGTGCTCCATGTGCTCATCATTCTATAGATTGCACATTTAATAGTTTTCTTTCACATATATGCCAAGCACGTTGAGTTTTGTGTGATGGAAGTTCAGAAACAAGGCTTATGGCAATTTTGAACTTCATTAGAAAGAAGCGGAGGGATCTTCCTGGGAAAGATATGATAAGCAACTTGAATAACTTAAGACAAATACTGAAATAGAATCAGACTATGTAGCTACCTAGATAACATATAGGAAAATAAATTGTTAAAGAAAGAATGTCAAGGTATAGAAAGAATCGTTATCGTTCTTAAATATACCAAGCCCACTGACATAATTAATCTTCACAGCAATAATCAAAACCCTTTATAAAGATGTTTTCAAAAATGAAGAGATGATAACTGGATTTGTATCCGAGTTACAACAAATCAAACATGACTCAACAAATGGTGTTGCAAAATACAAACAAAATCATTAGTACGAGTTTAGAGCTTAAAAGTTACAGAGCTTATTTCCGTAAGAGAGAATTCTCAATCCATCAAGAATTGTTCATGCCAAAACCAAGCTTAACAGGAAAGACTAGCAAGCTATTCTCTTAGCATAAAGGATCGTTAAACTGAGATAAATAACAATTCAAGAGGATGATCAAAGAAACAAGTTTAATTAACAACATTGAGATTATTTAAGATCGTATCAGAAAACAAAACAAAACAAAATCAAGCTACCGACAGCAACAAGAAACTAACCTCTCCAGGAGCAGCAGAAAGAACCCGTTTCTGACATTCAAATTCAGTCACCAATTTAGCATCTTCAGCCTCATGAACCCCAACTTTCTCCTCAGTAACCATAAAAAACCTCTCCCCGCCGAGATCAAACTTCACCAAACTGGCCTCCCTCCCCAATCTACAATAAAAGCTCCTTCTCCCTCTAACCAGATTCAACATCGCCAAACACTCATCTCTTCCAACAGTAAGCGCCAACTTCCCAGACGGGTGCACCGAGAGGTCGTTGACGGCCTTTTTGTGGACCAACACAGTCTTTAAGTGGACAAAAGGGTCAGTGTCAAAAATGCAAACGGAGCCATCAGCAGAGGCAGAGAGAAGGTTGCGAGGAAAAGAGAGGGAAGGAGGGGTGAAGAAGGTGACGGCGGTGACGGAGGAGGTGTGTTGGTGGAGGGAGCCTAGGGAGGAAGCAGAAGGGAGGTCATAGAGGTGTATTGTGTCGTCGGCAGAGCCAGAAGCGGCGGCCGGGCCAGAGGCGGCTGCGGCGGTGATGTGGGCGAGGTGAGATTGATAAGAGAAAAGTGGGGTTAGTGTGAGGTTTTGAGAAGAAGGTTCGTGTTTTAACGGTTTGAGTTTGAAACCCCATATGAATTTCTCGTAGGAACCTGCTATTAGACTCATTGTTCTTCTGTGCGCTTGTTAAGAGTTTGTGTGGTGATTCTGCAAAAACCCTACAAATATAAAGACTGAAAATTAGGGTTTTTCCAGGCAAAGGGTCTCTGGATTTTCATATTTTTTGTACATTAATATAATTATTGTATAGCCTTTAAGTCAAATTTATTTTCCATTTTTTTTTAATTTTGATTTTCTTGCAATTATCCTGCAAGGTCAAAGGTATTCTGATTTTTTATAATTAAATAATAATAATTGATAAGTGCATATTATTATTATTATTATTATTATTATTATTATTATTATTACTATTACTATTATTATTATTATTTTCTGAATCCCTTTAGATCCCATAAAATCTTATGATAAGTCCAAATTTCACAAATACAATTTAGAATAACACTTTTTATATTAGCAGTAGAGCAATATTTTATAATTAACACGAAATATAATAATTTCAGTGATTGTAATTATTTTGAATTTTATTCTTTTAAAAAATTGAAATGGAATCATCTAAATTTCCAAAAAACCCAAATTAAGTCATTGTTTCTTTTTCTTTGACCCCTAAAGTCCCATGACGTAACCTGCTTAAATTATTTATCATATTTTTTATTTTAATATTAATTAGCGGTACATTGAAAGAAGACTCTTCCAATCTCTATTTAAGCATGTAAAATAATCCCGCTAATTATTTTAATAATAAACAAAAACATTACCCTAACCAATATTATTTTAATAAGAAATAATAATAATAATTAACTTAAGCTGATCCATGAGCATTATTTTTTAAAAAATAATAATAATTAACCTAGGCTCATCCATGACTCAATGACTCTAACCCCTTGCCCGGCTATAATTAAATGGTATTGCAGTACATAAATTTTACAATGTATTTTCATTTAAAAACACATTAAAATATATTTTTTATTTTTAGCATCATATAAAAAAAACCCTGAACATAAACAAATTCATCATTTGAAATATATAAAAAAAGGTACAATTGTCATTGAAAATATAGAAAATACACTTTAAAGCCACGAACAAGACGTGGCATTTGTTGCTAATTTATGCATAATAATTGAGACTGGCTTTTTTCTTCGCTTGCACCTGGATGATACCTTCATTAAAATCCTCATGATTCACCTGTTTTTAAATCCATCCCAATACAAGAATTTAGTTAGAGATTGCTCTGTGAACAGCTTTCGAAATAATTGTTGACAGGTCGGTCAGGTTCTCGATTATCAAAAAAAAAATTGTCCTGGAATAGACAACGAAACAGGATATGTGTAAGAGAATACCTCAGTTGCATCACGGCGAAGAGCAAGCATCCCAGCTTCGACACAAACTGCTTTCAGTTGTGCCCCATTAAAATCATCTGTGGAGCGGGCAAGCTCTTCAAAGTTCACGTCAGGATGGACGTTCATCTTCCTTGAATGGATCTACAACCACCAAGGCATTTAAAACTACTGTTTTCACACGAGTGAAAAGGGCCATCAAGCAATTGTGATGTGACAAACCTGCAAAATTCGAGCTCTAGCTTCTTCACTTGGATGTGGAAATTCAATTTTGCGATCCAGTCGACCTGAGCGCATGAGGGCTGGGTCCAGGATATCAGCACGATTTGTTGCAGCAATCACCTGACATTATAACAAGAAATTGTGTCTGCCAGTAATCACAAGCACAACAGAAAACAGTTCATTTATCACAGAAGCACCAACGAACCTTAATCCTGTCATCACTGCTAAAGCCATCAAGCTGATTGAGCAATTCTAACATGGTCCTCTGCACTTCCCTATCTCCACTAACCTCACTACACACAGGGACAGGATATTTTTAAAATTAGCTACAGTAAATTAAGCAGCAAGAACAGAACTCCAACTTTGAAAAGGTTGCTATCAAAAGTGAAAGCAAAGTGATTGATGAAGTAGAAATGTGGTATACCTGTCAAACCGCTTTGTGCCAATAGCATCGATTTCATCTATAAAAATGATGCAGGGAGATTTCTCTTTTGCAAGCAGGAAGGCATCACGGACAAGTTTGGCTCCATCTCCAATGAACATCTAAAAATGATTAAAGTTAATAACACCTATACCAGACTACTTTGTTATGAAAACTTAAAACAAGAGTAGAAACATTGCATTTTGTAATTATGCTTTCTTCTCAAATCTAACTAGTCACGATGTTCCCATAAGTGCATCGCAAAACATCTTTCAGGTTACAGTGCAAAAACAAGGGGCAGCCAACTCGGTTTTGGTAACAAAAGGAAATAGCAGAATTCTAGAGAGGGAATAATGTACCACAAAAATTGCTATACCTGAACAAGTTGTGGGCCTGCCAGCTTTAAGAAAGTGGCATTTGTTTGAGCAGCACAAGCACGGGCCATCAATGTTTTCCCAGTTCCAGGAGGTCCATACAAGAGAATACCTTTGGGAGGACGAATACCCAACTTCTGAAATCGCTCTTGGTGAGTCATGGGCAATACAATGGCCTCAACTAATTCTTGGATCTGTTGCAGAAGGAACAAAATCAGGTATAATCATCAAACAGAAACAATAGAAGACTTGCTCCTATAGATCATGCTTTTGAGTCAAAATCCACCTGCTTCTCCAAGCCTCCAATATCATTGTAGTCTTCTGTGGGTTTTTCATCAACCTCCATGGCCTTCACTCGTGAATCATATTCTGACGGTAGAGTATCCAAAATCAGGTAGCTATCTTTGTTGACTCCAACCAGGTCCCCGGGTTTCAACTTGTCAGGATCAACAAGCCCAACAACAGGAAGAAAAATAGTCTGCGTTTGAGGAAGAATTTAAATTTATAAATATTGATAAATGTGGCCAAGCTGTTGGTATCATTATACAATTTCTTCATGACTAAACTTCTGTTAACTCGAAAGATGATAAAAATTAAACAGGTTTTCAAATTGAAAGTAAGAACATCAGGGCTAAAATATATGAGCTGCTCTAAAAGTACGAATTCAACTGCTTGTAAGGAAAATAGAAGAGATCAAGCTACATCGAATTTTAATTTTGCACATCACTGTTCCATCATCAGTCCCTTGTTTCTACATTACCAGTCAGATACAAGAGCACTACATTAGATGGCTCACCTGACGAGTTGATGTTTTAAGTACAACGCATTTACCCTTCCTTTGAGAGTCAAGGTCAATGTTTGCCCCATCTTCTTCAGCCTCGTCTTCTGGGTTCATTTCCAAAATCTATAAATGCATAGATGCCAAAATATAGAGTTAAAGCCAACATTGCTAGAGCTTCAATTAAAAGCCAACCAGCTTAATTAAAATTCAATTGAACCCCTGAAAATTGGAGAAGAAGATTTTAATTTTCTTTGCCTAAAGTTGGGCATGAGATAACCAAGTGATGAACTCGAAGAGCAGGTCATGAGCTTTCTCATCACATTTTTCCAACGACGGTAAAGCAGAACAATACAACCAATGTCTGAACAATACATCCAATGTCTGAACAATATTCATAGCAAAATTCCAACCATTTGATTTTCAGGAAAAGTGGCTGTTCTGAAATAGAAATTTTGCATTGCAAAAGCAAGACACCAGAAGCTGCTCAAGTGTGTAATTCAACTTAAGTTACAGTCTTCAAACACTCCATCATTGTCGAACATCTATGGATTACAGCTGAAAGTTAGCAAGATTTACCTCGACAATGTTGCCAACCAGGTATGGCAGCTGCTTGTTGAGTTTAATCTTCTCTTGATTCTCCTTTATCTTCTCCTTATATGAATCTAGGTCCAGATTCGTTCTCTGCACCTCTTCCTACATTCCCCACAAACACGCACCGATCAAAACACCACCCAGAAAAAAAATACTTAAGTTCACTACTCAAACAAATCTTTGCATTCTAAAACACCCACTTCAAACAAATAAGTAACCACTTTCCTAAACTTTATACACACCAACTCAGCCACTAAAAAGACTATTACTTCCATAAACAATACGCCAATAAATCCCAATACAAAGTTTTAAATCAGAATTGCAAACAAAAAAACCAGTTAAAAAATCAGAAACTACCAAAAAAGCCCATTAATTTCTTGCATTCATCAAGCAAGAAAATCTGCATTTTGACTTATTATTAGTACAATCACAATTAAAAACCAGTAACATAAACAAACCAATCCTTTCCTTCACTACAAAAAACAAAACCCTAAATACACAAAACAACCCTAAACACGCAGCAAGAAAACACTCGAACCAAACATTACAGCTGCTGCTGCTGCTGTTATCTCCACAGACAAAGAGAGAGACAGAAAAATCAGACCTTGAGAATTCGAATCTCGTTATCAAGAAGACGAGACTTTCTTGTGATATCTTCAGTAGTCATGGAGGCAAGCTGGTCATCTTCGAAGCTTGAATCCTCCACCATCGGGGTTGCCATGGTTATCAAGATTCAAGCTGAAAGCAAAGAAATTTAGAGAGAATTGAGAAGAAAAAGTTAAGCGGAGTGAGAGAGAGTAATTAAATAATTGTTTTTATTTATGTTCTAAGCTTGTTTCCGAAGACAGGAAATCATGGTTTTGAGGTTACTGTTTTCTTGCTGGGCTTTGTTTTGTATTGGACATAAGTTGTGCGAGTAGAAAGATGGTTTCTTTTTAGGGTTCAGGCATGAGCAAAGTTATTGTAACCTGTTAAGCCCACTTGGTACTTTGAGTTCATTGTTGTTAACATTGCTGAGTTGATTTGTAAATAGTATTATTTAAAAAATAATTAAAATAATATTATTCTAAAATAAATTTAAAAAATCAAATAGGGTTTTTGCATGGATGATTCTTCAAGGCCACCGTTCTTAATTTATTTAATCTAAAACTCACTTAGGGGTAGGTTCCAAGTGGGTAAATTCCTTTTCTAGCATAGTTTGGAATTTGTTTCTAGCAAATTAGCATAAGTAGATTTTTTTTGGTAAAATAATTTAGTAAATGTCATGATAGAGAATATCGATACTATAAAAATTTGCTTTTAGAAACAATGATATTTTAAAGAAAATGTTAAAATATGTTCAGTTGATTTACCAATCTATTTAGAAGGTGCTCGTATTTTAAAAATATTTTTGAAAAAAAAATAAATTTTTATTTTTATTTTTATTTTTAAATTAAAAAAAATAGTATTTTTAGATTATTTTATATGTTGATGTCAAAAATAATTTTAAAAAAATAAAAAATATATCATTTTGATACATTTCTGAATGAAAAACATTTTAAAAAACAACATCAACTACACTTTCAAACAGACACTTAAAGAATACCAAGACAAATGCAAGAATAAAAGAAAGGAAAAACGGATTAATAAACTCATATAATAATGTACAAGTCATCTATGAATCCTACTTGTGTTGACCTAGTTTATGAATAGATAGATAAACTACACACATACAACAATTTATGGTGTTAGCATTCCTCTTTTCTATAAGAGATTCAAGTTTTGATTTTTTCTATGTAAAAAACAAATATATCTATTTTTTATATATAAAACATTTCTTTATTCAGGATTCTTATACATTTTATTCAAATTCTAAATTTAAAAATGTTTGTCAATCAACATACATTATTGTTTTGTCCCAAACTCTCTCTTAAAATTTTGATTAAGAAAAATTATATATAACTTTTTTTTGGATGAGAGGAAACATCTCATTTCGAAAAGCATATTTTATGGACCTAGGTAAGCGACTAAAACCTCGGTTTTTCTAGACTATTATAAGGAGTGCACACTCTAATTCGAACTCGAGATCTACTATACAGATCACAAGTTCTCTGTTATCGTACCGCCACACTACTTGGAGTTTAAAATGTATTTTTTTCAATCGCAACCATGATTGCTCAGAATCTGCCAAACTCGAGACCTACTATACAGATCACAAGTTCTCTATCATCACAAGTTCTCTGTCATCATACCGCCACACTACTTGGAGTTTAAAATGTATTTTTTTCAATCGCAACCATGATTGCTCAGAATCTACCAAACTCGAGACCTGCTATACAGATCACAAGTTCTCTGTCATCATACCGCCACACTACTTGGAGTTTAAAATGTATTTTTTTCAATCTTCAATCGCAACCATGATTGCTCAGAATCTACCAAAATGCTTAACACACACTTAGATGGCCATTGTCATCAATTTCATTGTGCTGCTGGCTGATTTGGATTGTTCTTTTTATATCAAATAAGAAGCTATTCGATAACTTTTCTAGTGATATTTAAGCAGGGGAGTGTTATTAGCTTATTTGGATGATAGAAATATAGGAACTCCGGTTTTTGACCTTGACCTGTTTGAAGCTTCAACGATGCTTGACCATTTATGTAGCAGACATTTCATTAATTCTACAAACAATCTGGGGACAGCAGGCCGATCTTTGGCCTTTCCTGTTCTATAAATCATGCAGAAACTTGTGGAATGAACAAAGTTCCCCTTGCTGTATCGAAATCAAGTTGGTCAATTACGGACAATCTACACAACTTTATGTGGCTATCACAAAATATACGGCAGATAAATAGTAATCAAAGCTTCCAGTAAATTTCTAGGCGATGGAAAATGCCTGCAACAATGCCCCAGAAGAGGATCTCTGCAAAGATAACATAAAGTAGAATGCCAACTCTTTGAGAATGCCAAACTCCTATAAAAATATGCTTTTGAATCCAGTATATCTGCAACAGATGGATTGAATCAAGCCAGCAAACTAGGTAGAACCATGAACTTTATGTCTTAAGGTTTGATAAGAAAACTGGAAAGATGAAAGGTGAAAACGTGACAAGGTTAGATGAAAACTCACCAGTGTATTGTGAGGATCATTGTAGTACCACCCATTGATGAAACCAGCAAAGATGCCTTCAGCAGCCATGACGTAAACAAGCATTGCATTCATACCAATCCATGCTAATGGCTGAAACATGCACTTCCAACCCCAAATATCAACCTTGAAAGAAAATGAAATTGTTTCATATCAGAACCTATCGACAGTTTCAAACTAGGGTTCTTGATTTTATAACCCGAAAATGGTTCAGCTGTGACAACAGCATACCAGGGCGTAGATGGATGAAAACACCAATGATGCTGCTCCGGATGTTACACAAACATAGCTAAAAGTGTATAGTTGCTTATTTAAGGGAATTGCTGCGAAGGACAAAAAGGGTTACTTTGAAAATATGATACGTGAATGCTGACAAACTTGGGCATATTTCGTATTTCATTTCTCACCATGTGTGAAATGAAGAACAAGACCTAAAATAAGAAGGGCAAATCCCATCAGAATCCAATGCTTCAGTCTAGCTGCATGACTCTGGAGTTCAAAGATTAATGAAACCACTGTGGCAAGATCTAGATTTAAGTCAAGCATTTACATGCTTAAAACAACAAAACTAACCCCCATATATACAAGAACATGTCCAAAATGAACTCCGATGATGGTAGAAAGAACTGCAGATATTGAGCTGCACGTAATGAGATTGAAATTCACATATACAGTTAGACAATTTTCTCAAGATGCCTTCACAGCATAAAAGGCAGTGTGCATATTCAATCTGGACTTCTTTTATAGAGGGATGAAATTTCCCTGGAAATAGAGCATTACACACTGCAATTATGAGTAAGAGCCTATGTCTCCCAAGCTGTTAAGGAACCATCTCACCTAAAAGCTCAAGCTTGTAGGTGAGGTCTCATAATATGATTTATATTATTCTCTAACACACCTCCTCAAGTGAAAGCCCTTTGGGCTTGAAACTTGCACACAGGCCCACATTGCCTTGTGTTTGATTTTTATCAAATAGAATGGGAGTGATGAGATTCGAACTCATGACCGCTGGGTCAATAAGGCTCTAATACCATGTTAACGAACCATCTCACCTAAAAGTTTAAGCTTGTAGGTGAGGCCCCATAATATGATTTATATTATTCTCTAACACAAGCACCCCTTTCCTTTAGCAGATAAAAGTTTATGGTTAACTGCTTAATTATCAGTGTTGCATCTTACAATTTCTGATAGAGGATAAGCATTTTGGCATATCCCAAACACATGAATGAGGTAAATGAATTTCTATCTTGTGGTTTCCAAGTAGGAAAAAGGCAAGGCCACTCGCTACTGGTTTGAATCAAATTCAAGTATGAGATTCAGTGTCTGATTAATTAGGTTGTGTACAACAAACCTTAGGATTCCTTCAGGTTCGAAAGGAGCCTTGCACCACGACGGAGCACTGGTTCGGAAAGGTCCCTCATATGGGGAATTCTCTGTGCAGGCCTGCAGCACTTTGGCAAAAATCATAAGCATCTAATAAATAATGAACAGACGCAAACAAAAATGCTACTCACCTCAGACCTCTTCCAAGCTGGATGCTGATACATGTGATTGATTCCTAAAATTTTTCTGTCAATGAAACCAACTGCATTACAAGGAGGATCCAGTTTTCCTCTCACTGCACACTCTACCTGGAAATTGGAATTGACAGGGCTCAAATGTAGGTATAAAATAAATCCTAATGTAAAATCATTGTGGATAGTTATAGTACCATCCCTAATTAAAAGTCAACCAAAAGGAAAATGTGGTCACTGATAGAAAATTGATGATATGAAATCAAATACTATACAATTCAAGTTTAAGCACAAAGGAAGTTATCCAAATCAAGGGAAATGTTGCAGAAGCAACAGAGTAGGTGCTTACAGTGAAAACCTTCCCATAATCAGCACTGTCTCTATCCTGGACAGTGAACTGCCAGTTAGGCACGTAAGTCCCATAGATTGCAGCCAAGTAGATAACAAGTATACAAGCTCCCATCAGCCTGCAAATTTTAGCACAGAGCAATCATTGAAGATTTGGTCTAGAAATCTAATGAAAATACTCAGTACTGACAAGAATATAAACCTACCATTGTGAGCTATATAGCTTGAAAATGGAGGGCCATCCAGGTGGTAGCTCCTTGGTTTGCTCTTTTTTTGTAAAGATTTCCATCAGTGTCACTACTAAGTAAGCAAAAGCAATTCTCTGAAGAAAAAAGAATCAAGTTACTGCATAAGTATATTTCTGACAGCCTAAATAATGCATACATGTCAATATCAAAACCAGCACCACCTGAAGAATCCCACACCATCTTATCTTCTTCATGTCAACTCCATAAGTAAGTTTGTCAGGAGCATGGGAGAAGCCGCCTGCATAATTGTAGTAACATTAAGCACTGTCAAGCAAGAGAATGAAAATACTGTGTCTTATCTCATGATTCAATTGCATTTCATTCCTTTGAAATAACTCATCGTTGCCACATACCAAGATAGCATGGAAGCCGAATCCTTGTTGAAATTCAGATGCTAATGAGATGGCAGTTCAACTATAAAAGACTCGAAGTGTTGTAGTTGGAATCTCCCTATCCCATAACTACTAGCTTTCGCAAACTATGGCAAGTTGTCGATGAACATCATTATCATTTAAGGGCAGGAACAAAAAAAACTTTGTTTCTCACTGCATTTGCGTTTTAGACACAGTACATAGGCCTAAAGAATGTTCTCTAACAAACTTGGTATCATTATTTTGTTGCTTCCATGTATTAGTTTTTCATCACAGGACAACTTCAGCATGAAACACTAAGCAGGATAGTATTAAGGAACTATGTAACTTAAAAGTTTAAGCTTAAGCTATTATGTGAGGCTCCAGAATATGATTTATATTATTCTCCAACAGTTAGGAGCAGAACAGAACTAACCTTGTAAAATGATACCCCAGAAGAGCAGTTTCAAAGTTCTAACAATAACCTTCTTGACAGCATCGAGCCGGCTTGTGATTCTCTACATTAATCAAAGAACATATATAAGCAAACATGAACTTGTAATGACAAATATATTTATCCTCTAAAACCTTTTCCTTATCAAACTGTATTAAAAGAAAATGGTAAGCCAACCTTAAAAGCAAGAGGAATGGCCATTCCTACTATGAATAAGAAGAATGGCATTACGAAGTCGGCAAGGTTACAACCATTCCATGGTGCATGTCCAATTTTCGGCCATTCTCCTCCAGCATCATCAACCAAGATCATTAACTACATAAATCCCATCAAAGCACACAAATTTAGTATCATAAATAAATGATTACGGTGGTGGGTTCATAAACTTTTTAACAAGGATGTCTATATACAGTGCAGAAGCAAAATGTATTTGATCCAGGGGTCAAATTGTAGCATAGGTAAGAATAAGGAAACTCTGGGGTAATTAATACATTTTTAATTGGAATAAAATAAAAGGATGAGAAGTATAAGGAATATGGTGGGAATTACAAAAATAATATTGGGGAAATTGCATACAAAAAGGCCCGCAAAAGAAGTATGAGAATAAATTATGTATGAATTGAGGTTTTTAATTGGAATTAAATGAAAAGATGGAAAAGAAAATAAAACATATTAAGGGGGCGTTGCACGTAAAAATCAAAATTAAAAAGGGCCCAACCGGGTTCGAACCGGTGACCTCTTGATCTGCAGTCAAATGCTCTACCACTGAGCTATGGACCCGTCCGTGCAATCTTGCAACTTATTTGATATTTAGAGATAAAATAACATTGGCAGACCTTCATCGAACGAGAACCCATTTCCATGATGGACCCAACAGAAAATTGAAGCACTAAAACTAAATAATTAACAGAAAACAACCATATCTAAAGATAAAATCATCAAACTTGAAAGCAAAGAGTAAACAGTTTGTATATTTAGAGATAGACATGTATACATACAGCAACAGTGAGGCCCCTGAAGATATCTAATGAAGCTACGCGAATTTTCGGGTCAGGCTTTTGAGCTGAGATATCGGTTACATCAGCAATTGTCAGCCGGTGGTCAGAAGCAATATCGGCCTTGATTTCGGGCATTCTTTTAGTGAAAGAATCAAGAAGCTCAACTCTACGAGCTAGCTGGTTAGTGATTCTATGCGATGCTCAAAAGGGTGTGATGGGGTTAATAAATCCAGTCAACTAGGTACTGTGCTTTGATGATTCTATGTGAAGGAAACTCAATCGATGGAAGGAAATGGGGATCTTTTACAAGATAAGAGTGGATTTTTTTTGGTAAGATACAGACTTTTTCTTGGGACTTCTTTGACTCCACTCTCTTTCTGTCTTGTTGAGGAAGAGATTTTGCAAGCAAAGATGGGGCCCTTGCGAGCTTGGCTAGTTTGTCTTTCTGTAATACAGACAAATTTGTATTATTATGTAGGCAGTTCTTTATATGGTATCACTTGTTTTAAGCAATCATGTGTTGTGTCCGAATCTTTTGTAAACTTGAGGTATCTGATATAAAATTAGGCATCCCATCGTGGAGCAAGTTGTTTGTAACTTCGTATTCACTACAGGGAGGAAGGGATCATATAACAGAAAAACAGCACTGTTAATTTCATTTTGTTTCGATTAAAATGGCTGAAACATTTCATGATAGAAAAATAGTGTGAATTTTACCTGATTTAAAATTTCAGTTTGTTCCATAAATTTTGCTTAAATTTCAGCTGGAATATTTCAGTTTTGTTCTGTCCATTCCGTTTCGATCAAATAGTGTTTTTTTAAATAATAAATAATTTAATAATATCAATCATATCTTTTAATCCAACCGTTAGATTGAGATAAAATTTTACGCGGAGTCTCTTGATATATTTATATATATTATGTTAAAATTTCAGAGCAATCAGAGAATGTAATGACCTTATAAGATTGATGATGATATTCTCGTAATATTACACATGCTCATAATTTTATTCAGAAAAATCATTTTATTATGTTTTTTTATATTAAATTTCATAATTCTAAATAATTTTTTTTGGATTTGAACTAATTTTTTAATTAATATATTTAATTATGTATATATATATATATATAAAAAAAACAGTACAACCTGAAACAATGCGCTGAAATACTCGGAAACCGAAACATTCTATTCCAATTGAAAAAACGAAGCACCAACCGAAACAGACTTCACAACGGTGAAAGAGGTATATATAATTGTGGTATTTCTCGGTTGAATTCAATTATTGAAAAGGATCTTGATTAAATTCCTTGACAATCAAAGGAAATCGTATGATTAAATTTTACATCAAGAAAGCACTTGAATTCAAAGGAGATGCTGTATATGTTGTTTGGAAAAACCTTTCCCTTGACGACACCATTACATCAATCACTGGTAAGCCAACGGTAAAATCTTTTTCCTCCATCTCTGCTTCTTGAGATGCATCTTCTGCTTCAAAACACGTATCATTCCTCAAAACTTGGATGTCTCTACCAATCAGTCGCTCAAATGCTAAATGTTGTGTTAAATTCGACCTCGCCCCCACCTGTCCATAAAGAAAAGGTCATTTCTCATATTCTAGAAGCAAACAACAATGTGAAACTTCCTTGAAGGTTGATATGGATAAATGTTAGAAGTTTGTTAAAAAGTGAGAGTTTCTTATATTTTAAGCAGAGCAGAATTCCAGTAATAGCAGAGCATTTTTTGTCGGAACATTTAAGGTGGTGGTGATGTTGGTTGAGTTGTGACAGAGTCCTGGATTCAAAATGTTTACGTTAGTGTTGTGAAAGAGCTTCTGGCTATTTTATTTTTTATTTTTACCATGGCATGCCATTGTGCAGTCTTTAGAAGTATGAAAAGCTTTAAACAGAGTAAAAGAGGAATTTAATTTACCATTGGCATGTATGTCGTTGTATGGACTTGTTTGGTTGCTGAGAAAATGGGAGAAGGGAAAATTGAATCCTGCGCCTCCGAAGACACTCCAGAAATAGACTACTCCATAGAGAATCATCCTCCGAGCACGAGCTGCGGGAACTAGGACTGCGAGAGCGAAGCGGCTCGCTTAAGCGCTGATAGTGAGACGAGACAAGAAACGGTGTCGTAAGAGTGAAAATTAATGACTTAAATTAAATGCTTGGTTAAACTATATATAATTTGAGACACAAAATTCATCAATAATCCGTTGTCGTCCAGCGGTTAGGATATCTGGCTTTCACCCAGGAGACCCGGGTTCGATTCCCGGCAACGGAATTTTTATTTAACTTTTCATTTTTTTATTAATTTATATTTCACATGGGCCGCTACCCTGAGGCTCAGAGAACGGACCCAAGCTCGCATGAGGAGGCGATTTCTTTAGCTTTCCGCCGTGGAGCCGATAAGTAGTCGGGTCTACAACTGCACTGCTTTGATTTGATTACATGTTCAAGATTTGCGGCTAATGGTTGCCAAGGGGTCATATGATCGGCTAATCACGCAATCAAACCTATAATTATTAGTTACAAGGGGTCATCTAGAGACCACCTCAAAGGGTATCATAAAGCATCAGTGGACCCTACTCCAACCAAGCCTAACTGCCTAAGCCTTTATTCTGTACCTTCACTCGCAAGACTGGTTTCGACAGATGCATGTGTCAGACACTCGAGTCATGAGCTTGCTGACTATAGCAAAAATCACCCACCACCTTCATAATTGTTTATTCCACACTCCGTGGCTAGCAAACTGGCACAACCACAAGGACCACAGCCGACAAAAGAAAAGCACAGAAATTGAGTTAACCAGTTGATTTGACAACCGATGCTGCTGGCTACATCCTAAATCCCACCAGCTCTAGCATCATAGTTTTACACAGGTGGTTTTCTTTATTGACCCATTTCATCAAATAAGTTGGCATGCTTTTCTTATTTCCAACCAGGCATGATGTTAAGAGACTTGCCCACATTTCCACAGCACATCAAAAGAATAATGATCATTGACAAGAGTACTATACAAAGCTTGTATCAATTGTGTAGAGAAATACATGCTAAAAACTGAGAGGAACTCGTTAACAGGAGACGAGATTGCACGGCCAAACAGCAAAATAACTATAACCATGGGGTAAAAAAGAAGGGACAATATCATAGTTCTCTCAGAAGAAATCACAGACCCAATACAAATGGAATGGTATATTGGGACCTCACTATCTCGGCTTTACATATCATGTAATGAATGCAGTGTGCGCTTCTGGCATGGAGTTTAGTCACTTATCAATTCCAAGTTCCTTCTGGATATCTCTTGTCAGGCTAAACTGTAGAGTATTATGCCATGGAAATTGAGTTCGAGTAACTGGAAGTTTTCTCCGCAGATCCTGCAATGCATCAAAAATCACTTTAAGAGAACCAGCCAGACGGACAGGAAGGGAAAGATTATGTCTATCACCACAGATTTCCTAATAAGCCATCTTATCTCACAGCAGAAAAAGGGAAACCAATATGCTTTGGGTTGTTCAGTAACTACTTTCTCAAAATATTCAAATGCACGGAAAAATATGGGCTATGTATCTTAGGCAACCAGATATCACCAGATGTGGAAATACAAAATTTTATAGCCTATATTCAAGTAAAGATTAAAGAATACCTTGAAAGTGGTATCTGGCAAGTTTGAATAGGATGCCTGTCAAATAATATAATTGTTAGTAACAAAGCCTTAAAATCCAAGAGTTTAAACGGAAAAGGAGACAAAATGAGAACCTCGAGAGATTCCAAGTACTCTGCCTCGTGGTGACGAATAATGTTAGCTATGGAAATAGCACAATCATCAGGGGCCTGAAACAAAAATTATATAAGATCAACCATTTTTTTGTCTCCTTTTCATCGGCAACCGAAGGACAGACAGATAGATATGCATGATGAAGACACAAGCAGGAGCTCCACTCTCCCCTTAAAATGATGCTAATGTACAATCTTACTACTAAAAATGTGCTTAGTTATTTTATAGAAACTTGTTATTTTACTGAACCAACTTGGCATTAGATGGACTTAAAGGATAGGCTTCTGAAGCCGGGTGCTGGGTTTATCCGGGAGTATATGCAATAGAATCTGGGAAAAGGAAAATATTGCTTTAAAGGTCACTAAACACGGACTACCAGACTGGATGTTCTTAATTGGTCAACAAATAATCAACGTTCCCCACACCAACCCTGGTAACTATAACCAGGATGTTCTTAATGTAATATCCCTGCATCATACCTTATATGCCATCTCATTGAAGTAATTGGTCAACAACTACCCTGCTCTGAATACCCAATTAAGGTTCCAATTGAGTGGTGTCGTGTGAAGGAATCTAGAGACAGTCTTACCCCTCAGCATGAAGTAGCTGATCTCAAGATTCAAAACTTGATATGTGCAATCTTGTAATTGTGTGTGAAAAACTTAGCACCAAGAAATCCCCTATCAACCCTATGTATTGTGCTTAAACAAAGAAGCTAAAATTTCATGATTAAAAAATGCCAAGCTAAAGGACTTAAAGATATTGCAATGACCTGAAAGATCGTTGCATCTTTACATTCATGTTTAGCATCCAACTGAACATTTCCCTCTTCATAATAATGAGCACCCACCTGAAACAAGAAGAGTGCATGAAAAAGAAACGGCTTACATTTGCATTGTCTTACAAGTATACAATCTGGCTTTCATGTAACAGTCGACAGAAGTCAAAAAATTTCATCATACCTGTAATTTGCCTCTTACTTCTAACATTTGTACATCTTCCTTGAACTCTATGTTCCACACTGATCGCCAACTTCCATTGCTATAAGATATGCAAAAGTATATTATATGAAGATAAACATTCATAAAATATAGATGTGTCCGACTTGGAAGTGACATGGTATAATAAACAGTCATAAAATATAGATGTTTATGACTTGGAAGTGACATGGTGTATTCAAATACAAGCGGGTGAAAGAACACTAGGAACATGTCCTAAATGAATTCCGCTCACCAGAAATTCTGTGGGCTATTTTTAGCAGCAGAAATGACCACTACAAGTTCAAAATTAGATCCTGGTCCCTCCACATCCTTCCCAGCAACACAATAGACAGAACAGATACCTTTTGGATAAGCTTCAGCAACATATTTGAGCATTTCTGCATCCACGGCACAACTAGCAGAGAACAAAATAGCATTGGTAATGAAAGAATGTGTTGAATACTGCCCATGAAAAAGAAACTACTCTTGGTGCACTGCGCCACAATTCAGGTCCTAAACAACCACTAATGCATAACGCTTTTGGCATTAGTTGTGTGTACAAAGAGAAACTACAAACTGATCCTAAGACTTTGCAATCAAAAATCACCAAAAGATGAACAGAAGAAAAGAAAATTCAGGCAGGAAATTGTGCTGAAGATGGCACAATTATTTCAAACTCCAAAAACTAAACAAATAGAATTCTATACAAATAAAACAGGAGCATTAAAAATAGTTTCTACGAGTTAAATTCTTTACAAGGTGAGATTTAGATGTAACTTATAAGCTCAGTCCTACAAACACATTTAAATCTGATTCACTCTCACAAGCATTACTGAGTGTGTAAAGGATTAAAGGAGGAAGAAAATAGTTCAAAAACTACTAGATAATAATTCAAAAACAACTTGCTCAAGCACTTGAATGTTCCAAATAATATATGATATAACCATGAAGTACGAGTAAATACTATTTACCAAAAACACCTCTCTAAGTCTACCCTTCATTAGATAAAGGATTTCTAAGTCTACCCTTCATTATCAAAAATCAAGCTCTTAAAATTTTAACATTGATGCACGAATGACTGGAAGAGCTTCTGGATGAACATAATCTAATATCCATAACCATAAGAGTGAGAAAGCATACCGAAATTCTTCGATATATGGTGATGAAAGTTCCTCATCAGCTGCAGGTCTCACGTCTGTACAAACCTGAACCAATTTAGCACATCATGATATAAAAGATGGACTGACAAACATATATACAAAAAAAAAAAGCCCAACAAAAACAAAAATACAAAAGAAAGAAGACAGCAGACACAAAATATGCGCTTTGATTTTTTGGATAACTTACTTGCTTAACATGATCAACTTTCGCCACCAGTGCAGTTCTAGGATCAAGATACTCATTCTCCTCAAGTTCATTATAAGACGTAACCAACACCTGCAAATACAATTTGAAAAGTTAGAGACAAAATTAAAATTATACCTACCACAACTAATTACCTACAAATAAACCAAGTTAACAAATCATTATATCTATACTTACAAATAAACCCTAAAATACAGTCTAAAAATGATAAATGATCCTCCAAATGGATAAACTACTCCACACCACACAGCCTTCATAAAAAAAATAAAACGAAAACAAAAGAGAATAAATAGGCCGTCACTAATGAGCCCATCGTCTTCCATCCAAATACTAACTAAAGAAAATAAACTAAAATATCCAAACAAAACCTCTGCTTTGATATTGAGCTTAGATTCTGCTACTCAAAAACTAATAAACCTATAAATAAACAAAATTAGCATAAAATCCAAGTGATAGCAATAAATATGGAGGGAAAAAAAATCTAAAGCTTCAACTTAATTCAAGGCAAATCAAGTAACTTTATTAACAATAAAAAAAATCAATTACTAAAATAAAACAATTAACAGTGTAAATGGAACAAAAAAATCCATTATTAAATTATCAAAATTCACTCGAATACCTAAATCGAAGCTCCTAATTTAACTAACACACTCACATTTCACTATATAAAACCAAAACTAAGCCAAAAAAATGACTTACATCTCCGCTTCGATTAGGTAATTCAAGGAAAATCAAGTGAGATTTATTATAAAGAGAGAATGCCTCTGATGCCGCTTCATTATACACTTTCTCATCGTTCAATACCGATCTCAAATCTGCGAAATCCAAAATCTGGTTAATAATTAATACGAAATGCAACAAAAATAACAAAAAAAAGTCGCTAATGTGACCGACCGACCGACCTTTGGCGATGTATTGGATTTCACCGGCAGGTGAATTAAGAAGAAACCATTTTGCGATCTCTCTCTTTTGCTTCTCGTTTAATTCGCATTCCTCTTCTGCCATATTTTCGCTTCGTCGCCTCTCTGTGTTTCTCTCGGTGTCTTTAATTTAACCAAAAATTAAAGGAATGTGCGAGGATATAATTACTGTGTGGATTTTTTTTCTTTTTAAAAAAAAAAAAAAAAGGATTGGAGAGGGGAGGGGGGGAGGTGTGTGATCTGTAAAAGACGAAAGTGAAATGATTTTGAGATCAGTGGGGTCCGTTATTTTTTTGTGCGCGTATGATCGTGACCGTTCATTTGTAATTCCATTTTGCTGTTGTAAATGCCTCTGTTTTAAGGCAGGCCTGGATTCCTTCCGTATAAAAAGACGAAAGACATACTGTAGCATTGCCTTTAACGGTGACGTTTAAGGTAGCACATCACATTATTTGCAAACGAAATGAAAAATATGAAATCATTAGAAAGATGACTTCAACTTAGACTATAATTATTATTATGGTATTAAATAGAACACAAGTATTAAACCCTGTACAAGTTTATCACAACAACTACTCCAATAAAACTTGATTGTTGACTCTATTGATTAACAAAAATAATAATTAATTCCTTTGTTTTTTTTTACGTTTCAAAAAAATCTTAAAAAAATTAAAGAAAATAATTTTTTTCTTCACTTCAAATTATTTTTTTTAATGGGGTACTAATGTTAAAAATAGTTTTTGAAAAATAATATATATATTATTTTAAAAAAATAATTACTCGGTAAACTTCCGAACCTAGTTACCCTTGTATTTTACAGGGCAGGCTCCGGTTCCGACAACTATTTATGACAGTTGACGATGGATTTGGATATGATATCACTTAAAACCCAGATTTTCCAGGCCTGCTTCTCTGGGCCGGGGGCTCTGTGGAATTTGATAATTGCATGTTAGCTTTATTGCTAGAATGTGTTCCAAGTTAATAAAATAAGTTAGAATATGTATTTTTTGTAAAAATTTAAAACTCATTCACCCGAGCCTATAAAATACAATTTTCTTAAGTGACGTTTCTTGAAGAAAAAAAAAGTGTTCCATTGTTAAAGTTAGCTAGCTTCCAAAAACTGTTTCCATGCCCTCACTGAGCCTACAGTATTTTCCTTTGCCCTGTTGTTCATGAATAGGCGTCTGGCTGCTAAACCCAGTAGCTTAGTGGTGTGCATGTAGCCATGCATCCTTGAAATGATTCCACTGTCATAAGAGAATCCAATTCTGAAGCAACAATCAGATGAAGGGAGAGCTCCCAAAGTAAATTTATAAGATGAAATCTCAAGTAAATTTCAGAATAATTTTGAGGATTTTTTTTTTTGGATGAACAACAATTTTAACTTTCAGTTATAGAAAAGGCAATACAATCGTCCAAGTTATATTATTGTATGTAATTTGTTCATGTAGTTATTGTAATTACAAAGAAAAATTTCCATTGGCATGAGCTATTATTAAATAGTTACAAGGAAAGAAGTTTCATCACATTCAAGTAAAATCGATGTCTAAACCAAAAGGAAAAAAAGAGAACAAGTGATGGCTGGAAAGCAAGAGGAGATCTGATAATGTTATTTGGGAAAGAAGAATGGTGGGAGTGAGTTTACATTGTGGTATCTCACAGTGCTATAAAAGAGAGCAGGCGATGGCTGGCCTTGAAGGACTTCAGCATATGAAGATCTTATAATCAGGAACTGTGTCTCCAACATTCAGGTAGTTGACATCAACCACAACTTCTCCCAAATCATCTGCCAAGACCAACAATAGATGTCGATAACCCTGCTAGAGCTTAAGCAGCATGATGAATTGAAATTTGGAATTTGCAAGCGGAAAGATACAAGGTAAATGAAGCTCAAACCTTCATATATGGTCCTTGCAATGTTTACATATTCAGGTATGAGATCTCTGTATATGATTCCGTCAGGACGGGCATCCAGCACTACTAGGACTCCTTCATGTCAATAACAAGCTAAATCAAGATAAGAGAATTGAGACCTGAATCCATATTGATTTCTAGGAACATTTTGCTGAATAGTTGCTGGAAACAAAGGAACTTTAACTTTAGGAAAGACACAAGAATGCATGTGGCTTACAGCATTCCAAGACACATCGTGTTCGGAAAAAAGCCAAGAAAATAATATTGCATCATGTAATCTTCAAGGAATAAAAATCACGGAGCAAGTTCTGGCAATATACATTCTTTGCTTTATTCCTGTTAAGACTGCATAAGACGTAAGAGGAATGACTTTTGTGGCATTCACTACTCTATTCTTCTCTTATGAGTATTTTGAGCACCGCTAACTCTGGTAACCAAAAGACATGCCTACTTCTCTTGTACCACAAACAAATTAGAATTTAAGAGAGAAAAGTGGCCAACTCTATAGAGCTCAAAGTAAAGGAGACACAAGAAACTTTTTAGGGAACAATTAAAAATAAAACAAGAAGAAAGGAGATGCATGCAGCTTCACATTCAAGTATCTTTTTTAGATGCATAGATTCAGCTTTGAGTGGCTTTGCATAAATCATAATGAAATTGCTAGGGATGAGAAATTATAGAGTTCATGAGATGCGGGATTACTGTTTAACCTACAAAGTTTATCCATCCAGAAGCAGAACTCTGACTGTTGCAATACTACAGTAAATGGCAACTTGAGAAATGTACCTGGTGCCACCCATGCTTTAGTGGAATTGCTTGGCAATGGAAGCAACAAGAGGATGTTTCGCAAATTCATAGAATCATCATAAGTTATGGTAGAACCTGAAAGGGGGAAATAAATTGGAATTAGTACAACAGTAAAATGTTTTCTTAGAGATATGATTTCATGATTTGAGATCAACTCCCAGCAGTTCAATCGAATTACTTTAAGCATCTACACAGGCTATATGATATAAGTATAACTAACAGGTTCTGTTCTAGCTTCCTTTTTTTCTACCAAGGTTGTGATAAATGTAAATGATTTAAGAGAGAAAAACTAATCCATAATTCAGACCTTCATAACAGATGCAATTTTGCAGATTTAGGGATGAAAGATTGAAAATTGTTACAGGTGTTAGTAACAGAAACTGAAGTTGTTTTCATACGAGTTTTGCTGATTTACCTTTCTGGCAATATCCCATATTGTATGGAAATACTTCTTTATCATATGCGGGGTACTCTCTAGCATGGAACCTGCAAAATAAGTAAGAATTCGTCAATACCATGCAGAAAATCAATGAGCTAAATTCCATCAAGATCATAATCAAAACCATTTAACAACCATTACAAATTTAATAAAAACATTCATGTTTCAAGGAGAGACTTTCTTGTATAGAATGAACTCTCTCGTTTAACCCTATGAAATGAGACAAACAACAGATGCAGTCATAATATGTGAAACTGTCTGAAGATACTATGTGGTAAGCAGAGGACCGATACCTCAAAGCAGATTGGGTTTTGAACTAAAAACCTCTTGTGTACAGGATATCCTGCCCATTCATTGAATACATTTTCACACTAAATTATTCGAATTTGGTCCTGGCTGCCCAGCAATTCACATATAGGTGCATATCCACATACTACAACCATAGCAACACTAGTTCATGCCTTCCAGATTGTGAAAGGGTCCAATTATTATTACATTTTCACCATTCTTTTTGTGAAATTCAACCTCTCAAATATGTTTGTGATGTCTAATTGTGAAAATGCAGTCCTTAAAGGCACAAATGCAGACTATGTGCCGTACACAAACCATTTCACATAAAATTCAATTTGCATCTGTACTACACATAATCATTGGAAAGTAAAACACACAACTTACAATATCCCAAGTCTTCCTGTTTCCCTGGCAATGAAAACATGACCATGAAACAAGTCATATCGATTCAAAGATACGTTAAACCCAACTGATGGTCCTCGAGCAACAATAAGCTCAAACAAAAATTCAAGATAAGAATTCAACTCCTGCGATTTAACAACAGAATGTTAGTGATTAACATGGAAGCTAAATTAAAACAAAAAAAAGGAAAAGGAAAAGAAACCCTTCTAGGATTGATACAAACCTCATTTATGAACCTTCTTCCATATGGTGTTCTTGTAAGCTCACATCTGTTCACTTTGCATCCTTCAACATCAGGCACCTATAGCAATATCAATTATCATCACGAAAAAATTTTATCTGGTCAATAGCAATAATTCAGTTCGCCTAAATTACTGAACTCTGCCACATTCATTTCCAACAATTTCTTCCTATCTACCACGATTGATAAAAAAAGATTCTTCAGCTACCAATTCATGCTATGACAAATCATGGGTTTTCACTAGCTTAAATGGAAAATTAACTTTTCCTCGAAATGATCGATTATTCCTAATAAAAAAAAAACACATTCTTAAAAAATAAAAGTTAAAACTCACTGGCAAGACAGTAGGATCCAGAGCTCGGTGTATTGAAGCAGGGTCTCCACCAGAATCAAGCGCAAGCCGAGCTAGTTCAAGGACTGGTTCAGGTGGCCACCAAATGAGTTCATTCTCTTCACTCTTGCTTCTCTCAACGCTAATCACGCTATTAGAACGGAGTCTGAGACTCCTTTGCTTAATATAACACTCACCATTGTATTTTGGTGTTTTTGGTTTTGAAGGAGTGAAGGGAACAAGAAATTTAAGGCAAGAAGAGAGTTGTTCAGAGATTAAAGGGTTGATTTTGGAGGATTGGGTTGGGGGGCCCAAGAGGGAGAGTAGATCAGATGGCGTGGCTTTTGGGATTGAAGATGGTGATGGTGAATTGAATGGGAGGATGGTGGGAGATGATGATGAAGCTGAGAGAGAGATGGAGAGGAATATTGCAAATCTGATAGAGCAGAAAGAGCGGTTGCCCATATCCTCTCCCACTCAGTCTCAATTTCCTCTCATTTGAGTGTTTTTGTGTGGAAACTGAAATGGTCACACAGAAAGTTGACTACTTCGACTTCCCTCCAATTTTTTACATGCTGCAGTTGGGTTTCTGTGTCAACTGTCAAGCCACTTTCTTTTTTACTATTTATTTAAGCCATCATGCAGCAAGCAAATGATGAGAGAAAGAAAATTCATAAATCAATGGACCTGGGTTTAGGGTTTAAGTTCGAGAATTAGCCAAAATTGTCATTCAATTGAAATGAAATGTTTCGATTTTGAAATATTTGTAAGCGCCATTTCGGAGTTGTACTATTTATATATGTATATATATATATAATTAAATATATTAACTAAAAAATTAATTCAAATCTAAAAATAAAATTATTTAGAATTGTGTAATTTAATCTATAAAAAAACACAATAAAATGATTTTTATGAACAAAATTATGAATATGTATAATATTATGAGAATATCATCATCAATTTCGTAATATCATTACATTCTCTGATTGCTCTGAAAATATTAACATAATATATACATATATATAAATATGTCAAGAGACTTCTCGTAAAATTTAATTTTAATTTACTAATCGAATTAAGATATATGATTGATTTTGTAAAATTATTCATTATTTAAAAAAATACTATTTAGCCAGAACAGAACGGGCGGAACGAAATCAGTATGTTTCAGCCAGTATTTAACTGAAAAATCCGGAACAAACCAGAATTTAAATCAAGATAAAAACTACATTGTTTTATCTTATTTTTTAACTCGTACAAAATATTTCAATCAAAATAAAACAAAATTGACAATCTATGTAATCAGCCGATAGTCAGCGGGCTAATCTCAAAGCAGGATTCGATAATCATTCATTTGCATGCTGTCCATGATATGAAATGGGTTGTGCATTGGCAAGTTGCATGTCAAGGTATCTAGCGTATGCCTTGAACAACCTTCCGATCTATATCAGTTGTAAAATCACAAGATCTAGTTTGATGAATAGCTTAACAAAGAGAATGAAATGGTTGCTTGAAAAGCTTGTCGACAAGAAGCACAAAATACAAACTGCCATGTAACCGATTGAATCTTGACATGATCGATAAAATTGTGCACAACTTCTATCTTGCTTGTGATAGCTAGACTATTTTTGTTCATATTCGAGGCTTTTCTACCCTCTAAATATGTTTTTCGACACAATTTTATAAAGGTGCGAACCGATACTCAGCATATCCAAGATAGGCTCCTGTACTACGACAAAGCATCTCCAGCTGCTCTCGAGAGCTTGACAATTCTTTCCTTCTGTAGAACAACTTGCATTCCAGGACAAGAAAGAAGGAATGGCACTAGAAGGGATCTGCAATTTTTATGCCAGCTGACTTGTCCCAGTCCTCTGGGGGCATGACATCTGCCATTATCTTTTCCTGACCCTGCCAAAGAATCTGGAAACAATTGTGGCATACAAGGTAAGTCAACGTACTTGAACGTCCAATTTGGGTCAAATAAAACAATCAGGTGTGTAAGAGAGTATCTTTTAAGAGCGTACTTTATCAATGACCCCGAATTCTTTGGCTCTTCTAGAATCCATATAAAATGGTCTTTTCATTACATTAGCTACAGTCTCTACTGACTGATGAAAGATCAAGCTACACAATTAGTTCGCAGGTCTTGAAGTTTTAAGATTAAATAAAAAGGCTACAAGGTAATGAATCATACTCACATTTCCGGTGTGCTTGGCCAGAAGTTCTGTTAGAACATCCCTGTTTACTACTGCCTGCAAAAATAATAACGACAGAAGAGTGATGATGATTTCCAGAAATATATATTAGAGTTTGATTTACAGAACAGTGGCCTCAAAAAGGTTCTAAAATAAGTCTTCAGAGAAGCGATTAGTTTCTTATCTCTTCATATCAGTGTAACCGAAAAAAGAAATTATGAAAATAAAATATGCACATATCCAATCACAATTGTTGTTATGGCCAACTTATTTGAGTTTTGACTCCAAAAGATAACTTAGAAAATGAGCATGGAATGAATTGGAAAGTACAGAAATTCATTTTAGAATGTGATGGACAATAACACGAAATAAAAGCAAAAAATGTCAGGTTGACTAATAACCATGACACTTTCATTCAAGCTATAAAATGGCTTAACACACCTCTTTAGCACGTATAAGAACATCACTAGCAGGCATCAATCCTGATGAAGGAACACGAGGCTGTTGGATCATGGCTGAAACACTTGATGTTAGATAGGAGATGGAATGATAGCATAAGCACTTTACAATTGCAAATTTTGCAAGCCTACTTCACCATACCTTTTGCATGTGGCATCATGTACCGGTGACCCTTTGACCCTGCAGCGAGCAGTAGACAAGCCTGGCCAATAGCAGCTCCTACAGCAACTGTATGTATCTGCAAAAGAAATACCGTAAGGTCTAGATGCATACTGCAGATTAGCATATATGTCTTCATAAAATCAAATCTCTATTAGTGGCCATCTATCCCTGCAATGCTATTGCTACTCAACCATAATTGAAAGTAATAGAGGCCAAAACATTTTTTGAAGAGAAGCCCACCTCATTCTTTAACTGCATCATTGAATCATAGATAGCAAAACCTTCTGTCTCCATTCCGACCTGAATATCCAGTGTAAAGAAACTACATTAAAAATTAACATTTGATGAAAGGATTGGGAGAGAATTTTTATGAGTACTTCACAACGCGTTAATTACAGAAAAGAGTGCGAGGACTCAAAAGAGAAACATATATATCACTACCACTGTGCAATCTATGTCATCTACATTGGTCCTAATGTGTTCACTATAAACTGGAATATTTTGTAATGCAGGAAATACCCAACTAGTCCTAAGTCTATATATATAACCTTCTAGGTTGATGAAGGATTTTCACTATCCAAACAAAGCCAGGAAGTGGGATGCTTAAGTTCCCCTGAGGTTTGATGTATAGAGCAATCAGCCAGAATGGTTCAAGGTTCGTGGTTTAAGCCTTCTTGCACCTCATTTCATGACCAAGGGCTGTCACAACCATTTGCCATGAGGCCTGAATGAGGGAACACATAGTTGCATGACCCTGCAGGTGCCAATTTCCCTTTCTGTAGAGGAACTAACCATAACAACATTGCTCACCAACATGGATGGGCACCTAACTGAGGCATTGGGGCTATTCCATCAGACAGAAGAATCAACTCAGTTAAGCAACCCATCCAAGATTCCTCTCAGTTAATCTGATGGTAGGATTCACAACCCCATTGACCACTCTTGTTTTCAGGTTTACTTGCGCACTTCCCACTTGTGCTACACTGAAATACTTAACAAAAACAGAATTTGCAACTCACAAAAATGGATTGTGCTTTGAGACTGAACTCAAACCTATTACAACATAAACTGATTTGCAAAAGCAAAGCAGCCATATTCCTTAATTTTATAAACTTCCACACATTCAACATTTAAAAGAACACTTTTCCTTCAAAACCCTAAATTGAGGATAATCTGGCACTGGACCAGATAGGTACCTCAAAACAAGAACAGTCACCTAGTGTATCTCATTTTTATATGTATCATATCACAACAAGAATTGATCTTACCGATTCGCCATCGTCACGGGTTGTTCCTGTAGAGTTAATATAGATATAAATTGGTGCTTTTGGATCCATCCATTGCAAATACATCAATTCTGCAACAACCAGCTCCGTGACAGCAGCCACCAGCTGAGACAAACAAATGTCTAACATATCAAACACATCACACTCAGCTTAGAAAGTGCAAACCACATTATTACTTAGTACTAATCCATATCAGAATGCTTCAGACTCTCTTTTGCACAATTGAAGTTTTGCAAATTCACTTATCTTCACTTGATGATACTGCGAGCAACTGGAGATTAAGTAAAAAGGTACTTAATTAAACATGTAAAAAATCAAGTCACTTACAGGCATGCCAATGTAAACAATTCTTCCATGTAGAAGCAACGAGGGTAAATCAGGCGGAGGCGTTCTTGGCCTATGCTCATTATAGGACACCGATCTTTCCACCTAATATTTTCATCAATAAAGATTCCAATCAAAAAGAAAACTACTAACCGGCACAAAGTTTAGTTTCTAAAACACTAAAACCATGTTTGGTTTACTTAAAAATCAAAACCAAATTAAAACCTTGCTCCACCAGTAACAAAAACCTCAACCAATAAAAAACCCCATTACAGAATGAAATCAAAGAGCTACAAAACACAGAAATGAATTCTAAAACACTAAGGCCATGTTTGTTTCGCTTAGAAATAACAAAAAGAACGAACTCCTCCCTTCACCAGAAACAACCAAAAACTTCTTACAGCCACTCTCATACAGTTACTTCCAATTTCTATTAAGGCTCAATTAATTATAAGCATAGTTAACACCAAAACAAAGATAGAAATCGGTTCTCTTTCGAGAGAACCAAACGCGGTCTTATGAACTCACCTGAGCAGGAGTGGCCATGAGCTTAGGAGACTCAAAGAGGTCAAGATACGGCGGCGTATCAGAGCTAGTGACGGGGCTGCCTTGAAGGAGAGAATCCGAAGAAGCGGCAGCAATTGAAGCGAGTTTAGAGAGAAATGGGTCGTTAGGGTTTACTGGAGGCATAGGGATATTAGAAGAAGATGATGAATTTCTGGCATTAATTGAAGCAAAACATTTGATTCTAAGGTTGTCGTTGGTGTTAGGTTTTAGCTTAATTGATTTTGAATATGAAATTGAAGATGGCAATGAGCATGTCTTCAAAGGAAGCACTACTTGAAAACAAGAAGTCGTTGCCATGGTGATTCTCTCTCTATCTCTCTGTTTATGGTGTGTGACCACAGCTTCAGCTTCTGGTTTCTTCTTCTTCTTCTATTGATTAGGGAACTGGAGGAGGAGATTGCCGGTTGAATTTGTGAGGCAATGGGCTTATTGATGTTATTGTTTTTAACTTCTTAAGCCCATTTAGGTCTCTCTCAAGTCTCACAGGTTTTAGGCGAGCCATTCTACAGTAGGGATGGGAAAGGCCCAACTCTATTCTCATCCAATCCGGCTCATAATTGCTACCGCGCAGGCCGGGGAATTTTATGAAGCGAGAAAGTGTAAAAATTTATTATTTTTGTGTTTTAAAAGTATTTTTAAGAAAGATAATTTTTATTGTTTTTTAGTTTTTTTAAATTAAATATTTTTTATATTTTAAATTATTTTGATATGTTATTTCAAAAATAATATTAAAAAAATAAAAATATATTATTTTAATAAATTTTTAAAAAACAAAATAATTTAAAAAGCAATCACTATCAAACTCTCAAATACCCACAAACAACTAGTGGAAGATATATATTTATAGTTTTTTTTTGGAAAAAATATAAAATGATTTAAATTAAAAAAAAATGTTTTCACATATGCTAATATCAAAAATAAAATTTTAAGAAATCAAATATATTATTTAAATGTATTTAAAAAAATAATATGATCTAAAAAAATATAAAAGAGATGGAATTAGATTTAATTTTTGTTGCCAAATAATATAGTGAAAGTTTTTGAGAGACCTTTATTCTTTGTGTACGGTCTAGTATAGAATTGGCATGTTGAAATGTATTTAAATGAAAAATTATTATCCATGAAAGCTAATTTAATAAATATAAAACTGGCTTGGAAATTCAGATGATTTAATAAATATATTTCTCATGGTAAGAATTAATCAATTCCACTGCATCCATCCACAACAAAAAAAATTGCAATTTATTAATCTAATAAATATTTTGTTGGTAGAGCGAAATATCGAAGAAAGAAATATTTAAAATATTTAAAAAAATAAATATTTTTAATTTTTTTCATATACTAATATCAAAAATATTTTGATACATTCTTAAAAAAAAAAAAAAAAATCAAGCTAAAACACATTCTCTGGTGCCCGTATAAATCTCGAATGTTGCCATAGTTTTCTGCCTAAGCTCTGCTAGCTTCGTGACTTTGCTAAGCTTCCAGCTTTGCATAGGGATAACCTTTCAATGTGATGAACATAGAATCTCATGTGTCTTCCTAAATAGGGTCAGCGCTCTCACAAAAGTAAGTTTCCTCTTTTCTTCATTTTTCTTTTGTTTATTTTCTGTAGCGTTTTACGCTCCATTGACTTACAGGTACCCTTTCCATGGCCTCTTCAGCTATCTGCATGTTGCGAGGCATCCATGTGAGCATATTGATGGCACCATTGCATAAAACTATTACATGTCAAAGACAACAAAAGTATGTTTCGATCAATTAACTAATTATTGAAATTTGCTTGGATCCGCATAACTCCTATCCCAATGCAAAATTTTCCACAATTTTCTAAAGAAAATCTAACAATTTAAGGCTCTATGAACAGGCTTGAGATACAGAAACAAATGCATCACTTGAACGTATTCGAACTTTTCGGATTATAAAAAAGAAATTGACCCTTGATTATTAATTTATTAGTAGCAAGTGATATATAGATAAATTTAGCAATGGTGGTGGAAAGCAACAATGACTTTAGCAATGGATCCTAGATTGTTCAATGCAGCTTTCACAGGAGATGTGAACGTTTTGCTTGGGTTAAGCCAGGAAAATCCTCTAATTCTCCATACTGTAACAGTCACCACATCAAACACACCATTGCACGTTGCTGCACTTCTTGGCCATGCCGAGTTTGTCATGGTAGCGATGCAAAATCATCCTGGATTAGCAGATGAACTTAACCAACAAGGCTTTTCTCCCATTCATCTGGCCTCGATCGGCAAAAGGTCACTGGGAGATAGTGAGGGGCATGCTGATTCGTCGACCTGATCTTGCTTTTATAAAAGATGAAGATGGAAAGAACCCTCTTCACACTGCTGCCACTAAGGGGAGATCACAAGTTTTGCGAGAGGTATTTTCGATTGAATCAGCGCAAGAGTTTACTCCGAAGGGCGAGAATGCCTTCCATGTAGCTCTTAAACATAATCAATACAAGGCACTGGAGACTTTAATTCAGCTAGCTTGTCAAAACCAAGTTCTAAACGAGCTTGTCAATGCCAAAGATGAAGATGGTAATACCTTGCTTCACCTTGCTTGTGCTGCAAGCAATTCAAAGGTATGCTAGCTGTTTGTTGTTCTTCTGAATATAGCTCAAAGGATAATCTGCTGTTCTTTTTTGTTTGAACATTGAGGTTAACCTCTTACTTGTTAAGGTATCTTGGTCTTCTAAATTAACAAATCCCATCAATAATATTACGGATCAGCTAATAATACATGTTTATTTGCGGCAGATAGTGAAGCTTCTTGTATCGGTTCAGACTACTATTGAAGTGAATGCGGTTAATTCAGATCGAGGGTCTTACAGCTTTAGATATTGCGGTAACATCAATGGAAGGTTCTAATGAACCGGGCGAGATACAAGAAGTGCTGCGAAGTGCCGGAGCACAGGTTTCCGGGAGCCTGGATCAAGCTGTTGTTAGTAACCGACGACAACAAGCATTAGCAAGAGATCAGTCCTTGACTTTAAGAAACGAGAAATATAGTGGTTCACTGAGGAACGGTATTGGTGTTTTAGCTGTATTGTTTTCCACAATATCTTTCCAGTTGGGAATTAATCCTCCCGGAGGTTCTTGGCAGGATTGGGCCGCGAGTACCGACCACAATTTTCTTAATGTCACCCACAAACCTGCAAAATCCATAATATGGGAACTACAAAAACGTGAATCCCTTACTTTTTTTCAGCTGAATGCAGTTTGCTTTTTCTCATCGTTAACAATACTTATGTTCTTGGCATTTACTGAATTTGTAAGCCACAGTGGGTCATGAGCTCTTAATAAGAATCAGCAAATGTATTGGAGCTTTCTGTTGTATGCATTATTTGGATCTCTCTTGGTTTCTGCTGCTATCGAATTTATACTGGGAATGGCTCTAGTTACAGACACTAACGTTGCCTACATTTCTTCCAACATTTGTTCTGGTGCTTGGGCCCAGATTGTTCTCTTTTCTGTGCTTGCATTCCTTGTTTTGCCAGTCTGCTCATTTGTCCGTGGAAGTCTTTCAAGGTGAATGGAAAGAAACGTCGGCATACAATACATTCTAGTCTCTTTCTTGTTCGTCAATGCCATGCTAATTATGTTTACATGTTGGAAAATGATTCATTACCAGCATGATGTTATATTGTTAATGAGCAGTGTGAGAAATTGGTGCAAAACGTTCGCATTGAGCTAGTAGATTCCTGTTGTTCTTATGTAGTTCTTCTATAACTGTATTTCGTAATCTCGATCTATTGTTGAACACAGTTTCTGTTTTCTAATTATTTTCTCTTAACTCTGAAGTTCAGAGCTCGCCCTCCAATCTCTGATGAACTCTGAAATGAGTAATGGAGACTCAAATTGCAACTTTTGGCCTCTGAAATATGCAAAATGTCTAATATCGGAAATGATTTTTCTTGTCTCTTGCGCACTCACTCACTCGAGTCGGCCGCGTAGATTTGCAGTACATTCTATAATCTAGGTCGTAAAGGTTCAACGCCTTGTCTATGCTGGATCATTCATGGCGTCTTTTTGTAAACAACTCACTGTAGATGAATAACGTATTTTCCCTTATAGAACATCCATCCGTTTGTTTATGCTACCAAAAAGCAAATGGGAGTATCATAGCTCACTTGATTTTTAAACTCAACTCTAGTTTGGTGGGATGACTTAGAAAATATAAAACTCGAAACTTGAGTTGAGTTGAGTTTTTAATTCATTCAGACAGGATACTGATTCAGCAAGATATAGTTGACTCGGTTGAGATTTTTAAGATTCATTTGATCTGACCCTGTCATGCCAGCACCAAGAAAAAAACAAGAGAAAACAAAACTTTGTTGATTTAATAAAACTACTAATTCAATGATTCAGATCTGTCTCCAAACACAACTTTGATGAGTAATCTTCGGTATCCACGTGATCACCCCATCTACGTGCCTCTTTGATGAACTTTCAAGCTGGGAAGGAGAACTCTATGCTTGCTATAGATATAGAGAGAGCAAATGATTCTGCAACACAAGTTTGATTTTGGAAGCATTAATTTACTTGTAAACACAGCAAGAGGACCCTCAAAAAATTTGACTAGTGATTTGGCATATTTTGTACCCTCGAAGATCAAATACTTCAAATTTCCTTCCCAAAACTCAAACTGTATAAAGCATAAAATCGGTATCCAAAATATTGGTTTTCCTACTTGCACATAGAAGATGCCGAGATGTAGTTTGATCTGAAGAGGCTAAATAGACTACCGATAGTAAAAGGAAAGAAAATGAGAAAGTGGAAGATAAATTCAGGAGTTCACATGATAAAACATATATTGTCACCGTGAAGTATACATGTAGTCTGAACTTTCCATTTCCATGAACACATGGAACAAAGTCACCAGGTAAATTAAAGGAAAAATTCGCATTTCATATCCAAATTTTGTGTGCATGGGCCTTATGCTTAGCTGGAAACCAATGGGGTTGATTCTGGCACTTCGCTGAACACCTTAGCAATCTTCTCAGTAGGCACCAATGGCAAAAATGAGGATACCCTGTATCCCTTCTCTGCTGTGCTGGCTACAGTTTGATTATACTTCTCAGAGCAAAAGGCTGCAGTTGGCACAACCACCTGGGCCACTTGAGGGAAGAGGGGGAGCTGGTTGAGCTTGCGCCAGGCGGAGACAGCAACTTGTTCCGCCTTTGGCTCGTACTTGGAGTAGAGCTCCTTGGCTGTAGGTTCGTACTTGGCATACACAGTTTTTGCCAATTCAGAGGCTGTTCCTTTCACACCAGAACGCTGAACTTCAGAAGCCACTGCTCGAGCCGCCACCGGAGCATTTTGGGCTGCTGAAAGGGCTTGGAATGAAACCTGCTTGACAAGTGGAGGCATATGGCTGTCCAGGCTAGTGACAGATTCATCCACCTGCAACAAAAGAAAGTTTCAATTCACGCAGCAATTCTTGAAAATCTTGCGTGATTAATTGCATAAGCCTAAAGTCAATTCTAGCATCATGAGGTATCAGAATATCCAGAAAAATCAGATCATATACTAATACTATCATCTTCACAGAGGCATATCATTCTTTGATATCTTCAAAAACAAGGTCTTTACAAGCAACATTTCGTGGATCCAAAGATTAAAGAAACCTATTTCTCTGTGGATTCAAAGAAGACCCCTTGTAGATTCAAGGGTTGCCTGATGAAATCCAGTATTCTAACCCTTATACATCAATTTCTAACAAATTCTGGTTCAAAATCAGAATTCAAGACTTTCACACCTAAGCAACATTTCGAAACCAACAAGTTCCAGGTCCTTCTATCAGCATCAACCTCACCAACGATACTCCCCATATCACAATAACCTAACATATTATCGTATCTTTTATCAGAATCACATACAATCAACATAGCAATATAGAAATGTAAAAACAACAAAAAAATCCCATATCATATAACATGATTAAAATCACAAATTCGTGTCAGGCAATATGCATATCATGGGCTATGGCTTATATTGAATCAAATCAGAAAAACTCACCTTACGATCAACAAACTTGAGAACCTCAATGGGAACATCACGGAACTTATCATAAACAAGTCCAACAACACTCTTAACCGTCCCCTCTACAGTCTCCACCCCAGGCTTCAACGGACCAGCCTTGTCCTTGGCATAAATATACAGGTTCGTGAACGTCAAAACAGCATGCACTGCAGCCACTTGCACAAATTGCAAGTACTTCAGCCTCCTCTCTTCCTCCTTTATAGCCTTCAAAAAACAACGCAAAATCAATCAAAACAAAATCACGAACCCAATTTCAAAAAAACTTTAAGAAAAAAACTTACCAATTGTTGTTGCATGTTGACATCATTTTCAGCCATGACGAGATAGCCCTTTGTTGTGTGAGAAAATTAATCAAGAGGATCCTCGAGGCTTGGGAAGAATGAGGCTTTCGATATTTTAAAAGGGTTCGATGAGAACGAGGGCTGGTAAATACGGGTGAGGATTTTCTTGTATTTATAGAGTGGATTAAGAAGCACGGGTCTCGGTGCTAAAACGAAGCGCGGGAAACGGTGAGAATGGACGGCTGTGGTTAGTGTTTAGATTGAGTACGTGGCGATTTTTCACTTGGTGGGGTTTTGGCGTCAAAGGATTGACCACCATCGTTGCTTATTTTGCGATTTTGTGTGCTTTGTTAAGGAAAAGGCTTCGATGGTTACGAGGTAGTAATTGGGTATTTTTTGGGTCAGGATACATCGAAAATAGAAATATATTATATTTAATAAAAAATAAATATTAAAAATAGTTTTATTTTTAAAATAGTTTTATTTTAAAAATAGTTTATTGTGAATTTATATTTATTTTTTTAATTTGAGGTAGGATGAGACAAGTTCTTATAGATAAAAAAAAATTATTTTTTATTCCTAAAATATTACTATAAAAACTCACAATTCCGAAGTTATCAAACTAAAATATATAAGGTTAAAAACATCGTGTTAATATCAAGGTTGTCAATGCTGTTTTGGTTGGTGTTTTATTTTTTTAATTGAAATAGAATATTTTAGTTTTGGAGAGTTTCGGCACGCCGTTTCGAGGTTGCACTGTTTATGTTAAATATATTGATTCAGAAAAAAATTAGTTCAAATCCAAAAATAAAATTATTTAGAATTGTGCAATTTAATCTAAAAAGACAGAATAAAATGATTTTTCTTAACAAGATTATGAACATGTATAATATTACAAGAATATCATCATCAATCTTGCAAGGTCATTACTTTTTCTTCTTGAAATTTTAACATAATATATATAAATATATTAAGAGACTCCTCGTAAAATTTCATCTCAATTTAATGGTCGGATTAAGAGATATGATTTATATTGTAAAATTATTCATTATTTATAAAAAAACACTATTTGGCCGAAACAGAACGGGCAGAACGAAACCGAAACGTTTCGGCCAGTATTTAGTCGAGAAATCTAGAACGGACCAAAATTTAAACCGGAATAAAAACAACATTATTTTATCTCTTTTTTTAATTAGTACGAAACGTTTCAACCAAATCAAACAACACTGCTGATGATGTATCACGATTCACAGCAGATTTAGTGCCCGTTTGGCATTGCGATCCCACCCGCTTTAAGCCGAAATTTGAAAAAAAAAAATTATTTTAAAGACCGGCGGTTTGGTGTTTTTATATCATTTTGATGTGCTGATTTCAAAAATGATTTTTAAAAAAAAAACCATCATTTTAATGTATTTCGACATGATAAACACTTTAAAAAACTACCGCAATCACACTCCTAAACAGCCCTTCATAACTTGCCAGTTACAGGGCATCGATAACTCGAACAAGGTTCTGTTTTTAGAATTCACAGACGTGTTCAGCGACAGGAAGCATGGGAGATAGCAGCGTGGGTCGTCTCAGACTCGGACCGGAAGATTTTTTTCCGGGGTCCATTATAAGGGATGTGGATCTATCTGATTTCCCTACACGACTGAACTTCAAAGTCACCGACAGCGTTGGCCCGGAAACTAATAGTTTACTGACAACGACAGTTTTTAAGCCCAGCCGACTCGGCGGAGACCTTGAACTTGGCTAACATGGTCCTGGCACACGCCAGGTTGTAAGAAAGGTAGTCTTTTTTTAAAAATAATATATATATATATATATATATATAAAATGAAAAAAATTATTTATGTGTTTAGTTTGTTCTTTTCAATTCATAAGTTTGAACAAATTTATTATTTACAATTCAAAGTTAAAATATTTAATTTGGAAATAAGATATTTGTCTGTGTTTTGAGATAAAAACACTTATATTTCACGTGTTGATAACTAGAACATTAAAGTAGATTTAGTTTTATAAAATTAAATAAATGTCGTGTTGTATTAATCATTTCTACACTAAATTAAAATTATTTAAATACATACAAGCTGTTCAAATTCATATACGAACAATACACGCACTACTTCCCTAGAGCATTAAGTGGGTTCAAATTCAAATTCAAATTCTTGTTGTATTAATCATTGATGAACAGATTTTATTCAATTCAACCCGATTTTTGAAGGGTTTTTTTTTAAAAAAATTGTGGGTTTGGCAAAGGGGACCGCGGGCTAGGCTTTTGATTTATTTATTTATTTATTTATTTATTTATTTATGAGAAATAAGGGTGAAATGGAGCCATCTTTAAGAATCACCTAAGACAATTAAAGTAAGGTCATTAATAATCCCGACATGTTATTGTCATTGCTTAAAGTCACTTCGCAGTGTACGAGATTAAATACATAAAAATATTATATATTTTTTTAATTTTTTTTAAAATATATTGGTGATATCAACCTATCAAATCAATCTAAAAATACAGGAAAAAAAACATTATAAAAATCATAAAATATGGTCAAACAGCCTCTCGATCACTCACTTTTCTCGTGATAGATTTCACTTTGCCCACATTTTCTAAATGTGTAAAATAGATGGGATAGATCATGATCCAATTAACTAAGATGTGATTTATTGATGTAGACTATAGGGTTTGGATTTACATTTTTTCACTTTATTATTCCAATACTATCAAACCCGACTTGGTCAATCTAACAACTTACCAACTCGATCCTTGAACTAAACCAAATTTTAAATTAAAAAGTTTAATCTCTAAAAGCTTAAATCGAATTTCAAATTAAATTAGAGTTTATAGTTTATAGCTTACCCAATTTTTTCACATGATGGACATGGGAGTGCTTATTTTCCATTGATTTTGAGAGGAAGAGAATCCCCTCTTGACTCTTGTCTTTACTGTATTAAAAGAAGAAGCAATGCTAAGCACTGCCATGGATTAGGTTTTCGAAGCTATTTACACAGCTAGGGGTAAGCTAATTTTGAATTATAAAAGATGTTAAATCTCTTAAATGCTCGAAGAATAATGTGCATTGTTTATGCCCTAGAGATTAGCCTTTATTCTCCTCATCTTTCTTCAATTATCTGAGTAAAATACAGCCCAATAATTGCACAACCTCCTTTTCTGTGTCAGCTTTTATGTCCCTTTAATTTCTCCCAGCTCACAAAGGAAGCTAGCTAGCTAGCTACCAGTGAATTTTCAAGACGAGAATTCCCATGACTTGCTACCAAAAACACCGAATTAACTGTTTGAGAGTGTGTTTGTGATTAGTTTTGATCAAATTTTTTCAAAAATGTTTTTGAATCACAGTGTCAATCAGGCTAAAGTCCCAGAAGAACTGCTCGACAAGTAGAGACAGGAGAAGGGGAGGGGGGGGAGCATAAAAAGAGTTGCCCTGTTCAATCTGTTTCAAGAAGGTGAGAACACAAATTATTCAGAAGCTTTTTACGAGAAGGGAAGAAGAGAGTATGGAATTACCCATATCCAAATTTCAAAATCAATCCAATTCAAAGCACAGATCTTTCCACCCAAATCAACATAATTAACAAATCTAAAAGCATGAACTGAGAAAATAAAGAGTGCCCGTTACAAAAAATAGAGAAATATTGTGGAAAAAAAGAATAGTAGTCGTAGTAGTTAACAGTAATCTTTTAACAAGACATCAAAATATTGTCATGACAACAATATTTCCATCGAAGAGCCAACACCACCAACTCCTTTCTTCTTCTTTTTTTTTTTTTGCCCTTCAAGTATGACAATCAATCAAGCCCATTTAAAAGAAAAGGAGAAAAATAAAAGGGAAAAAAATTGATGAGTAAATAAATAAAATTCAACCCCTGCACCTTGTGATGCGACTGCATCCACGGCTATAAGGATTAGCCTGGGCACCATTCTGGCAATTATAGTAAGAAGCGCCGCGCTTGGAGCAAGGAACATTGTTCTTCTGGAGCGCACCGTAGCTGACGTACTTGGTGGTTGCTAGAATGCGCCTGCTGATCTCCGTGTCCATCTCAAACTCTTCCCCGTCCTCCTCGGCCATGCACTCTGCTATAGACCCTTTGTCGCAGATTGATGATCTGGTGGTGGTGGCGGCCGGGATCCACCCCAGGTGGTGGTGGTCCCCGTTTCCCTGAACGGTGGATGGCAGGCCCATCACCATCAAGATCAAGACGGCCGCGGAGATCAAGAAACAAGAGCTAAACCTTGCCATTTCTGAAATATACACGATGAAACTACTCTCTTCTCCTCCCTGTTTGGTTTTCTTGAGGTGGTTTCTCGTGCTTTCTTCTCTCTCTATGGAGGCTGTGGGTGATGATGGTGCTGCGGGGTGGTGGTGTATTTGTTTATGTGTTTAAGGCTTCTTTATTCCCTTCTCCTCATGAGGTTAAGACAACAGCTAAGGGCTTGGCGAGTTGAAGACTTATAAGTGGACGACCATTCATGATTTGACTCCGATATTGGGTTTTATTTACCGAGTTGCCATTCATTGCTTTTAAATTTTAGTTCATGGCAGCCACTAACTCCGATGATTGAGCGACGGCACCAACCTTCTAGACCAACTCTAATGAAAGAGTTAAAAGAAAAGTTAAAAAAAAAAAGTTTTTATTCTCTATTTTTATAATTACCGAAAAGAAAATTATATTAAAGAGCTAAAATAACATTTTAAATTAAAGAGCAATTTATATATATTTGGTCAAAAAAGCCAAAAATTATTTAATATATTTCTATAAAAAAAATAATTTTGATTATACTTGTATCAGTTGTTTATTATTAAAAAATAGTTATATCAATATTATATATATTAAAATAGAATTGACTACTCTAAATGATTTTTTTCATTGGAGTGCAAATATAAAAAATATTATATTTATACTATTTAAAAAACTATACTATTAATTTGATTTTTCTAAATAACTTTTTACATTGAGAATGATCTTAGAATTCCTGTTTTTTCTTCACGGGAAGAACAATTCAACACATTTTGTGCTGGTCACAGAAGAATGCATGATTAGAACTTAATTTTAATTCTCGGGATTGTTGACTAAATGCATAGCTAGATTAAGGGTCAAGTTAAGAATAAATTTCAAATAAAAGAAGCTTGAATTGGAGGGTTGAAAGCATTGGAGATAAAGTCATCATCACTTTAGGAACATAATACTAAAGCTATGTAGAACATCAATGTGGTTGGGATTGTACCCATGTTCTCGGAATCAAAAGCATTAATTGTGGTTTATGGTTGCACTTATGTTTTTAAAATAAAAATATATTTTTGATATTTTATGTTCAAAAATACAATGCAACTTTAGTTATAGTCGTGTTCATATTCCTACACAAATCTTTGATTATAAAATAATAGCATCATTAATGTTTTAATAACTATTTGCAAAAGAATGAAAACAATTCATTATCGTATAATAAAATAAATATCATGCAACCATCTAGTAAATAGTTCAGTGATAAGAGTTTAGAACTAAAGAGTTTGTTCTCTTTATGGTTTTAAATTCGAGTTCTGTAGTTGTTAATATGGTAATTACTAGAATATTATATAATTGTTAATTTCAGGTTTTGTGGGATTACTCGAGATACACGCAAGCTGACTCTGACACCCATGTAAATTAAAAAAATCATTACAATTATTACAATTATTAGTATTGGTATTAGATAATGAAGATGAAGGTAATTATCACACCTAATGCATATTAAAAAAAACTAATTAATTGCTACACCTAACATTGAATCTCATGAAAAAAAAAAAGAATAAATGGGTGCAAGACTAGATTGATGTGAGGGTTTGGGCACCAAATCCCCCACCTACATGCCTGCCCACTAAGAGCAAGTATGATTATGACAAGGAAAACTGAGGATGTCAACATCGTTATTAAGATGAACAGAAAGGACATTTTCAAAAGTCAATACCTGAGATTTACATGTACTAGTTGACTGCTTGTCGTTTCCTCTCCTCCTATCATTGTTTGGTGTGAGAAGAGAGACAAAAGGAAAAGAGGGAGAAAAATAAAAATAAAAGGCATCGATCAATCTAGGGTTTACTCATCTATTCTCGTAATTTTCTACAAGCCCGTCCAAGAATCTTTAACCGAAACACGGTTTCTCTTTCCTCCCTGGCCCCACTCACAACAAGTATCCGTCACCGTTAATCAATGTCCGTTTATTAACCGTCAAATAGCTCCCTTTGTTTTCCGGATCTCCTTGGGACACTTCTACTTTAGTTATTTTCACCACTGGTGTCAGGAGCTCATAAATTACTTCCTTATGTTTCGTGTCAGTTTTTTGTTTTTTCAATTATTTTACGTATAAACCATTCTTTTTATTTGTTTTTGAATATTTTATGTCGTAAATTCGTCTAGAATAACCGGTATATCTTTGTTCTATTTAAAAAAAAAACAAATCGGAACAAATTGATTTCACTCAGAATTTTGACTTATTCCGCCCAAATTTTGCCCGGAAAATTCTGATTTCATTCCGTTAATTCCATTCATGGAAAATAATATTTTTTTAAATAATGAATAGCTTTACAATATCAATCATAACTTTTAATTCAACCATTTAAATTGAAATGAAATTTTACGAGACATCTCTTGACATATTTATATATATTAAGTTAAAATTTCAGAACAATCAAATAATACAATGATCTTATGAGATTAATGATGATATTCTCGTGTTTATTAGTAATTAAATTTTATAATTTATTTTATTTAAAATGATCATGTTCTTATTTATAACACAGTATACATAATTACAATGTTAAACTAATCACTTGTCAAATATCAGTAGCCACAAACATTGTCTATCACCATAAGAAACTGTGCTGGCATTTATATATGCAAGAGCCCCACTGAATTGGGATAATAAAAACAAAACTTCTTCCACCCGCCAAACTAAATTTAAAATGCTCAACGGCTACATGAATTTTCTAAACGGCGCTAACCAATGGCTGTGAGCGCCGACGTGACGTGCACGTAGCCGTTAAACGCGGGGCCCTTTTACAGATCACAAAGGACGGTGTCTGCAGGCTCCAAATTATCCCTAATAAAGCCAGCTGTCTCCTAACAACCTTTACTATAAAATTGTTATATATATAATATTATTCTTTCAGGAAAAAAAAAGAAAATCTTCCTCGCGAATCTTCATTGTTTCACATTTTGTCTCGTATTAATCACAAGGTTAAAAAAATTACAAGATACCCGAGAGGCCGAGACATTCCCTAGTTATTGACAAATACACCCTCGATTTTGTTTTTATTTCCAAAACAACCCCATCAACTCTCTACGAGTTTAATTTTTTTCCCTCTCCATTAATAACCATCCATTATATAGTTGAGTTTTGTGTGGATTCACAGTTTTAAAACTGTCCAAACTGTTGACCCCTGCCAAGACCATAAAAATCCATTGCTGGACTCTGACCCCTTCCAAACCTACAGTGAAATCATCCAGAATGAATAATTAAATGATGATGAAAAATCGGTCCAGTGACATCCTGGCGTGGAAGAAGCAATGTTCAAGGATCACGCTGCAGGAGTGGGAGTCTTCAATGGCTAGGATTCTGTAAACTGAATGGACCCCACCAACTTTCACGGACTCAACAAATCCAAACTATCCACACAGCAATTTATACTAACCCAAAGCGATTTAAAAAATATATATTACTATTTTTATTTACTTTAAATCAATTATTTTTTAATGTTTTCAAATTGTTTTAAAGTATCTATATTAAAAAAAATATAAAAATATATTATTTTCATAATTTTCAAAATATAAAATAATTGCTGCCACAGTGCTCCGAGTATTTGCATTATAGTAATCCCTGTAGTTGCAGTTTGAAAACGGTAACTTAAAAAAAAGTCAACAAATTATATTTTTTTTTGTTAACCAACATTTCAAGAAGAAAATTGAAACAAAACTAATACTTTTAAATATATTAACATCACACGGCATCATAAAAACAAATAGAGTGTAAGAAGTTGAAAATTACTACTTGCCATCTCCTTCCTTGGTGTCTGAAAAGCTGAAAGACTAGGTATCAGGAATTCTGTCTAACATGAGATACTTTATTACTGCTGGTGGTAGTTCGACTCACAAATCTATCTAGCCAAGCAAAATGAAAGTGAAAGATAGTGATGGCAGTGAGCTAACCTTCACCTTTTTCTAAGTTAAAAGGATCAAATCAAGGGCCCTGAGCGCTGCAAGATAACTTCATTTAAAATCAATGATAAGATTTGCTTCATAAACATGACAAAACAAAGAGAGGGCCCATCTAATTAATGCACTGTGATGGATGATGAACCACGTACGTTCTTGAACCATCCACCAATCCATAACCTAACCTAGAAAGTTGACTCCTTCCGATCCGAATGTCCTTTCACAGTTCATGCCCCAGAAATATCATCTGAACTAGAGGTCCAACATCTGAGAGGGACATTAATGGAAGCCAACATCTACTTTCAAGGTTGGGTCCATTAACTATGCACGTGAAAAAGTCAGTGTCAAAACAATAAAGTGGAGGAGTTCATCAGCACAAAACCAGCACGAACATTTCAAGCTTTTCCATGAATAGCGCGCGGAGCATATCTATTTGATCTTATGCATGACATCGTATAAAAGTAGGACAGCGCCCGTGAATTTTAACCAAGTCAGTAGTAGTGAAGATAGCAGATTGTATAACGGACAGCCTTCTAGGTTGGGAAATGTGTAATGCAAAGTGACAAGGAATGGTGGTTTTACGCACCCTTCTAATTTCTAAATGCAATAAACTACCCCTTCTCATATGCACCATTATTTTTATACTTAATTCTTTCATTTTATGTCATCTTTTGTTATATTTGGATGAAGTTAAAACCTCCAATAATATGAACACGTTCAGTTCAAAGTGCAATAGGTACTTCGGATATTTTCTCTATTTACGTTTTATCTCTAAGAAAATTGCTTTAAAAGCAACATTAACTGGAAATTTTTGTACAATGCAAGAGAACTAAAGAAAAAGGAATACTGCTAAGATTTGTCTTAGTAAATGAACTTCAAGAAGAAAATGGCATTTAGCAGATATATGAAAATTTATCTTAGACACGCACTCACAACAGAATAAAGGTAGGGCGCAAGCTGTCATTGGGACATGGGAATCCTTAGTCTACTGTTCTTCATAGTAAGGTGGTGTTGATTGAACACACAATTCATTTCCATCTGCATCATCGCCATCATCTGCATCATCGTCATCCTCATCAGCGTCCACCCAGTTACTAGGATGACGTTGTGAAAAACCATGGGCATTAGTTTCTGATCTCTCTGGGAGCAGAAAATTAAAAAACGATTGTAAGTATATAGCAGGGGAAAATATTTTTAATGCTAGCCCAACAGAATACTACAACTGACCTTGGGCTTCTTTTGCATGATCTTTTTGCACAGGATGGCCGCTAATACATCAAGTCAAGGAATTGAAATTCAAGTCATCAATTAGGAATCGGAATTAATGCATAAGACTAATACAAACATTATAGTAATATTATAGTGGAGTCATGCCAGTGCATGATATTTTTTGTGCTATTGGAATTCCAATTTTGATAACAAGTAATGATATTCAGGGAGAATCTAAAAGGAGTAGTTATATAGAATTTTCACAGAACAAAGAACCTGGTTATGGCATGGATAGAATGTTAGAGAGCATTTGCTTCATTTTTTTCTACTTGCCAAAAAACAAAAGAAGCCCTCTTTTGTGAGGATTGCTAACCGATTCAACCCGCAATTTCCTGGCCAGCAAGCACATGTCATGGACACCTTTCCATTCATATGAATAAAATGCCCTCTTTGATAATTTTGAGTTGAAAATAAAAATCAAAGCCTTAAAAATTTATGCTCACAACTATCAAACTCAACCAGAAATGCAAAAAATAAATAAAATGCACCAAGTATGATTTTATATATTCACCAACAGAAATGGTTTTTTTGCCTTTGCAGATTGTAGACACGGATCCATTGTTGGAAAAGATGAAGACAAATGGAGCAATATCAAGTTGTGAATTACTTGCATGGGCCACATATCAAAGTCCTTATATACCTTAGTTCTAAGCAACTCAAAACACTAATATCAGTATATCCAAATTACCTGCTGAATGCAACAATATTTTTATTATGATCATGTTAGAGACTGAACCCTGCATGGGCAGTCCATCCAGTTCTCTGTGCTAGCTAGTGGCCTGTAAGACTGAGGACATTTGCCCACCAAACATACTTGGAGAGAAAGAGATGCAAAGTTCCATCACTAGAAATTAAAGCGATGAGAAATATAAAATCACATAACAGACAAGGTAACATACTGAAACAAACAGTAACAGTTAGGATACAGACTAGGATTCACAGCAACAGTTTCTCTAGCAGACGTGTCTTTGGATATATGCATTGTGCTGATCCTTTGGATATCCCTCTGTTCATTAGCATTCAAGTCTCTTTCTCCTGGATCCTGCCTTGCTTCAGCACCACTACCACTTCTAGCTGCACTTCCTGCATTAAGTCAAGGTATGCAAGATTTTCAGGTGCACCTATAGAGGCGGCATTGAAACTTTGAACAATCACCTGAAAGTTCAGACCAAATTCTGGTGTGATCAGATGGATGTTCAGATACATTCACTTCACATCTCTCTTGTTGTCCTTGAGACCCTGTCCCATCTGCAGCCTGATCATGTGCTGTGGTTTGTGGAGGTTCCGGTGGATTTCCTTCATGGAGCTGCGATATAAGCATGGTTGCAAGTACAAGAGTAGCATCGAAATTTGAACTGGATCCATCATCTAGACCAAATTTTGGTGCCATTAAAATAGGCCTGTGTACCAACAAATGGTTTTTGCACAATAGAATCATTTTTTAGATAATCTTAATACTGAATCCCAAACGGTAAGAAAAAACAAACAAGGGCTGCTGATGCTTTGTGCATTAATAGTGTCATACAAATGCATGAGTCTGAATTACTGGTACAATACAGCTTGGGATTTAGCTTCTCTTTTAACAAAGGTTTGAATTGTCAGTGTTATGCGATGCAAATCAATCTGCAAATACTAATTACTAGTAACACTTCTAGGCTAATGTTCCACTGAATTGCATTCAATCTACAGAAATTTATCTCTTTAGTTTGATGTAATTATAAATCAAGGTCAGGCTTAGTGCATGTTCATGAACGAAAACTGTCAGAAACTTTTCACATGGAAGCATGCTGATGCTTCGATTTGTGACCAAATGGATACTTCACATCATGGTCATTCTGCAGATAAGCTGGATCCATTGGTTGAACATGAAACTCATAAAATGAGTAACCATTCTTCAGGAAGGGGACAAAGGGCAGGAAGGAAAGAAAATGAAACAGAAGTTAATAAACTGGAACGTAAAGAAGAAACATCTTACTCTCCAGCCTTTTCAAAATATACATGAATATCAACTTCACAGCCCTCGCAGAAAGAAAGAAATGCCTGCAATTTAGAAATAATGACAAATCCCCCAAATAGACAAGTTAACTCATTGGTCAAAATATATAAATCATACCAGAAAATAACATTACAATGATTATAACAACAGGAACAATGATTAGCTGGAATTAATCTCCATTGCAGTGTCATAAAGGGTTGTTAAAAATAACAAGAATTCGTCAACTTGAGCATATGACACAACTGTTATGAAAACTCAAATAGAATGCTTTGGGATCAGAACCATGACCACTAAACCTTCAGTTCCTTCACACCAAATGTCACATCCACAGGGTCTCCACTGTGAGTATACTGGACAAATTCTTCAGCTGGATCTATCCAAAGCTGGGTGTGCAGTGAAGAGTCGTTGTCTGCAGTTGAAAATTTGAAGCATGAATATTATGTTTGAAATGGCCAGGAATACAAAAAATCATGAGTTCGCACCCTTGGTTGGGTCTATGTAACTTCTAAGTTCAACTGCTTTTCCTCCTATTTCATTTTCAGAGTCAGAAGCCATGGATGCACGTTCTGTTGCAATGATGGTGATCTCCTGGAGTGATGACTGAAAATTGGCAAGCAGTCTGTTAAGATCATGAGGTCTCACAACTAAGCTGCTTGGATATCTTCTCCTATCAAGAGACAGATGTTGTATGTCCGGCTCAACATTGCAAGTAATCCAATAGGATTTTTTCATACCTGAACATGGGAGTTATGAATTTGTTGCGACCATGAAAGAATCAAATATATGCATTTTAGCTGTTGAAAAAATGGGGATGGCAACATTGAATAACACGCTGCATGATTAAACTTGTTTGGTAATTATGGTTGTGCTTTGAATCTCCGATAACAACTTTTCACAGAAGCACTCCAAGCAAACAGTTAAGAATAAAGGGATGTGGGCAACACAAGTAGTTCAATCGGAGCCTCAAATTACTCTAATGCCACGAAGCACAATTCATGGAATACGATGGTATTTAATGGGGCACATTCTCACTATACTAGCTTCGTTGCTTTTATAATTCATTTCAGGACTAGTCATCGACTAACTTTGACCTTCAATTACAGACCAACTCAACAAGTCTATGGGCGCTAAGGCATGAAACATACTGGAGTAACCATGTTTCGTACTACTATCATTGAAATGAAATCTTCCATGATTTCCCTGCATAAAATGCAAAAAAATATAATTTCCCCCGAGGAAGGAGTTGAACTCTCATTTTGTTGCCAGCAAACTCTACTATAGTATCCATTAGATATTATTATCACCATCCATTTAAAGGCCCCAGCCACCGATCGTCTCCAATTCCCAGTATTCAGTACACGGCAGTTAAATGATTGGTATACAAATTACAAAGCACTAACAAGCAAACACATTTACCATTGAAGCATTCCAAAGTCCATTGCACTTTAGACGCGTCCGGATCAGGCAAATGCACACTCAGATGATCAACACCTGCAATTGGCGTCCTAAGAACCGAACAAATTGCCTGAACACCGGCTTGCAAAGTCATAATCAACACCGCTAGATTACCTGACACCATTACTTAATTCTAATCCCGGATTAAAAAAGCTATGACCGTTAATTACCTTCAGAAGCACACTGAATTTGACTTCAGTACCGGAAACTGTATACGCATCAAAGAAACTCGCCTTGAATGTGATACACTGGTATGCAGATCGCGATGAATGTAGCGTATGGAGCGCAAGCTGGAGAAATGTACTCAAATGTTAAACCTAATCGATGATTAACCAACTATTATTTTTTTTTACTTAATTCCTGCTAGAGAGTGTAATTAGCATTTCTCTATTTTAAACCCTAAACTCAGAAATTAAATAAAACAAAATAGTGATAAAAGACTAATTGATGAAAAAGAACAACAAATTTCAGTTTCCGAATGTGGAGAGAGGGGAAGTGAGGGAGAGAGTGAAAAGGAGCGAGTACCTGAGAAGGAGAAGCTTGGATAGCAAGCTCGTTACCGACACGTGAGAGGCACGTGACGGAGCGAGCGAAGGTTTTCAACGCGTTTCCGCTGAGACTCAGCTCCATCTTTGTGATTCTCTCTCTTTCCCCGGATGCGTGTAGGGATGAAGAGAGGAGAATTTCTTCGCTATGGAAATGGCGGGAAGAAATATGTAAATTGCTAAAATATACTGATTTCTTTTTCTTTATGCAATCGCCAGCCCAAGCTATATTATCCAAGTACGTGACTGTTTTGTTTTCAATCGTGATGGAATTTATTTTTGAAAATATTTGTTTTATTAGAATTATATTAAGATAATATTTTTATTTTTAAAAAATTATTTTTGATCTTAATAATTAATATATAAAAATAATTTAAAAATATCAAATTTTTTAATTAAAATAAAAAATAAAAATAAAAAAATTTAATCTTTTTCAGAAATATTTTCAAGACGCATTGCAAACACCTCACAGTGTTTTCATTGTAAAACAAATATAAATAAAACATTTCTTCCCTTGACAATCACCATACAAAACAAATTTCTTATTTTTAAATTTTTTTAAAAAACTATGTGACGAGGTTAAATAAATTTTGATTCTGCATGCAATTTTTTTTAAAAAAAAGTTCTCAGAGAAAAAATTCAAAGAGTTTATATATATTAATTATATACAGAGGCGAAGGATGCACTTACAAAACACAGACGAAGTTTTCAAGAAACGGCAACGTTTAGCATCAATCAGCGAAGTCATCAGGGGCATATCCGTCTATGTATAATCACACCTTAATACTAGGGTTCTGCAGCCATATAAAACCCGGCAAGGAAAGCCTTCATCTCCCACTCAGCTTACCCTAGCAGTGGCAGCCTCTCCTCTTCCCGGTACTTCTTCCTCTATCTTCCTTTTTGTTGATAATAACTGTGAAGTGCACAAGTTTCTTAAAGAAGGGTTGTTTGTAAAATCAGGTGATTTAGAGCTTAAACTGTATTCGGTGTAGCAAATCAAAACCAGTCAAGATGCAGAACGACGAGGGACAAAACATGGATCTCTACATCCCCAGGAAATGGTATCTTAATTTTCCCTGCCTGTTTTTTTGGGCTTCTTTTTTTCAAGGCAAAGAATTTTAGTTAATGTTTCGTGTATTGTCATGTTGTTTTGTAGCTCTGCCACAAACAGGCTTATTACTTCTAAGGACCATGCGTCTGTTCAGATTAATATTGGTCATGTGGATGCCAGTGGTCATTACACTGGCCAGTTCACCACTTTTGCGCTATGTGGTTTCGTTCGTGCCCAGGTAATTTTCTTGCTCTTATATTTCCTGCCTCGAATTATAAATCTGCTGTGATTTTTTGGTTGATCTGGGCTAAAACGTTCCTCATTTATTGTCTGTTATTGCTTCTGCTGTTGATTCGTTATGGTTTAATGTCCCTTGATTTAAAGTTCCAATCGACGGAGATTCGTAGTGTTTGGACCTCTGTAGATGGGGCTGTCCTGGCGTTAGAACACGAATTCTTTGGGTTAAGATTCTACTCTGGGAAAGAGTTGATGAACATGCTTCGATTACCCTCTCTGGCCTTTTTTTATAATCTAAAAGCTTACCAGTTCCTTTGTTGGATAGTCTAGTGCCTCCACTTGGATTATCAAATCTGCCAAGATGATTTGTTTTTGTTTTTATTCTTACAATTATATTATCCACCATCTTGATAATGGATGCCTGGTTTTTTTGTCTTGCAAGTATTATTTGATTTTACTTTTCTTGGGATTTTTTTCAAATTTTCTGTGTTTTGCCCAATGATGCACAATACAAACTGTGTTGAACGGTTGCAAATGGCCTGTTCATTGATAGCCTTCACTCTCCACCATATCCACCTCCACCTCTTCCATTCACCTATTATGCACACAATGTACACTTTGTGGTGGTGTTTGAAGGCTTTTGATGAACCCCGTTAGCAAAAAAATCGTGTATGATTTTCAGAAGCTATGAGATCTGAGGGCTTTCTGACTTGTATTTCATTTTGAAAAACCAAAACTATTTTCTCTTCACTTCTCTAATAACTTGACCAGTTTTCTGTTCATAGTATAGTGCCATGCTTTTGCTGGTCTACCTTTTGGATAATTAGTTTTTTCTCTTGTTCATATTTATTTTATCTCACAAAGGACTTCATATTTTAGCTTTTGCTATTTAAAACATTTTGGTGTTTCTTTTGTTCATATTTATTTATCTCACAAAGGATTTCATATTCTATGCTTTGCCCAATGATGCACAACATAAAGTTTGTTGACTGGTTGCTAATTTGCTGTTCATCACAAGATTTCACGCACCATCACCTCCTCTTCCAAACCTCCACCTCCTTTTCCACAACTCCACAATATTGTGGTTGTGTGTGGAGGCTTTTGATGAATACCATTAGTTGTAAATCATATGTGATTCTCAGAAGCTATGAGATCTGGCGGCATTCCAACACTTCATTTTTTTTACCTAATCAGTCATCATTCAAATAGGATAGTATAACCACCATCTCTTTTAAATTGGAGAGATCCTCATTGGAGAGAAAAAGGCTTATTTTGTCACAGAATTTGGTGAATATGTTGCTATTTTGGTTTCATTTATTCAATTCATTGCTGTGTGCTTTGCTCCTTCACAATGTATTTTGTCACAGGATTTGGTGAATACTTTTTTTTGCGCCTAACTCATGTGAACATGCTTTTATATATTTCCAGGGTGATGCTGATAGTGCCGTGGACAGGCTTTGGCAAAAGAAGAAGACTGAACTCCGCCAGCAGTAACTGCATTAGAGTTTTGTTTTTGTCCATTAAACATTGTTAGTGCAAGAAAGTGACAACTGCGCTCGTTTTCTTGAAACCATGTTCCTTTAGTACTCTGCCCGAACAAGAATCTAGTACTTGGCCATAATATTTTGAATCTTCGTTGTGTCCAAAATTTTAATATTTTCCCCTTCAGGGTTTGCAAGTTGTAGAATCCTCATTTTGTAGGGAGGTGGGGGCAATCTTTGTCACGTTTAGGAGCCGTTTACTATCATATACTGTGGGAGGTGCCTCTAAACTTGCCTGCAATTCCGAATTCTTTCTTTCCGAAATGAGACGATCGAGATGGGATGTTAACAACAACACGTAAATAGTTGACCTCCAATATTTTATCGTGGGTTTGCTAAAACTATGATTTAATTGGGCGATATATTTTGTTCAAAAGTCTGAGACTATTGAACGATGCCGTTCCACAACCTGTTCCTTTCAATTAGAGCTCGTTTTTAATATAGTTTTCTAAATGTATTGAAATTATAAATAATTTTTTTATTTGCTGGAAATGTATTTAAATAATATTATTTATTTAAAACAATTTTAAAAAAGTAATTATTTTAAATTAAAAAAAATCAGAAAATTCAAAAAATGTGAATGTCAAGCACCATAGCAACAATTGTTGCTGCTTCACGCGAACTATTTATTCACATGTTTTTTCAAAAGTGATTTATGTTCCTGCAACAGAGGTATTTTGGTTCATCCCATTTGCTAAAACCCTCGACGTTTATAGAAGTTAACACTATTTTGTGTCCATGGTTGGGAAAAGGAGGAATTCGGACTGCTTGTAAATCAATTATCATCCACCCATCATCTGGAATAATTAGTAGCTGTTTCTCATCCGCCAACCTCTTGTGCAATTGACTGGCTCCTCCTAATTCAGTTTCTACACCGAATGAAAACCCGAGGTGTTCAGCAATCTCCCCTTGAATCCTCGTGACATCTGATATCTGAATTCTGGGATAGAGTTGCGGTTACAACTCATCTTTCCAACACCTCCCATTGCATACAGCACAAGGAATTTAGGATCTCAGATCCCATATCTCCGTGTCCTTGGACAGAATGTACCTCCGGTGGATCGATAGGAAATTGTCGTGAAATCAACTGTCTCATCCCTAGCTTCAGCATAAAATAATGCCCCCTTCACTGCTTTCCTGCTGAACTGATATGGGGTCTTTAAGTTTGGACACTCTCCGCGCAAAACTGTCTACTTTGCCCTAATCTCATATTTCACCATTTCCCTTATCGACCGTACTCTGCAACATCATCTTCTACTACTTCTACATCATTTACAGAATGTAGCAGCATCCTGTAAATGTAGCGTCGCCGTTCCTCTCCTCTTCCAGCTTTTGTTCTTGAGGTAAAAATGTAAAAAAGAAGAAGAAGAAACAGTCAAGGGAACAGGCTCGACAGAAATAGGGTGCGTGAGTCCCTTTGTTAAGGTAATAGTAATTTGAAAGCAACAGGAGAGGGACTCGGCCGAAATAGTGTCAATCTCCGCGCCCTTAGTGTTTCTGGTGGTCGGGAAAAACGGTCAACGAAAATGGGACGGATAGTGACCTTTTTTTCAGCAATAATAATACTGCGGTGACTCCCTGCTATTAATATTTTAATAATTATTAATACTATCATATTAATATTTACTTCGTAGTCTAACGAGTATGAATTTGGTTGCTTTTAAAATATTTTATTATTTAAAAATATATTAAAATAATTTTTTTTATTGTTAGATAATTGTTTTTAATATCAGCACATTACAGTATTTAAAAACACTAAAAAAATATATTGTAAATTAGAAATAAAAAAAATAACCATAATTATCTTTTTTTATTATTAATTAAAATGCATGCATGTATAACTAGAAGAAATTTAAACTGAAACAATGTTGCCACCAGCTTTATTATGGTTAAGGGAGCGATTTACAGTTGATTTTTAAAATATTTTTTATTTAAAAATAAATTAAAATAATTTTATTATTTTTTTAAAATTATTTTTGATATTAACAAATAAAAACACTAAAATTAAATTTAAATAAAAAATAATTTCAACTGTTTTGAGAAAGCATTTCCACAGTGCCCCAAACAGTACTATGATGCAAATTGCTTTTTGAATATTTTTTTCTATGGCCACTTTAGAAAACACTAAAAAGTAATTTAATATTTTTAAAATTAAATATATTTTTAATACATACTCGAATATAAATATCAACCAGGGTGGTCATAAAGAGGATTTCCGACACATTCCAAGGCAGGTGACGAGTACCAATACAGGCTAATGATAGGCACTAGGAGGTGAGTTACTTTAAGAACAAGGTTTCAGTTTTTATGGAACATGTTATATAATTGAGAAATAACAAGCCATGTATAATTTATTTATTTATTTATTTATTTATTTATTTATTTATTTATTGTTTTGACTTTTAAAGGCCAATTAATGGACTGCACTAAATCTCCATGAAGATGACATCTCATAGCTTTTTCTGATATTCCTTCCTTTATTTTATTTTTTTCTCGTTAATCTCTCATGGGTTACGAACAACATAAGATGTTATTTGGGAGAGTTGTTCTTGTAACTTTTCAAAGTGTTTTTTGTGCTGAAATATATCAAAATGATATTTTTTATTTTTTAAAAATCATTTTTGACATCAGCACATCAAAATGATTTAAAAACACCAAACCATATTCATTTAAAAAAAAAACTGCAAACCGACGTTTAAAACGTCATCCAAACATGCACTAAGTTAACTCATATTGTTTCTTGTCAATCAAAGTTGCCTAAAAGGGCAATCTTTTTATTCTATTTTTTATTATTATTTTTGCAACTAACAAATAATATATATATATATAAACATAATTTTTTTAAAAAACAAAATTGGTATTACAAAAAGAAACACTAGCTAGATGAAGAAATGGCAAAAAGAGAGACAATTTCTTTTGCGCACGTGAGTTATATTTTTTAAAAAATTGTTTTGTTTAACTATAATAATTCAAGAAATATATTTTTTTTCTGCTGTTATGAAAAAAACTCAAAATATATTATGAAAACAAATTGCGTTTTTTAATATCGATTTTATATACAACTACTATTTAGAATAATAGATAAACACAATTATATTTTCTAATATTATTTCTATACACAACCATTATCTGCATTAATATGTTTATCTTTTGTAAAATAATTAATTTTATAAAAATTAACTTAAAATTTTATGAAGACCGAATAGGTTAATTGCCTACGAATCAAGGTGATATGAAAAGATATATTGATTGTCTGAGAGTATAGTTGATATTGTCAATAAAAATATTTTTTATTTAAAAATGCTTGAATTTTTTAAAAAAATATATATATTTTTTAATATTAATACATGAAAATAATTTAAAAATATAAAAAAATAAAGTAAAAAATAAAAAATATATATTATTTTTTAAAATAATTTTGAAATATAATGACAAACAAAAATATAAAAATAAAAATAAATCAATAATAACAAACTAATAATATATATATATATTCGATAGACTCAGAAAAGATATAACTTTCCGTATACTTTTATACATGTTTTTTTTTCCCTGAAAAATTCTGTTTTAATTACAAAAAGACCCAAAAAAAGTAAAGATGTTCTTGTAGCAGCTTTATTTCACTGCATTGATTGACTGCGGTCCCGTCAAAGTCATAAGCACTCCCCATTAGTGGTGCTGCAGACTCGGCTTGACAGATCCTTATCACGGCCATCCTCTGTACCGAGTTTTCTGCGTCTCTGCCGTTCGTCATCATTTTATTTTCCGGTTGTGGGTTTACGCTATCCTCGCCCAGGTTAGGTTTGCTGTGTGTGATGTAACGTGGGAGGCTACCGCGTTCTAAACTAGAAAGGGAGGGCCGATTTTTTTTTTTTTTTTTTTTTTAAAAAAAAATATATATATATATAATATTATTAGAAAATAATAAATTGCTAGTATAAGGAAATAATATATTAGGATAAATTAGCATAAAATATAAAAATATATTAATTTAATATATTAGACAATTATATGTCTATGAAATTTATATTATATGTGCAGTTGTATTTTATAAAATGAACTATTTCTTACATATTTTTTAGACTATTTTTACATATGCACCCATTTCATTAAAAAAAAACTTTTGATCGGATTTGTTCCCTGTAAACTTCATAGTTCAAACAAAATGCTGCTGCTGCCTGCAAACCATTTAGGAGGAAGAATTTGAAAATAAAAAGTTTGTTTCTTTGTAATTTTAGATTTTAGATTTGATTTTTTTTAGTTATTAATATAATAATTAAAGGAATTATGTGTTCGTTAACTTTACATGAACTTGGAAAATAAAAAAATAATAAAAAAAGCTGCTGTCTGCAATATTTTTGCCACTAATGGCAACAGGAACCACTCCATATGGGTTGAGGAGGGTGGGTGTTTAGCGAGCTGCACACCTTTTTGGACGATAATTAGTCCCGATATTACTGACTGCCCACAATATTTAAACCGGGCACGTGGCTCAAAACAATTGGCTCTCAGCTTTCAATACGGGCCTAGTTCCTTGTCATTGGGACTTGTAAATTTTTATTGCCTGGACTATAGGGTAGCGACTTTGGTTCTTGGTGGTACGTGCTTTTCCCACAACAAAAACCATAAATCCCCTGCCCTGGACATCATGCCTAATCATAGCACCACCATCCATAATCATTGCTGTGCTTGTGATTCTCGTTCAAACTTAGAAAAGGGATTCAGTTTTTATAGTTTATAAATAAAAACCAATCAATTAATCCATGTAATATAATAAATAATCAAATAGCCCATAGACCATTGTTTTTTATCCTAGTTGACTGTTTGGGAAGGCGGTTGCGGTAGTTTTTCAAAATGCTTTTCATGCTGAAATACATCAAAATAATATTTTTTTTTATTTTTTAAAAATCATTTTTGATATCAGCACATCAAAATGATATAAACGCACTAAAAAAATTTCATTTAAAATGCAAAAAAAAAATGAAATGTGGCAAAACGCGGGTTACACCGCCCATCCAAACAGGCACTAGGAAACTACAACATTCAAAAAAAATATATTTTATAAATTTAGATAAATAAATAAAATTTTGATTTTTTCAGGTTTTTATAGCAAATATTTTTACTCACTCGAACTAAAAATTTACTGTGCAGATCATAAATTCTCTGTTATCACGTTATTGTTGATCATTATCAATTTAATAGAAGAAAATTCAAGGTGGTTCTTTTTGTGATGTCGAGCTCTTGTATATTTCACGTAATTCTCTTTTCTTTGTTCTATTTTCTAATAAATAAATAAACAATATATTTAAAAAAAAACATGGAATTGACAAGAGGGTTAGTTTATAAACAAGTTAAAAAACTAAATTAAATATATATTTTCTAGAACTACAAGGATTAAATTATAATTTGCCTGTGACCGTTTCCAAATCAACTTTTTTTGCGTAAAAAGAAGGAAGGTGGACTGCAGTGAAGGAATCGGGTTCCTGATAACTGGAAATTGCTTGGCAAATGATGACAGGAATATGCAGATGTCATGTTTGATTGACTGAATTTAAATGAAAGGTTCTGATTGCTTGTGGATTAAGATTCTCTCCTTTCCATCCACACCACTGGTCCGATAAAATCTTATCATTAATGGTTTCATGATTTTTTTTAAAATAAAAAAACTCTATAGTTTTGACCTGCTGATGGAATTGAACTTCTATATGATTAAATTAAATCTCAAGATCGGCAGATTATATTTATGGGATGTCAGTACTGGTTTAAATCTTAAATGTATCTCTAGGGTTTTGGAGCAGATGTTGAACAGGTCACCGGCACCTCGTTTAATTCTGTCCTGAAAACTGAGCCCAGTCTTGAGGTTTTATATATAGGGCTGTTTGGGACTGTTGTTACTGTAGTTTTTTAAAGTGTTTTTCGTGCTGAAATATATCAAAATGATGTTTTTTTATTTTTTAAAAAATTATTTTTGATATCAACACATCAAAATGATCTAAAAACACCAAAACATATTCATTTAAAATAAAAAAAAATTAATTTTTTAAAAAACACAGTTTCAAAAGCTATTCCAAACAGTTCATAAAATGGCATGTGCAAACGCATCAGCAAAACTTCGAGAAATAGTGGTGGTGGTGGCAGAGACGAAAGTTCCTGAAAAATGATTTCCTTGTTAAAATGGACAACTCAATAGAGAATAAGAATAAAACAATAATGTAGAGTGTTTTTAATATATATATATATATATATATATATGAAGTTTTGGTGTTTGGTTGTTACCAAACACCATTTGATTTTAGTGGGTCCCACCCCTTTTTTACACCCGAACGGCGTTTCAAGAAAAGCACCTGGGAGGTGCTTTTGAAACGCCGTTCGAAACTGCGTTCGAAGTCCCGTTTTAATTCTAAAAAAAAATCAACATCTTCTCCTCTCATCTTCCAGAAATGTCATCTTCTCCTCTCATGTTCTCCATAGATAAAAATCATCTCCATTTCCAGAAATCATCGAATCCCTTCATCTCTGCACGAAGTTTTAGTGTTTGGTTGTTACCAAACACCATTTGATTTTAGTGGGTCCCACCCCTTTTTTACACCCGAACGGCGTTTCAAGAAAAGCACCTGGGAGGTGCTTTTGAAATGCCGTTCGAAACTGCGTTCGAAGTCCCGTTTTAATTCTAAAAAAAAATCAACATCTTCTCCTCTCATCTTCCAGAAATGTCATCTTCTCCTCTCATGTTCTCCATAGATAAAAATCATCTCCATTTCCAGAAATCATCGAATCCCTTCATCTCTGCACGCCTCTCCCTTCTTCTCTGCACGTCTCTCGTCTCTCGTCTCTCCCTCTGCACGTCTCTCCCTTCTTCTCTGCACCCATCTTCTCCCTTTCTATTCTCTGCACCCATCGTCTCTTGTCTCTCCCTCTGCACATCCCTCTCGCAAAAAACCCTCACAACTAACGGGAGAAAAATCAGCAGGAATCTCTGCCAAAAGCGGGCATCTTCTCTGCAATTGACCAAAAGGACGAATCTCTGCCAAAAGCCTCTTCACGGGCATCTTCTCTGCGCATCCCTCTCTCCAAAAATCCCACAAATCCAATCTGTTTCTGCAGTAAATCTTATCCCACAACCCCTTTAAATCCAGCTCCCGTCAACCCTTTCTTCGCTGCACAGCCCTCTCTCCAAAAAACCTATCTTCTTCAACCCAATAATCTGCCCAAAATAATCCCACAGCCCCGAAGTAAATCAACCTCAGATCCGTCTCTGCACAAATCCAGGTACTTGCCTCACTTCTCCCCTTCGCTAATTGCATTTTTTTCAGTTTAATTGTTGAATTAATATGTATTGAAAATGTCTGTTTAACAGAAAATTTTGAAAATTTCTGTTAAACTTGTTGAATGAATATATTTCTGTTTAATTGTTGAAATTGCACCGTATAATGTGTGATTAATTAGTTGAGAAATTGCCGAGAATGTTTTGATGAATTTGATGGGTTTGTTCTGTGATGAATTCTGTGAAATTGTTGGAATTGGTGTGATTTTCTCGGTTAAATTGCTGTGAAATAGGTGAAATTGCTGATAATTATGTTGTTTAATTTTCGGTGAAGTTTTTGAAATTTTTGATATATTTTTCTGTGTAAATTTGTTGAAAGTTGTGCGATTTTTTGCTGTGAAATTTCTCAGTATATTATTTGAAGTGATTTGTGATCGTTTGCTGGTGGAAAAAAGTAAGGTTCTCCCTCTATTGAATGAAACTTCAACTGTGTGAATAATGCAGTCAAACGCTGGATTCATAACTTTAATAATTTAAGTATAGGTTTTGAACATCCCATATAGTAGAACTTTAATAAATAAAGAGATAGATTCTAAACATCTATTATACTATCCACATAACCTATAGAATAGTACTAGAGTAGCAGATATTGATATTGGCCTCATTTTCTGATCATATATAAAACCATAAGATCCAAAGTTTTGTAATGTTAACTTATTTCCATAGCCTAAATCCTCCCACAAGCCAAGTGTAGTACAGACATCATCAAAGCAAACATAAAACATTAACCACAAAAAGAATACATATATTGCAATTCTGCTAAAAAAAATTGTTACAGCAGATTTTATATGACAAACTTTAGAGTTACATAAATAACACCAGCCCTCTAAACTGATTCTAATTCTACAGAAAGAGATGTCACTAATGACTTATTGATCATCTTTCTTCTAAACTTAAAATTCTTTGTGAATCGGGGCAGAAAAAACATGTCTTCAATGCTTAAAATAAAACAAACTGCAATGCTCCTGTAACAGCACCTGCAATGCTCCTGTAAGAAGAGTAGTAGTAATAATTTATTAAAAAACATTCCAATTTGCAACAGACATCAAAATTACACTACCTTGATTAAAAATTCAAAAAACAAATACTAGCAGTAACTTTAGATGTATCAGATCTCCAATAACAGCACTGATTTTAATTACCTACCGATGACCACTAACTTCATGAATTACAAGAAAGATTCCTAAAATAAAAAAAGATGAGTAACAATTAAAAGGAAAGAAGAATACAGATTTATAAAAAAGAAAAAACAAAAGACTCGAATTTCGAAAGATAGAAGACAAATCAAAGTCTAATTGTAACAGGCATGCAACTGAATTTCACCGAGAATCTACTAATACAACAAAAAAGGTAAACACGAAATCATATTAAAATTATAAAAATTGCTTGTCTCCTGAGTCTATTATCATAGTTTCATTTTTACTTGTTTTCAAGTTTTTTATTATTTCTTGAATCATATGCACTTATTTGGATTGCGATACTAAGTTGATTCTATTTGATTTTGATTTCTACATGTAGAGATGATTTTAATTGAATTTGATTTTGAGTTTTTATGTTAATTAAAGGTAGTTTATGGTTATAAACGGGGTCTTAGAGGTTCATATATTTTTCTTTCAAGTTCTAGGTTGAAAAAAATTTAAAAGTTAGTTGTGCTATTATTCAATCTTAAACCTTTTTTTTTCAATCACTAAAGACAATTATGGAGAATGAAAAAATCAGCTCGGCCTCATAGCCCATGTGACTAGGTTGATTCTTTAAACCCTTATTGTTTTAATTTTTTGCATGATTATTTTAAACCCTTATATTATGTAGTGCCGGTTTGTAATGTTTATTTGTTGTGTTTTTGCAAAGTTTAACAACATATCATGGCTGATTCTGAGCCTGTTACGAAAGCTAGTTGGAGTACAGAACACTTGCATATATTTTGTGATATATGCATTAGGGCAATTGGTATGGGTATGCGACCGAGTTCGCATTTTGATAAAAACGGTTGCAAGTACATTGCAACATCATTTAGAGAGCAAACGGGTGTAGCGTTGCTAAAAGAACAATTTAAAAATAAATGGGATTCTTGTAAAAAAAACTGGCGGCTGTGGAATAAGTTGATTGGTGAAACTGGTGTGGGCTGGAGTAATGAATTAGGAACGATTGCTGCTAGTAATGAGTGGTGGCAAGCACGAATTCAGGTTAGTATTTGTTATTCCTTTCTTTTCTAAAATGTTATTATGTTCTGTGAAGACAATGACAAGAGCATTAATTTTGTTATGTAGGAAAACAGAGAAGTTAGAAAATTTAGAACTGCCGGAATCGAGCCTTCATTGAAGTTCAAATTTGATAGAATGTTCTCTGGAGTCACCGCTACCAGAAAACATGCATGGGCACCATCATCGGGCACAGTACCTGACCTTGATGAGGATTTGGATGCAATAAATGTCGGTCTACAAGGTGCTGATTTGGAGGAAGGAAGCGGGGACTCAGATGAGCATGAGGACATAAATTTTACAAATTATCAAAATTCTCGAGGTGTTGGGGGGGAGCATATATCTTCCAGTAGCAACACCAGGAGCAGTGGTAAACGAAAACAAAGAGAGGTTCCGGAGCCAAGATCTAGAAAGAAAAAGTCAGCTGGAATTGGTGCTCAGCTAGTATCAATTCAGCAACAGCTTCTCGACAGCATGTCTAGTAGGAGTGAATCAACTTCTGCAAATAAAGACTTGCCAGGCTGTAGTATTCCGGAAGTTATGGCTGAGCTCCAATCAATACCTGGTTCGACAGCTGACGATAATTTTCTGTTCCGCGCCATGCAATTTTTACAAGTGCGAAGAAATAGAGAAATGTGGGCTAGCCTCAATGATATACAACAAAAATACCGCTGGCTTAGAACTACCATCACAGATTCACCTAATTCTTAACTGCAATTCTAGTACTTTTTTTGAATATTTGGTTTTCATATTTGTGTTTGTATTGGATTCTAACGTCATAAGTAATATGTTGATCGCATGTTTTCCTCTTACTACTGTGAAATTATTGTGACATTTTTAATGAATGTTTGTTTTGAATATTTTAAAAACATAGCATAACAAAATATTTTAAAAATATTCTTAACATCATATTGTATAACCATGGTAGTTTTCAATAACCAAATATGAAAATGTCTATCGTGACTCAAAGTTTGTAATGTCAACAGGTGTGGACTTATTTTCTAGATATGGATGATGCAAATTTTAATGCTCTATTAAACGGGGATTTTGAAGGTGAGTATGACAATGTTATGGATCGTGTTATTGAGCACATTAACTATGACGCCGATGAAGGAAACAACAACACGTACGTTGATGATGGAACTGCTGGGACCGATAACGATGATGATGATGATGACGACAGTAGCGAAGACGATGACGATGAAGATGAGGCAACTTTTATACAAAAAAAATATGATGCGGACAAAATAATTTTATGCACGGCTGGCGCATTACCCCTATATTATATTACTTATATTCATAAAGAACCATGTATGGTTTCATATAATACAGGGATGCGTTGGTTGAATGACATTTTAAGAGGTAATTGGAAACGCTCTGTTAACATGTTTAGGATGGACAGAGACACTTTGCTGAACCTATGTTATGAATTGGAAACGCGTTATGGTTTAAACCCTTCACGGAGGATGTGCGTACTCGAGAAGGTAGGAATGTTTCTATTTACTCTTGCAGTTGGGGCATCAAATCGACATGTGCAAGAAAGATTTCAGCATTCTGGCGAAACTGTAAGTCGATGTATGAAACAAGTCCTTAAAGCATTATGTCTGTTTTCTATAGATATCATCAAACCAACTGATCCAGACTTTACCAACACACCGATACAAATTGCGATGAATCGAAGATTTATGCCCCATTTCAAGGTAATTTTTTAAGTTTACATTTAAGGTAGTTTGCACCAAAATTATATATTTTGTTTGAATATTTATATCGTAATACATTTTTTTTCATACCTGTAGAACTGTATTGGTGCAATTGATGGGACACATGTTCGTGCAACAATTTCACCGGAACTTCCAATTCCTTTTATTGGTAGGAAAGGTGTCCCAACACAAAACATCATGGCGGCCTGTAGTTTTGACATGCAATTCACATTTGTATGGGCAGGATAGGAAGGTAGTGCGCACGATACACGTATTTTTCTCGAGGCTATTAACAGTACGGGTATCACATTTCCTAAACCGCCTGAAGGTTGTCATTTTTATTTCTTACAGATATGATAATTTCAATAAATTAATATTCATCTTTTGTTATTGAATTAATATACAAGTTGCATTTTGTTTCTATTTTCAGGAAAATACTATTTGGTTGATGCCGGTTATCCGAATGAGTATGGATATTTAGGTCCATATAGAGGGGAGAGGTATTATTTACAAGATTTTCGACGTCGAGGTGAACCAAGTGGACGACGCGAAGTTTTTAATCGTGCACATTCATCACTACGTAATGTGATAGAACGGACATTTGGAGTATGGAAGCAAAGGTGGAAAATTTTGCAGTGCATGCCACCTTATCCTTACAAAACACAAGTTGCGATTATTGTTGCATCGATGGCACTCAATAACTATATTAGAAGGAGATCGCAACATGATGATGTTTTTTTTTGAATATGATCGTAATCCCGATTATATCCCAGATGACTTATTACCAGATGTTGTAGCATGTGAAACTAGTCAGAGTTCGGGCAGAAATTCCCGTATGGATATTGTGCGCGAGAGCATTGCAAATGGTTTGATGGGAGAATGAAATTATGTTTCCATTTTATTTGAAGTATTCACATTAATATAAATTGTTATTTATTTTTAAATTTATTTGTAGAAGTTACATATATATATATATATATATGGATGGATGGATGTATGTATAAATGTGTGTGTATATTTCCATGCCCTTTTAAGTAATTTTACAAGTTAAAAGCAGTTTGTAAAGTTTGGATACCAAAAACTGTTTTTTCTTCAACTTCCAACTCAACCACAGTTTTAACCAAACACTAAACTGCTTTTTTTGAACCACAGTAAAAAGCGCTTTTTTTGAAACTCCATTTTTTCAACCTCAACCGCAACAGCAACCGCAATACCAAACAGGCCCTAAATAGACTAGAAATTAACTGTCGGTATGTCCTGGCACTATAATTCCTTAGAGGGTATCGTTTCCATGTTCAAACTCGCCTTTATTTACAAATTAATTTTAATGTGTGTATGTTATATATATATATATATATTAAAATAATTTTTATTTTATTTTTTATATTAAGTCAAAATGATATAAAAATACTAAATTTTTTTAATTTAAAATAAAAATAATTTTATTTTTATTTTTTTCTTTTGAAATGGTGATAAATATCCTCTTAATACCACGTACGGCACCCGTAATCCACTACATTTGTCCGAGAAATTAAATAATTAATGGGGAAATTTGTCATCAACATGACGGTCCAAATGGAGGTGGCAAAGTGTCGCTATCAGAGAACGATGGCGTATTGGTCCAAGACAGTCTAATTAAGTCAAAGTAGAAGTCAGTAAAGAAGCATTATGTTTCTGCATGCTTTCCTTCTTCTCTAAGCTCCTTCCTAGCCCAGTTAAGAGAGAGGGACAGAGAGATAAAAAAGTGGTCGAAAAAGGAAAAAGAAATAAAAATGGTTTAAAATGCACCACAAAACTTAGGGGAAGTTGGAGATACCTGGCCAGTAAGTCTCATGAATGTTCTTAAAAAACGTTAATCTGTTAAATCGACACCTACATAAATATTAAGAATAAAAAAATAGAAAAAAAATCTAGTTAAGGTGTATGCAAGTATCGTGGCTATTAATATGATAATCACTGAAAACTTATATCATCATTAACTTTAGATCCTATAGAATTAGTTAAGATGTCTGCGGGCTATTCTTATACACACGTTAATAATTAAAAAATAAAATAAAAAGATTCTCCTTTGGATGAAGCTTTGAATGTCAAAGGACCATCTAGTGGGAAATGGAATTAAATAAAAAATAAAAATCAAGGAGAGCATATTCATAAAGATTAGTAAAGGAAGGATGGGTGCTTTCCGAGTTTATTTTTTGTTGGAAAATTCAAAAGGTTAGGCTTACATGTTATTTTCAAGATTCAAGAAAACATCATTAATTTCTAAATGTTTTTTTTATAATTTAAATGTATTAATATAAAAAATAAAAGCATCATTAAAAAAAAACATCTTGCATTGTAATAACAAGTATACAGCACACGCGGGGCACCCATGATCCACTAAATTAGTGCATGAAATGAAATAATTAATTGGCAAAGAGTCATTGTTAGAAAACAAATGGTATGGTGGTCCAAAAAAGTCTAATTAAGTCAAAGTAGAAATTAATAAAGTTTCTGACTACAACATGAAAAAACACAGCTTTCATGATCTCCTGCCCCTCCCATCCCACCCCAGGTTCAGAAAAAGGCATGTACAGTGGTACAAGTCTACTTTTTCTTTCATGTAAAAAGAAAAAAAGAAGAAATAAACTTGCTTTTACTTTGAATTTCATTTTTTATAAAAAAATAAATAAATAACTCAATTTAAAAAAAAAGTATTTTGAATATATAGAATGAAATTAATGCATATCCGAGAGTGTGATTGATATTGTTTTTTAAAATAATTCTTGTTCAAAAATATATTAAAATAATATATTTTTTAAAAATATATTTTAATATTAGCACATAAAAATAATAAATAAACACCAAAAACATTTAATTTTTTTTTAATACGTTTTAAAAACAAAATAACAAACACACCGAAAACACAAAAAGAAGTAAAAAGAGAAAAGGGGAGGCAGAGAAACACACACTTCAAAGGTTATTTTCATGAAAGTAAGAGAAACTTTCCATATGGACAATTAGCCAGAGACCAGGACCCTCTGGTCTGGTTCAAGCAAGCAAGCGCACATACCCAAGTGATAGGTTTTAATTTAATAATTACCTATAAGTTGTAGGATTAGATTTACCAAGACCCTGCGTGTATATATAATCTGCAACTCGACATAAATAAATCTGAACTAATATAGTTTCAAAGATTATTTTAAAAAAATAACATGTTTTTTTTTTAAATAATTCAAAGATTAAATCAAGCTGTCAACTGTATCATCTTCCACTTGATTTGGTTTAAAATTTAATTATAAGAGATCAAGGAGGTTGACGGATTTTCTGGATTTATTCAAGAGGTATGTTTAATAACTTTACATCTAATAATTATATCTAGAAAGCAAACATTAGGCTTGATTATGCTCTGCTCTACTATCACCCTGTTCGTCTAGAAAAAGGGACTTGTGTTTTGCTGCTTGAATTTTTATTTATTATTTTTTATTAACCTCGATTAATTTGTGTGTTTTATAAATTTTAAAATTAATAATTATATAAAATTTTAATGATTATCATATTAATAATTATAAATTATTTGCGACCACTGAAAACGCAAATAATTTAGTCCCAAAATCTCTCCACTTTATCAACTACCTTACTCATAGAAAGAGACACATTAGATTGCAAATTACTGAAGTTAGAGGAAAAGGAAGTGGGATGCCGATGCCTTTAACTTGGATTCGCATTAATTTAAAGGAAACAAAAAGGAAATGAAATTCATCAAACCCAAACCCTAAGTTAAACTATGATTAGGGGGGGGGGGGGGGGATTGCTAATTTAGTTTACATGTTTTTAAAATATTTGAAGTATTTTTGAAGTATTTTAATATGATTATATTCATAAAAATAAAAATAAATATTCTCTATTTTTTTCACAAAGAGACAAAAAAACCCATGACCTTGCACTACTTTGTAATTAATTTTTCAGAGCTTCCTCCTCAAATCTCCTTTGTCCATAATTCACAAACAAAAAACACTTTACATACAAGAAGAGTGCTGGAAAGGTTGCAAGGGTCCCTACATACATCTAGCATGAGCACCATAAAAAAAATCACAGCCCATTATATCTCTGTTGGAGAGTGACTAAGTTTATTTTTTTTAATATCAATATAAAAATATCTAAAAACATCAAAAAAAAAATAAAAAAAAAAGTATTTTTTTTAAAACATAAACACCATCTATGAAATGAAAACTTAGTAGGCAGGGCAAAAATACATCACCATATATATATATATATATATATGCACTTGGATATTATAGTGCTTCTGAAAGCTAATTAAACGCTAATAGCCAATAGATCACTATAATCAGATTCTAATAAACCAAAATGGCTAATTACTTTCCACGTCAGAGGGCCTACTTTAGCATTAAGGCTGCTGCTATATTATTTGTGTTTTTTAAGAAAAAAAACTTAAAAAACAGTAAAAAGCACAAAATAAAGCTAAAAAATAAACACCCGTCACTAGAGGGGAAAAAGGCCGAACCCTAATTCCCCTCTTATTATCCACTAATTTAAAGCTACAACAAAGTTTATCTTTCATATATCTACATACATTACAAAAATAACCCTAATTCCCCTCGTAGACTTGTACAAGTAGGGCAAGGCTTCGATTCTTCAATCCCCCCTTCTTGTCAAGCCATCATCATCACATAATCGAGCATGCGTTAGGGTTTTCGTCGCTAAGAATGTCAAACGAATCAGACGGCTGTGATGAATACTGATGGAAGTCGTATGGTGGAGGTTCACTGAAGGTACCAGGATGGGTACCCGGATGCACATACGCATACGAATACTGTGGAGCATAGTACGAGGCACCATAACTTGTACTAGGGTAGGCCACATTGCTACTCGCAGCATACACTGGCGGGGCATGGTAAGTTGTTGGGTAGTCATACACATGATCATGACGTGGAGGGATGTGATTTGCAGGGGGCGGGGCTTGGACTTGAACATCTCCTTGACCTGATGATCCAGTACCTGCTGGCGCGTGACAAGAATGTACACCCTCGTCACCATTGTTGTTATTGCCGTTATTCCCTTTCTGTCCCTTCTTCTTCTTCTTTTTACCACCACTGCTACCATCTGCACTGCCCCCGCCGCCAGTTTTTTCAACTACAACCTCACTTTCACCGCCAACTTTCTTGTCAGCCACCGGTGACTGGCCGACGTCCGGTGAGGTGACAGGTTGCTTACCATTAAGCTTTAATTCCTTGGCTTGAACAGCAGCAGCACCACCACCACCTTCACATGCTTTGCCAGTAACAACATGACCACCATCTTCACCTTCACCATTGTTACTGGGGCTCCCAATTTCACTGTTTTTAGTAGAAGGGTCTAGCATTTTTTCTACCTCGGCCTTGTCTTTAATTTCTTTCTCATTTTCACCATCGCCACCTGCTTCATTGCTGCTCTCTTGGTCTCTTTGTTTCACTTTCTCTTTCCCTTTCTCCTTGTTTTTTGCTTTATCTTTCTTCATTGCTTCTTTCTGATCACCATCAGCTTTTTCAGGCCACAGCTCTGCATGTTTCCGTGTCTTTTTTTTCAGTCTCTTGATTAAAGTATCTGCATCAACATCCCCTACTACTGTGGCCTTTTGTAGTCTGAGATCAATATCTGAGGAGTACACTCCTGCAAATATAATGGACAAAATTAGAAACTTTGATGAATTAGTAGATAAATAACCAGAAGTATTAACAATAAATTATGAGTTTAAGGGTTGAATCTTAGAGGGAAATTTTTAAAAAAGGCAAAGAACCGAGTGAAGATGAATAAATACCAAGATGGGGAACATTGAGAGACAAAGTACGAGACTTCTGTAGCTAAATACTGGAAAGAAATTAACAGCTTTAAAGAAAGTTTGAAGCTGAAGGAAAATGTAAAAGACCCAGATAAGAAACACGAGGGAATCTTAAAAATATTGCAAGAATGTAACAGAACATAAAAGAAACAATCAAGATTTTAATGCGATGTTTTGGTGGGTTTACACTAATTTGCATACCATCTATGCCATCCAGGACCTTCTTGACTTTCCTCTTGCACTGTTCGCAGTGAACCGAGACTTTCAACATCCATGTCTGAAAAACAATGAAAATGAGGCTGAAAACATGGAAAGACGGCATTTTTATCCTAGAAAGACGAGTTTTTCTGGCTTAATCTTGTTACCTTGTACTTGATAGATGGTTCTGTGTTTCCTTCTATTACCACTTGTGTAGCTTCTGTTTTGGCCTCTTGTCTAGCTTCTGTTTTGGCGTCTGTCTTCGGCTCTGTTGCCATTGGGAGAATTTTGTGTGTGTGCACAGTAGAGAGAGAGAGATAAGGAGAGAGAGACTGGGGGGAGGGAGGAATTTGATGATGGGTGGAAATACTTAAGAACAATGAAAGTTGCAAGAACTTAAGGGTGAGGAAAAGAAAAGGAAAGAGGCAATGCAGTGCCAAAAAGTTGGTGCTTGATGAGATGGAAAAAAGAGCGAACCTGCTGGCTGCTAGGATATGAATATTGGTGATACATAAATTTTAGACTACCTTTTTGTTGTAAAGGATAGCAAAATAATTAAATTAAAACTTTATTATTATAAACAAAAAAAATATTCTTAAAGAGATCGCAGGGATTGGTCCAAGCTAGCTATTAACATCAAATTAATGGACTTAATGTGGCCACATAGACATTTGATACTTCTTCTTAGTGGTTTCTAGCTTGTTGAGATTAAAGTGCAAATCTTCATTTATATAATAAAAGTGGAAATTAAACAACTTTGCTGTGTGAAGAAGGAATGGATATTAAAATAAATTTCTGTATTTTAATATTTGATAGGTTTGTTAGTGCTTGCCCTTTTTTTCTACTTACAGATATGATTGGGATTTAAAAAAAAATAAAAAAATGAAGAAAACATTTATTTAATAGTGTGCAAATTGTACATGATTTGTTTTTTTATATATAAATATAGTGATTTTTATTTTAAAACATAATATTAAAATAAAGATATATTAGATCAATTCAGAATTCGCAGAACTTATCAAATTTATAATCCATATTAAATAATTTTTATTTGATTATACAATAATAAAAACATATTCTTGTAAAATTGAACATAAAAAAATATGTAAATATATGTTTGATATTTCAGTGGTTTCATTAAAAATAGACCGAAATAATATATGAAATAAAATTAAGAAAAGATCGATGAGTGAAGAAAAGGGATGGAAATAAATCACCTTATTTACTGTTCATATGATATTTAAATATTAGAGGTAATTATTTGCTTATTATATGTTTATCTTTATGTGATTTTTCATTATTGAAATTGAAAGTTTTGATTCCTAAATTATTAGTCTACGATACATGAAACACCCAGGCGAGGGTTAATCGTTTGTCTGAAATAATTGTGCTGGCCCCACCAGCCACATGGATCTGCTAACAATGCCACGTGACAAGCACGTGTGACAGGTGTCATCACGACTGGGAACCGCACTACTAAGTCTCAGGCCAATTCCATTTTTTTTAGATAAAAGAGATGGTCTCGCTACATAATATTAAAAACAAAAAACCTCAATAACTTTTTTTGTATTTAATAAAATCAGTTAATTTATTAATTTAATATAAAAATTACTTAATTTATTTAATCACGCACATGATTTTCCAAACTCAAGGTCATGGGTCAAAATGAAATAAAAATTTCTTAATTTATTTAATCAGCATAAAATTAAAAATGGAAATAATGCTCTAACCTGCCACATACTCGGCCTATCTGTGTGCCGGCGATCGGGGCACTACAACAAGTCATGCTTTTATCAAGAACAGACCGCAATCAGCCGAATTCATTAGTTTTATGCATTATATGGTGGCCTGCAGCATTTCAGACATCCATTTTTTAAGGCAATGTTTACTCACCGACTCTTTGATCACGATGATCAAGTTATAAAAAATGGATGTCTGAATCACCATAGCATCGAGTCCTGTTAGCTCCTTCGGTGGTTAAGGGAGGTGAAGTCTATCCCTTCGGCACCGAGGCTATGGCCATAAGCACCACCATCACCACACCGGTCCATCCCTCGGTCTCTTTCACGAACCACCGATAGTCACCCGGCTGGTCTTCCCCGAAGAACGGCTCCACTGGCTCGTGCTCGTCATCAGTAGCATGTAGTGATCACACGACAAGATTCGCTCCAGCAACCCAACTCCTTAAAAAGATGGGTTAAATTTCATCGGGCCAAAAGCCCATCATCGACCCATCCACTACATAGTTCTCTCGACAAATGCACGCGTGTCCCCTTAAGAAAGCATCATCGATTGATGTGAAAAAAAATCTAAATCTCACTGGGCCAACACTTCTAGAAGCCCAATTAACATGGCAGAAAAAACCCAACTAGTAGAGAACTGGATTTCTTCTCCATTACTGAACACTTTTTTTTTCCTCGTATTTTTTATAGAGACAAATGTATAAATTGGTAAGATTTGAATTTCATAAATGATAAATGATTGATTTCTCAAGAAAAAATAGAAGAATTTCAGAGTAAATTGATTCATATATTGTATCAAAATTCTATATAAAAAACAATCAAGATCCATATATGGTATTTTTTTTCTTAGGTGTGATTGAAAAGAAATTCTGGACCAGGAAAACTTGTCTCTCGCCCATGTAAGTTTGGCACCATGTTAGGACACATGACATGAGATTCTTGTCTCATGCTTTGTACCACAAAAATGGTGAAATGCATTAAATATATGTAATTCTTGAGGTTTCTGATATGTCCCTTGTGGGAAAGAACTGACAGTACTGCAAGATGACCACCAGCATCTTGTCTGGACTCCCATGGAGTTTGAGTGTAGACATAATATTCCTTCTCCAAAGCCTTTAAAATCAGAATCATTTGTACTACCCAAGATAATATTACTTTACTGTACATATAAAACATGTAGATATTTCAATATATATGTTTGTCGTAAATTTCAACAGTAAAATTATTATTTTATCCCTATAATAAAAAAAATTAACCCATAGAACCGGGTGTATTTTTGGTTTTTTATCTGATATTAAACAGTAAAATATCATATGTGCTCTCTGGCGGAATGCAGTGCAGGTAGCTGGAGGCAAGAGTATTTTAAGTTTTTCACATATTTATACACAGTGCAACTACTAAAATACCCTTACAAAAGACAAAACCGGATGCCTACAACTCAAAACTTATTATACATATAAGAAATTTTATGTCATCACGCTACGCCGGTTAGGACCATCGATGACATTCTACTCTTATCTTTGCTATATTAAAAGGCTTTGTCATTCTACTCTTATTTTTGTGTATTCTACTCTTATATGATATTTATGGATTTCAACAGTAAAATTATCATTTTACCCCTCTAACCGAAAAAATCAACCCTTGGAATCGGGTGTATTTTCAGTTTTTTGTCTGATATTGAACAATGAAATATCGCATGTGCCCTCGAGCGGAACGCAATGCTGGCGGTTAGAGGTGGGAGTATTTTAAGTTTTTCACATATTTGTGTACAATGCAATTACTACATTACCCTCACAAAAAACAAAATCAAGTGTCTGGAATTCAAGATCTATTATACAGATCATAAGTTCTATATTGGTAAGGACCATCGGTGACATTCAACTCTTATCTTTGCTGCATTAAAAGCCTTTGTCATTTTTGTGTATTCGGCTAATGTCCAACATTGTCATCTCTATGGCAGAAGTCTTTCCTTTAAAAAAAAAAGTGTTTTTGCTTGGCTTGATTATTTGAAGCCAAAATTCAACATAGTTGTTAAAATGCAGCACCCACCTCCTTTCCCTTAATTGACTTGGAGTCGAGGCTATTGCTTGTGGTTGAATTAATTAAAGCAAGAAAGTTAATTATTATCCGCTACTGACATTCAATTATTATTTCGGAAAAGATAAAAAAAGATAGAATAAAAAAAAATGCTCTTCAAAAATATATATTCATATCCATTTCTTTTAAAGAGGTGTTTGAAATAGTTTTACGTGTTTTAAAAAAATATTTTTGACCAGAAATAATAAATAGATGATTTTTTTTTGTGTGTGGTTGATATAAAAAATAAAATAAATATGTAAAAACTAATTTTAATATATTTTCATGTAAAAAAAACATTTCACATGGCTATTTCAATCACCCTTTAGAAAGCTAGGAATGAAAGGGATTTTGCTTTTACTTCTCTTGTCACCTAGCCAGCCCGGTCTGGCTTGTTTTCTTCTGCCTTTTGGGTGTGGCTCCATAGTTTGTTTATTTCATGTTTGGTCTAGTGGGAAACAAAACAATTTGCAGCTACTTTTCTAAAGCAGAAGTAAGAAACTTCAGGTCTGCCTCGTGTGGGCTAATATCCATGATTTTATTTAACCCTAATAATCAACTGAGTTAACGAAGGTATTCCTCGTGGTGGATGGGATAGTCGATGAGTTAACTGTTAATTAGTTGAGATTTCAAAATATGATTTATATTATTCTCTAACATATATCTTCAACAAAAAACTTTTGGACTTGAAACTTACTCGTGCACAAACTATTTTGTGCTTGATTTTTATCAAATAGAACGAGGGTGATGAGATTCGAACTCGTGACTGTTAGGTCAATAAAACTCTGATAACATGTCAAGAAACCATTTATATGCTGTGGTGTAGTTGGTGTGAGGCCTCTCCCTCTTTCTTTCATGGTTAGTATTTAGTAGGCCAGGGACAGACAACTGGAAGCAAATAGAACCTAAACATGTCTTAGAAATCAGCTTCTGCCCTACCAAACCATGGTACCAGATCGCGAACCTGAAAGCTGCAGCAATAATCTGCTTGCTATTAAAGCCATTGAAAAGTATGGGAAAGGGACTCCCATTTGATATTAGCAACGCTTTTAGCATCCCATAATTCAACATTGAAAGATTGTTCAGCCTGAGATATTGTTTTTTAGTCTCTCAAAGAAAAGCTGACATAATCACAGAAGAAAGTAATGGGCCTCACAGCTCTCTATCCCCTCCTCCATCAATAATAGGGGAGGGGGGGTTGGAGAGAAATCTTGCACCTAGCACCCTCTTGGAATGGTAGGCAAATCCAACCAAAAATAGGGGCCCGCCTAGGAAACTTTTTCGGGGTCTGATTTTGAGGCTTTTAGCAGCTAAAAAGCTCTTATCAGCTGCAAAATCTCAGGACTCAACTTCAGATTCCAAGATTTTAGCAGCACTTTTAAACTGAGGAAATGACCAAGTGCCATGATTTGATGAAGAGAAAAGACAAAACATATTGATGGAGGTCAGCTTCTCTCTAACAGAGAATAATAAGAGAGCTCAACATTTAAGAATTGAGGATTGATGACAGTGCCCTAAAGACAAAGTGTAATGCACATTTAACGAAGATTTCAGGGAATTTATGGAGGTGAGCAGAGATAAGAATCTATGGAGGGAGAAGAAGTAAAGAAGGCCCATTGCAACTACAACTGCCAGTGCTCAGGGGTTCCTTGGAGTAGCATTAAAGACACGGCATTACATCTTCACTGTTACAACACCTCCACCACCCAAAAATAAACATTTTTTCAAGAAAAAAAAAAGAATATAAGAAAACAATGTACTAGATTTATAAGCAGAAGCTTAGAATTTATGTTTTTATGATTTCTAGTTGAGGAACATGGGTTGTGCTCCTCAGATTCTCCGCATGATCTTCATCATCACTATTTTCATGTTCATATTATTACAAAGTGCCCACGTTTTGATTTCTGATCATGTTTCAGTGGATGCGGAAGGGTACTTCAAAGCTCCGGGCCTACCAAAGGTGAATTTCATGAAGGAAAGTACTGGAGATGCTAATAATGAGAAGCAGATTGAACAAATTTCTGGGGAAGATGAGAACGAAGAAAAAGAAACACTGATAGTTCAGAAGTTTAGAGCTTTACTTGGACTAAAGAGTCCCAAAACAAGAACCTCATCAATGGAGTTTCTGTCACGAGCACCTTCTCCATCAGCCGCCATGGAAGCTGAGCCTCCTGCTTTTGCTCCTGCTCCTGCTCCCGTTCCGGCTCCGAGGTTACCAGTTCATGTACATTCTTATTCTCCACTGCATCACAAACATCCAGCCCCACCACCGCACAAGATTCAGAAAGATCACAAAGATAAAAGTCGGCTTAAAAGAATTCTTGTAGCAGCTCTGGTGTCTGCAGGAGCTGCCTTCTTGGTTTGTGTTCTTGGGCTCATTTGGTTCTCTGGCAAATTCAGAGAGTATAGGAAAAAATCTGCAAGAATAATGTCGGTGCACAGGAAAAAAGGAAGAACCAGAGGTAAATCAAAGTTTGTTAGTTCTCAAAAGTCGGCAAGCAAGGTGAGCTTAAATCCTGCCCTTGATCTCTTGTATCTTAATGCATTAGAAGAGGATTTGGAGCAGCAAACTAGTTGTCTTAAGCAAACTCGTGAAACTGTAAGCACATTATCAAGTCATAGCACACCAAAGTCTTCAATACATGAGAGGAAGGAATCAATGCAAGGATCAATGGCAGAATCAGATTCTGATAATGCTAGCAGTTCTCCCACAAGGGAAATCATGTCTGTTCATGGTGATGGGGAATCTGTAAAATATGAATCTGATGGAGGTAACTCTTCAACCGGGGATAAAATTATTCCCATTGAATGTCATTCATCAGATGATGAATCTTTTCACTCTTTTGTTGATTCTCATTCATCGAATGTTCGGCTCTCTAATGCTTCGGCTGGTAGTCTTGGTGATATTTCAGAAATTCCCCCCTCAAATGTGCCAAAGATATTACCATCTCCTTCACCCCTTCCTACAAATTTAGACATTCCAGAAGAAACACTAGTTCAGGATAAGAATTTCACAACCCCCCCACCTCCGCCACCTCCTCCTCCACCTCCTTTGGCACCAAGAATGCGCATACCTCCTTCAAGCACACCTTTGCTATCAAGCAGAATAACATCTAAGGCTTCAAGCTCTTCTACATTACCAAATTTATCACCTCCTAGGAAGTCAGATGCTTCTTCAGGATCAAACCAAACACCTCGAAATGATTTACCGCCTTCACCTCAAAAGTCTCCCAAACCTTTACGAGCGCTATCGAGCATTCCTCCTCCCCCATGCCCACCTCCATTTCTGAAAGGAAATATTGGCTCTGCCAAAGGCCCACCTCCTCCACCATGTCCACCTCCATTTCTGAAAGGAAATGGTGTCCCACCTCCTCCACCATCTCATCCTCTTCAATATACAGCTTTAGGAAAAGATGGAACACCGCTGCCAAAATTGAAGCCACTTCACTGGGACAAAGTTAGAGCAGCACCAGACCAAAGCATGGTGTGGGACAAGATAAGATCAAGCTCCTTCGAGTATGTTTTTGTGTTTATATTTACTATGTAGTTCCAACTTTCAACTAGGAGTTATTAACCCGAGGTTTCTTAACAGATTTGATGAAGAGATGATCGAATCGCTATTTGGATACAATTTACAAAGCACAACGAAGAATGACGAAGCGAAGAGCAAAACTCCTTCACCAAGCAAGCATGTACTTGATCCGAAGAGGCTGCAGAACATCACTATCCTCTCGAAAGCCATAAATGCAACTGCTGAGCAAGTATGTGAAGCACTAATGAGAGGTACGTTTTTTGTAAAGCTCCATATTATGATAAAAAGGCTATAGTCAAGACCCCAAAATGTCTCGTACTTGAATAATTTGAACCGCAAAGCTGAACAGAATTTTAAAGATTGCAAATGCAGAAAGTTCATCCTTTTAGAATCAAAGTTAGAAATTATAATAAAGAGAACTCATCTCCTCCTGCAAATGAAATCTTGATGGATGTCTTACGTTATAAACTAACACCTCGAGATAGATCCATCACTACAATCAAACACTTTTCTGTTCCCTCTGAATCTGTCCCTTCTGTCCCAGTACACTAAAAAACACAACCTAAATTCTTTTGATGCTTACATTAGAAATGAGTGGTGTGCACAAATATATACAGCGCCTGTATGCTATATGCCTATGACAACCAGCTAATTCTGTGGACATCAGGGGATGGCTTGTGTTTACAGCAACTCGAGGCACTGGCGAAGATGGTACCTACCAAGGAAGAAGAGGCTAAGCTATTTGGCTACAAAGGAGACATAAATGAGTTGGGGTCTGCAGAGAAGTTTGTTCTAGTTGTTCTTAGCATGCCGTTTGCCTTTCAACGAGTTGAAGCAATGCTTTATAGAGAAACTTTTGAAGATGAGGTGGTTCATCTGAGAAACTCTTTCTCAATGCTAGAGGTAACCATCGAAACAATATTTCAGCACAACTTATCCCTCTTTCTTTCTAATTCTTGTTTTCTGCCAGGAGGCCTGCAAAGAACTCAGATCAAGCAGACTCTTCCTAAAGTTGCTTGAAGCAGTGCTCAAAACAGGAAATCGAATGAATGTGGGAACAATCAGAGGAGGTGCTAAAGCATTCAAGCTAGATGCACTCCTAAAACTTTCTGATGTAAAAGGGACAGATGGCAAGACTAACTTACTCCATTTCGTTGTCCAAGAAATAATCCGGTCGGAAGGGATTCGAGTATCAGATAGCATCATGGGGAAGATCAATCAGAAAAACAAAACCAAAACCGTCGAAGAAAGGGAAGAAGATTACAGAAGAATGGGACTAGACCTTGTTTCAGGTCTAAGCACAGAACTCTACAATGTCAAGAAAACAGCTACAATTGACTTAGATGTGCTTGCTAGTTCAGTCTCAAACCTCTCAGATGGGATCGATAAATTACAACATCTAGTAAACAAAGACTTATCAACCGACAAAAGGAGCATAAACTTTGTGCACAGAATGAAAACCTTCCTAAATTATGCAGCAAGGAATCTAAAAGAATTGCGCGAGGACGAAGATAGAGTCCTATTGCATGTTAGGGAAATTACTGAATACTTCCATGGAAATGTAAGCAAAGATGAAGCCAACCCACTTCGTATTTTCGTGATTGTAAGAGACTTTCTGGGAATGCTAGATCATGTCTGTAAAGAACTCAGGAGCCTCAAAGTCCCTAGCATTCCAAACCCTCTTGCTCCATTTAGGTAGATTGGACATTTGCTCTGTGTGTTTATAATTTATAGGATTATCATCCAATCACCAACTTGAATGTAGCCTTATTTTTTTGTGAATTTCATCTAGGGTTTTGGCTTGTTTAGTTTGAATTGCCTTGTAATCCCAAGTAGCTGGGATCAAGGCTTAAGTGAGCTGAGTTAGACTGAATTGATTACCTAAAGGATTTGCAATAACAGTTAATGTATTAATCATCCCAAGTCAGATCAGATTTTCGGATAAAAGCCTTAATGCTAAACAGTTGTTTAGACATAAAAGAAGCAAGAAAACCCTAAATCAGCTGAATGAATTATACATTTTTTCTCTAAATTTCTCATATCATTTTTAAAAAAATAAAAGAGTTCTGACTGGTTTGATCTGAATTAATTTTTCAAAAAACTTTGACTTTGGGTTACGAAAGGAATCCACTTCTCGGTGATTTGTCAGGCTATACCGGGTTGAATTATAGCAGTGGGAAATACAGAACGACATCGTTTTGTTTTTAAGAAAATAACCCCTTTTTAATATATATAAATACTCTCCAAACAGTTAAACGCGCCACAACTCTCTTCAAACATCAAGAAGCTTCAAGACAAAACCCGCGACAACCACGAATGTCCACATGTAAGGTTTCTATTGGACCCATAACGTGCTAGAGCTTGAAGGGCACAATCAACAAAAAGAAAAGACTTACGTGGATCATTTCTATTGGATTGCACACTATCAGCTATACACCCACCGTTACTGTAACCCCTTATAAATAGCAACTAGCTTCAACGTGCCTCTGGAGCTTCACTTACAGCTCGTTTGGTATTGTGGTCCGGACGCAGGTTTAAAAAAAGCAGTGCATATGTTGTTTGGTTAAATAAAAAACGCAGGTTTTGTGGCATGGGACCCACCCCAAAATATTTACAAACCGCAGGTTAACGGAAAGCAGAAAATTTCTGCTTCCCGTGCGGTGAGGAGAGAGGGAGCAGGTTTGGGGGGCCCGAGAGAGAGAAATATGAATTTGGGCAGGCTTTTGGATGTTAATATTAATATATTAATATTAAATATAAAGAACGGCAAATTATATTAGGCTGGGGCTGGGAGAGAATAATTATATATTAATATTAAATATATTTTTAATATTAAAATAATCTAAAAATTAATTAAAATATAAATAATGTTTATATAATATATGTTTATTAATATAAAGAATATATTTTTAATATTAAAATAATCTAAAAATTAATTAAAAACAATATAAAAACATGATAACTAAACACACAAAACTATTTTTTTTCAACCTCAAACTCAACCACAGTTTTAACCAAACACTTCACAACTTATTTTGAACCGCAACAAAAGTGCTTTTTTTGAAACTACTTTTTTTCAACCTCAACCACAACAGCAACCGCAATACCAAACAGGCCCTTAAAAAAAACAGAGAAAGCTGGTTCTGTTTTTTTTATAGATCTTCACTGTAATAAAAGCAAGCACGATGAGGGTCAAGCACATAGCAGATTTTGCCTTTTTGTTTCTCTTTGTTTCAGGTAAGTAGAAAGGTTTTAAGGAAAGGTTTTTGGAATTTCTTGATGATTATAAGCTTGTTGGGTTTTATGATGAGTGCTCTGTTTTTGTTGATGAGAAGGTTGATAAATTAACAAGATTTGATAGCATACGTACTTGAACATTGTAGTTTCTTTGTGGAGGTATTATTTTCATGGAAAACAAACAGGGTTTTGAGGGAATTGTAATATGAATGGTTTCAAAGATAGAAAATGTGGGAAATATCACGTGTGCTTTCATTTCTATTGCTTCTATAGAGTTGAAAGCTAAGATAGAAAGTATATTCCTGATCCACTTCAACACAAGCTTTCATCTTTGATTTTTTTCTTAAAAGGTTCCATTTTTTGCTTCTTTTGAAAAATACTACTTTTTAGGATTGGCAGTGGCAGCAGATGATGGACCAAAACTAGGGACTGTGATCGGCATTGATCTTGGGACTACTTACTCTTGCGTGGCTGTCTCTCGGGACGGAAACGTGGAGATTATAGCCAATGATCAAGGTAATAGAGTAACTCCTTCATGGGTGGCCTTCACCGATACAGAGCGTTTGATTGGAGAGGCTGCAAAGAATCAAGCTCCTATGAATCCTGAACGCACAATATTTGGTGTTAAGCGTCTCATTGGAAGAAAGTAAGAGGAAGCCACTCTTAAAGTCTTTCACGTTGTCGTAATTTGAATATATTTTGTAATTTCGGTAGTGAATTGAACTCGGCTGGTGCTCATTGCGCTTTGTTTGGTGTAGGTTTGATGATCCAGAAGTTCAAAGAGATATAAAGTTCTTACCTTATAAGGTTGTGAACAAGGATGGTAAGTCTTATGTACAGGTGAAGGTGAAAGGGGAGACCAAGGTGTTTAGCCCCGAGGAAATCAGTGCTATGATATTGGGAAAGATGAAAGAAACAGCCGAGTCTTACTTGGGGAAGAAGATTAAAAACGCAGTCGTCACTGTTCCTGGTACATTTCAAACCTTTTTCCATGATTCTTATTCAAGCTTTATGTTTGAATATTGTCCGATGGAGTTGCCTTTTGTTCTTTGTTGTAGCTTATTTCAATGATGCTCAAAGGCAAGCCACGAAGGATGCAGGCATCATTGCCGGGCTAAATGTGCCTCGGATAATCAACGAGCCAACAGCTGCAGCTATTGCCTATGGCTTGGACAAGAAAGGAGGAGATATGAACATTCTGGTCTATGATCTTGGTGGTGGTACATTTGATGTTAGCATCTTGACTATTGATAATGGTGTTTTTGAGGTTCTTGCTACTAGTGGAGACACCCACTTGGGAGGAGAGGACTTCGATCAGAGATTGATGGACCATTTCATCAAGTTGATCAAGAAGAAGTACAACAAAGACATAAGTAAAGATAAGAAGGCTCTCGGGAAGCTTCGAAGGGAGTGCGAGAGAGCGAAGAGGGCGTTAAGCAGCCAACACCAGGTTCGAGTAGAGATTGAATCACTCATTGATGGCATTGATTTCTCGGAGCCAATTACAAGGGCAAGATTCGAAGAGATGAACATGGACTTAATTAAGAAGACACTGGATATAGTGAAGAAGGCCATGGATGATGCGGGATTAAAGCAGGCTGATATCAAGGAGGTTGTGCTTGTTGGTGGAAGCACCAGAATTCCCAAAGTGCAAGAAATGCTGAAAGAATATTTTGAAGGGAAGGAGCCTAACAAGGGCGTGAATCCAGACGAGGCTGTCGCCTATGGTGCTGCTGTTCAGGGTGGAATTCTTAGTGGAGAAGGCGGAGAGGAAACCAAAGGTTGCTACTTTGCTCTTATTTTCTGTGCTTCTGTTTTTTTATTTTATAAGTATTAAGAAATTATCCCACCTAAAAGCTTAAACTGTTAAATGAGATCCCAGAATATGATTTATATAATTCTGTAACACCCTCTCTCAAGTGAAAGTCCTTTTAGCTTGAAACTTGTACAAACTCACACTAATTTGTGCTTGATTTTTATCAAGTAGAATGAGGGGGTGAGATTCGAACTCGTGACCGCTGGGTCAACAACATTCTGATACCATGTTAAGAAACCATGTCAGCTAAAAATTTAAGCTGTTAGGTGAGGTCCTAAAACATATAAAAGAAGCTATTTATGTTACAGGAAATTCCTGATAGGATTCTCTTTATTTGTTGCAGGCCTTCTCCTACTTGATGTTACTCCTCTGAGCCTGGGTATTGAAACTGTTGGGGGAGTGATGACAAAATTGATCCCAAGGAACACTGTTATACCAACTAAGAAGTCCCAAATCTTCACCACTTACCAGGACCAGCAGACCTCAGTGTCTATAAAGGTATGTGAAATGCCTGATGCTACTGATCATTATCTGTGCTTGTGTAGACGTCGTCAGGTTTATTCATTCTTGAAATTTCAGGTTTATGAGGGTGAGAGAAGCTTAACAAAGGATTGTCGTGAGCTTGGAAGATTTGATCTGTCTGGCATTCCTCCAGCTCCAAGGTGTGCTGTCACTGTAAACAAGCTGAAGGGAAATTTCTGGAATTTTTGAATCTCATGGCCCACGACTGACTTATAGTTTGATACTTTTGCAGGGGGGTGCCCCAGATTGAGGTCACATTTGAGGTTGACGCCAATGGTATTCTGCATGTGAAAGCTGAGGACAAAGCAGCAAAGAAGTCTCAATCTATAACCATCACCAACGATAAAGGGCGTCTGAGCCAAGAAGAGATTGATAGGATGGTGAAGGAGGCTGAAGAAATGGCCGAGGAGGATAAGAAGATTAAGGAGAAGATTGATGCTAGAAACAAGCTGGAGACTTACATCTACAACATGAGAAGTACAATCAGTGATAGAGACAAGCTTGCTGATAAGATCGATTCGGACGACAAAGAGAGGATCGAAACTGCATTGAAGGAATCCCTTGAATGGCTGGACGATAACCAGAATGCAGAGAAGGACGATTATGAAGAGAAGTTGAAGGAGGTGGAAGAAGTTTGCAATCCTGTCATCAAAAAAGTTTATGAAAAGAGTGGGAGTTCAGCTGATTCTGAATACGAGGAACCAAATGATGAACTGTAAATCTGTTTCAAAGTTTCCTAATTGTTTATCAAAAGTTCATCACAATGCCAGGCATCATACCTGCTGTTCCTGCCATCTATGAAAACAATTTGGTGTTAGCCTTTTTTCTCTTCTCTTCTTTCATGGGCTAAATGTTCTGATGCTACCAGGCCTTGTTCAGGATATTGTTGGAGTTATAAACAACAAACTGGCATATTATCCAGACAAATTCATAAAATCTACTTAAGTTCTGATTAATTTTAAACTTTTTTTTAGTTGATGGAGCTAAAATAAATCAATATTAATTGTGAAGTTTTTCAATTGAATACATATTTTATTGTATTTATTATCATGTGTATTCTTATTTTCTAGTTTAAATACTTGTCATGTTTGATTTTGATAACTAAAAAAACAAGCATGCAATCTATTATTTATAGCACCCAAAACTCTAATTAAAAAAATCAATTATTAAACGAAGATAATGATCGTCAGCAAAAAAAAATGTTCTACCAATCTATGTTAGGTATTATGGTGTTGATTGATAATGTTCCCATGGCGTACTGTGAAGGTAAAGAACTTGAGATCTGTTGGCCTTCTCTTTGTTTACCTTGTAAGAAATTGTGATAGCCAGTGTTTTCCTTGCTTAACCCGAACTTGTAAATAATATCTAAAAGAGATGGAGTTTTCTTGAATAAAAAAAAAGTGTAGTGATAATTCAAAATATTTTTATCTTAAAAATATATTAAAATTATTGCCTTTAGATTTATTTTTACACTATCACATCAAGATTATTAGAAATTACTAAAATACATCATCAATTTGATATTGTTTTTAAGATGAAATATATTTTTAAAATGCACTTAAAAAGGCGATGTCTAATTGCATCCGGTTTTATAGAGTCCATCCCAAAAAAAAAAATACAAGGATGAAAATGAAAAGTGTTTTTTACAAGCCACCATGGCTTTTGTTTCCTTAAATCGAGGCAACCTTTTTTTTCTAAGTCTACACATAGATGGTAAATTCCTCCACTCTCCAAAAAATGTTGGGTTTGAGTTTCCTATGATCCAAAATTTGTGTGGATCTAGCCCAAAGATCCATTTAGAAAAGTAAGGTTTCATGACTCCATTCCTTGGCTGCTGGAAAGTGACCGGCATAGAGAGACAAGAAAAAGCAAGTGAGCTACCGAATCCGAAATAGAGAGAATAGAGTTCTCGGATTTTGCTGTCCAGTTTTGATCAAATAGTTCGATCAACAAGTATTCGTGGTCCGATTGAGCTGAAATTTTGTAGTAATGTTCATGATATGTGAATCCTCATTGTAAATGGTGGAGATTAGATTCTGAGCACTTTGAATATGGTTTTCAGCCCGTGAACAGTAGCCTCTAATTTTAGTGAGACATTCCTTGAATTATTGTAGTAGTTGATTTGTGCCAAAAAATTATATTTCTTGAAGATAGTTTTTGTATATATATCTTTAGTTGAGACTAGAGAAGATTCATGTATTCCTATTATTATTGATAGTGGAAGTGTTTGAGTGGACTACAGTCCCATAGTTTTCTCTTCTCATATTGAGAAGGTTTTCCACGTAAAAATTGCGTGTCTTGTGCTTGCGGTATTTGAATATATATTTTATACATATATATTGCTTTATTTGTACTTACCTACGTATTCACATGAATAGGGAGTCCTCAGTATTGCGGTTTCTTCCACAAAGTTGCTCCTCTTTCGGATGCGTTTGTGATGCCCCATCTTGTTCTAAGCTTCTCGAGTCTTATCGCATAAGGCCTGTAAAAAAGAAAAAGAAAAAGAAAAGACAAGAGAGATTATGGCAGCAAGATTAATGGCACCATCCACCAGAAACAGTCACACCATTTCTCTACCTTCGATGCTATAATTTTCTCAGATATATATTGTCAAGGAAAGCTTGTCGAGGAATGTGTGGATGAAAAGATGGGATTGCATGGAGTGTGTTCGATGAAAAAGAGATTTGATAGAAATGGAAAATGCTTGATCACTGCTAGACTGAGAAAAACATTTAGACTTGGTCGGGGGATGTCCGACAATTATGGAAATATAAAAATAGGAAGGAAAAAAACGTAAGGAAATAATTTCATTTTGGCCAAATACAAATTTAAAAAAAAAGAAAAGATAGTAAATATGTTTTTTTTAACATTGTATTTGGATGGATTAAGATATATTAATAAAAGCAAGTTGGGTGATGTCATGTATTTGTGATCAAGAAATTGAAAATGAATGCAAAAAAGTATAAAAAAAAGCTTGCAATCGCTATAAAAATTAAAAGATAATTATTACACGGAAGCTGATCTGAACATCTATATTAATAAAAAAAATGATTGTCTCTGAAAATCCAGGACATGTCTAAGAAAACCTAGGTGATTCACCGAATTATTATTTTTTATTTATTAAAATAGTATTGTTAAAAAATAATAATTTCAATTGACATGCTGACTCAATATAATTCTAATTTCAAAAATATAATACATCATATATATATATATATATATATATATATTTTGGTTAATTTGAAAGCATCGACATGGTAAGAAAACCTATCGATTATGACAAAATACAGATGTAAAAGTGTTTCATGTGTTAAAAATCTTACCTTGCCAAAGGAATGATCCGAGGAATGACCATTCTCTGAAATGCCATGAACAACAACCTATTCCAGATTTGGAGGGCGTGATTAGTTCATAGACCACATCATTTTTCTAGTGCCAGGCCAGATTAAAAGAAATCAAACTTTAGCTAAAAAATAGGGTGCGCACACTAAGTTTATATACATGGGGGAATTAAATTGGCCTTTTATTTTATTTTTTATAGAAACATAATTGCCTTTTATATTAAAAGATTTCTCAAGATTACATGCGCAAGATTTTATTTGGTGCACTTTCATGGTGAAAGTATATTGTAAAATTCTTAATTTGGAGATTGCATTATTAATTTTTTATAATTACAATATTAATTGTGTATATCCTTAAGGATTCCGTGTCATCCCCGTAGAATAAATAAATTATGTGATCTATTGAAAATAATATCCTTGGCGGATTTGGTGAATTCTTTTACCAAAATGAAAAGATTTCATTTCATTCCTAGGAAAATTGGTTCTAGAGGCTTCAGCCCATGAAATAGAAGATTTAAACTACCACTTGTAGAGGGCATTTCATAAAATAAAATATAAACATCATAATAAAAAAACAAAAAAAAAACCTATTTCATAATAATTATCCTGTATTGCAGCATCTTAATACTAATTTGGCTTTCTCTGCGGACTATTTTAAGAAGGTGATGTAAGTTATTCAAGAAGCAGATCGACGGTTTGATGTTTTTAGATCATTTTGATGTGTTGATTTTAAAAATGATTTTTTTTAAAAAAATATATCATTTTGATGTATTTCGGCACGATAAGTACTTTGAAAAACTATCGCAATCGCACTCTAAAAAGACTATATATCAACCCCACTGAATCCAGCAATGTCACGCTTGCTCACACATGCTTCACGACCACCACCAGAGACATTTATGCTCGATGAAATTTGGACCATCTCTTGGAGATGACACTATGATTCCAACATTATTATTACAATATTCATAATTAGAGAATAATATAAATTATATTCTAGAATCTTATTTAATAGCTTAAGTTTTTAGGTAAAATGGTTACTTAATATGGTATCAGAATCTTATTGATTCATCACTCTCATTTTATTTTATTAAACATCAAGCACGAGGTAGCATAAGTATTTTGCAAGTTTCAAGCTCAAAGAATTTTTATTTGAGAAAATATATTAAAAAATAATATAAATCATATTTTCTAAAATCTCATCTAAAAACTAACCTATTAAGCGAGATATCCATCCACGTCTATTTTATGTGTGAATCCATCTCGAATTCGCCCTTTTGTTAGCAGCTCTTCGATCCACCTAGGAAAGGTCTCCGAGGCCATGTTTTCTAATCCAAAAATGAACTTTCATGTCTTGAATTTTAAGCGTAGTTTTCCACTCTATAACTATAAAACAAGGAGTGGAGCTGGAGAAGATCCCTCCCCGGCTAGGCTACTACGTTTTCGTGTTTGAAATTCCAGGCCTGGTCTTCATTGGTATTTGCTTTTTGCTCACTCACTACGGTTTTCTTCTTCTTTTTAGTTCTTCCCCCGCACGGGCGAGCTGTCTGAGGTCGATGGTGCATCCGGTGAGCTCTATCGGTATTCATCTCCAGAGCCCGGTCAGAGCTGACTTTCACGAATAAACCCCGGTGACGGTTATCTGCTTTGCTTAACCTAACCGGCCAGAAGGTTCCTTTACCGATAGTGCTGGTCTTCCAGAATTCTACTCAAATGCATCCCTAGCTATCCTTTTGCTAGATAAAATCACCATCTACAGTTTTTTTTTTTTAAAAAAAAGTGCCCAAAAATCCTCAGGAAATGAAGCAGTGATATGATACCATGTCTGTAATAAGTTAATAACTGAAGAATTTAAAGGAAACAATTGACAAAGATCTCTCACTTTTATTGAACAACAGACAGTGATGCCCATCAACACCAGATACATAAAAATGAAATATTTGAAGATCAGAGAACGGAAAATAAGCTTAACCGAGAAGGATTGATTTAGGTACAATGGATTCTAGGAGGGGTATAGCAATACTGTGTTCCAACTCCAGCCAGCTAAAAAATACCATGATTCGTAAATAAGCCAACTCTCAAGGGAAAAAGTTATTAGACCAGAGAGGATTTTGGTTGTTATCCAAGAATGGCAGCATCGTCTCATCCGGGCCACCAAATCCCAAAGGGTCTTGAGGGGTAAGAAAATCCACGATCCACTGCTGCCTCTGCAAATTATCATTTTTCACCTCAAAATTCTGCAATTCTGCCCTCTGTGATGCATTCTCTCCACTGGATCCTGCCATAGATGCCGCTGCCATTTGAGAAGTCGTCGCAGTCTGAAAAGTGCCGAACCTCTTGTCGATTTCCTTCAAGTTCTGGTCAATCATCCATCCCAGATCGTTCAAATCCATCAGGTTCAGGTTTTGCAAGCTCTTCCCGGTCAAGCACTGGAACATGGCTTGTGTCACTTCCTTCTCCCGGTTGTCCTTCCGCTGTTTCTTGAGATTATCACTGGCTTTTGTGATTCTTTGCCTGAGGAAACTTTCCTGGTTCATCATCTTCTTGCTCTGTTCCATCTCAGGCAATTTCTGGAACTGGTTTAGAACACGCTGGACCCCCAGAGGAGAGGGCCAAACCTCAGGCTGAGCGTCATATGGGCTACAGATTATCGCACAAGCTTCAATCCCACAAAGGGTGCTCAGCTCACTTACCTTCTTCATCAGACCCTTCTTCCTTTTCTTGAAGGTTGCTTTTCTCGCAGAATCATTAGTAATGTATGCAAGCTTAACCTTCTTTCTAGTCATGGTGGCTAATAAAGCAAGAAAAAGTCAAGAATAGAATTATTGGATGATGAGTGAGTATTTTTGTTCCAATCTGTAGGCTATATATACTGTATTGGCCTGGACAAATTAGGCTCTTTTCATGTATCTACCTAACACAACAGGCCGGATTCATAAAATCCCACACATTTACATATCCAAATCGTTGATTTGGTTCCACCCCATCAGTAATAAATTATGGTCTATAATCCAAAATGTCACCTCTTGTCAGCAATCAATGACCAGTGATGCGAAAAGAATTAAACCAATTATGGCCCTAGATTTCACTGATATCATTCATCATCTCAGGTGTTACCGTGGTGGGAGAAGTTCAATCCAGGTCAGACCAGATACAATATTTAAAAGACAGCAAGAATACAGAGTTGTTAAATCCTCGCTCAAGACAGGGCGTGGATTTATATGGGAAGTACCAATCAGACACCCCCCCTGAGCATTGAATTCTTTGCCAACGGCTGACCGCAGATGGATTTCTATTGCTTCTTCCGGCAGCAAAGTCAACAGGATCCAGATATGCTAAGCAATAGCATTTAAAGAAAAACATTTAAATTGCAGATTTCAGGTGTCCAATGATACCTGTTCTGCGTTATTCAGATTAACATTTTGCAGATTCTATTCAAGAAAAATCTTATAAAAAAACATACCATAAATTACAGGTTCAACAAATGAATTGCTGAGAAGATCATGATTCATTACTCGAGCATTCATGACTAAGAAAATGAGAACTTAATGCATGTGATTTCCACTATATAACTTCAATGCTGATGAATGATTCTGACTGTCTAATATTAGATGGTTTTCTTAGTTAAGCAAATACAATCATCCAAATTTAATGTGCAGTCGACCAAATATCTCTCCCTGCTCACTGTCGTCTTACAGTTTATCATAGGTTCATTCCTCCTTGTCACTCACCATCCTCAGACCATTTTACATTACCTACTTTGTGTTCCATAACCAATATTTTAAAGGGTTCTTCCAAGATCAAAAGAAAATAAAGAAAAAATTGTTAAAAATTATATCAAACAAGTGTGTATGGTGTAGGTTCTTGTATGATGGTTCATTCAGACATTTTTACAAGTACCTGGAATACAAAGGCACAAGTCTGCAAATCAAATCTTATAACCTGATTTAGAGTGTGGTTGAAGTTGTTTTTAAATTGTTTATCGTTTAGAAATGTATCAAAATGATAGTTTTTTTTTTAAATCAACACATGAAAATGATTTAAAAATATTAAAAATATTTAATTTAAAATAAAAAATAAAAAAAAGTTAAAATATAACCATTAGACTCTAAATGTTAATCATGGTTATAGTTATATATATATATATTAAAAAGGTTAATTATATGCAAGCTTTCACCATTTGAGTGTGGAACTTGTTCGACCAATTTCTCCACAACCATACACTATGATTTAATGTGTTTTTATTTATTTATTATTTTAAAAATGTTTGTTGTTCGAATAAAATTAGAAAAAAATGATTCTTCGAAAATCAACGGCCCACATCATTTCCCACCCTCATTTTATCTCTCTTATTTTTCTAAAATTTTCTCGCAAAAAAATGCATGTGCTCGTAACCATCCATCCATTTCCAACCGGTTTAGAATTTTTCTCCACAAAACAAACTCCCCTCTCTCACTGGCCGATTTCAAAACACCCAGGATCGCCAACCTGTCACAAATCCCACCCTCCATTCAGATGCAAACAACAAACCGTACACGGATCGCCAACGTGTCACTCACCCCTATAAAAAAAACTTAACCACCACATCATATCGGTCAAATCCCGCTCTCTCTCAATTTTCATTTCCCTCTAAGAAAACACAATCGCCTTCAACAAATCTTAAGGTCTTTTCGTTATTGAATCTGTGCAACAATGGAGGCAACAAAGACAACGAAAGGCGCAGGAGGAAGGAGAGGAGGAGAACGAAAGAAGTCAGTAACGAAGTCAACTAAAGCTGGTCTTCAGTTCCCAGTTGGTCGTATCGCTAGGTTCTTGAAGAAAGGTCGTTACGCTCAACGTCTTGGTTCTGGTGCTCCTATTTACATGGCTGCTGTTCTTGAATATCTCGCTGCTGAGGTATAACATAAGTTGTCTTTTGCATCTTGTTTATTTTCTTTCTTTTATTTTAAAAAGAAAAATGTCTTATGGCTTGCAGCGTTAAAATATCTCGAGATCTGTTTTTTCATTGTTAATCCTATTGTTCTTTAAAGTTTGTATCTAAATTGAGCCCTGATCTGATTTATATCTGTGTGTGCTAAGGTGCTGGAATTGGCCGGAAACGCAGCAAGAGACAACAAGAAGAACAGAATAAACCCAAGACACGTGTTGTTGGCCGTGAGAAACGATGAAGAACTGGGAAAATTACTGCAGGGCGTTACAATCGCAAACGGAGGGGTGTTACCAAACATTAACCCAGTTCTTCTACCTAAGAAAAGTGCAAGCAGCGAGAAATCGTCTGGATCCGAGTCCAAATCTCCTAAAAAGGCCTAAGTCATTGGTTCTTTGTTTTTATTTTGTGGTAAAAAAATGTCTAGGAGGTATCCTCCAATGTAGGAGGAACTTAGATAGGCAGTCTAGATTTTGTTTTTAAGGAAATAGCTGTCTTATGTTTTGCACAAAAGAAGAAATTTGTAGCTCTCTCATGTTCATCAATCAATAATGGAAAGCAAGCTTCTTGTATTGTTACCTTTCTCCTAATGGGATTTGAGTTTGATATTCATAGCTCGCTCGTGAGAAGTTTTTCAAGAGTGTATTTATTTTTGTGTTTTAAAAATATATTTTTTAGATTGTTTCTGTGTGATAATATTAAAAATAATAAATATTTTTTAAAATCATATAGTTGATATGAGAAAAGAGAGTTGAAATTACTGGGTTAAATGTTGAAAACTTTTGAAATTGAAAATGGTAATGCATGTTTTTTTTAACGAATAATTGCAAATGCAAATCACAGATAAAATCCATAAAAAACCAGAGATGGTGACCTTTGTGAATGGGCTCGCTCATGGAGGATCAATCGACGTGTCCATTTGGGCCTAGACGGGCTTCGGGTTCAGGCTAATTGGTCTATCACTCAATTAAATATGTAGTAAGCCCAGCAAAGTGATATGAGCAGGACTGAAAGGAAAGCTCCAGTAAGTAGTGAAAAGTAGACTAACAAGAAGGGTTTTACTCCAAAAACTCAAATCTTGCCTATGAATCTATGATGGATTATTTGCTGGTAATGACACCACCGTTCCGGCTGTTATTGTTTTCTTTTAAATTACTTTTTATATCTCATTTTTTAGTTAAAATCTGCTGTTTCTTACTCTGGGCAGAGAAAGGTTTCAACATGTTCTAGTAAATACAATCTCATTCCAGTCATTGCCATCGCTGCTGCTGGCTCCGGCCTCCTGTATTCAAACAACAAGCAACGTGATTCCGGTGATGTTTCCGTTTATGGAAGACACCTTTTTTGGTTTAGCAACTAAAGGAATTGTTGATGACATGTTTGCAACTTTTCAGATACAAGGATATCACTTTCATTTCGTGCTGAATCTTTGCATGAATCTTTGCCACTTCCATGGCGAATACCACTGGACTTGACCCAGCATAGTTGGCCCTTTGGTTTGTAGCACTCTTTTTTCATTGCACATTTCTGAATTAATTGGATGGTTTAATGATTGTTATTTTATGTTTTGGGGTTATTGATTTAAGCTTGATTCTGTAGGTAACCTCCCGTTATTTTCTTCTAGAATCAGTCCTGTTCCATCTGGTGATATAAAGAATGAAAGTTCAGGGGTTGTTGGAGAGAGTCCAAAACCCAGTTGTGGATGTTTAGGCAGAGATACCATTGCAAATGCGGCTGCTAGGGTTGGTCCTGCTGTTGTCAATCTATCTGTTCCAAAGGGTATGTGTGTTTGGCTTGGTTAGAACAACCCTCAATGCTTTGTCTGACCATAAAATAGGATTTTGTATTAACTGATAAACAATTAGGGAGTCGAGCACGAGCCCTTTTTTGGGGATAGAGGGACTTGACTTATTGATAGGAAGGTATTGGTGAAGTTTGCCTTTTTGTTTCGTAGGATTCTATGGGATTACTACTGGAAAGAGTATAGGGTCTGGCACTATCATTGATTCAGATGGTACGATCTTGACTTGTGCTCATGTTGTGGTTGATTTTCAAGACATGAGATCTTCATCCAAAGGAAAGGTTAGTGATTATGGAGGCATAAATGAACTTAAATATTAAGCTTATAGTAATGTTTTTGTATACTAATTTCATTTTTGTTTCATGGAAAATTAAATTTGTCCAAAAACTTTCCGCACGCAACCTAAAAGTTTCTCTTTCAATGGGATGAGATCTACTGGAATGTGGTTACATATAATGAAGGTATTGAAAAATGAGTTAATAGTGTGTCAAGTGGTGTGAATTTCCATAATTGTGTGCCATGATCATAATATACTGTAGCGTATTAATTCCCTCTCATCTTTTGGATCTTTAACTCCTGATGATTTGATGTGCAATGAACCATTGCAGGTTGATGTGACTTTGCAAGATGGTCGGACATTTGAGGGTACAGTGGTCAATGCTGATTTACATTCTGATATTGCTATGGTAAAGATAAAGTCTAAAACCCCACTGCCAACTGCAAAACTTGGTTCATCAAGCAAGCTTCGCCCAGGGGATTGGGTTGTAGCCATGGGCTGTCCACTTTCCCTTCAAAATACTGTGACAGCTGGCATTGTTAGGTATCAAGAACACTTGAGATTAACATAGAAACCTTTTATTTTTGATTGCCATAAAAATAGAAACTTGTTTCATTATTGATTTTGTTGTATGTTCTTTCAATTTTAATTTATCATCTCTCTAGTAGAATATAGTTCCTGTTTGATTATTGAATTACTCATTGCTGTTTAAATGTCTATCCCCTTGGGATGTAGCTGTGTTGATCGTAAAAGCAGTGACTTGGGTCTTGGAGGAATGCGAAGAGAGTATTTACAGACAGATTGTGCAATCAATATGGTAGTTCTTTCCCTCCAACTCACCCCAGAAACATAGTTTTTTGACCCCTCCTATACTGCTGCTAATGCCTTCATTTATGAGGGGGTAAACATGCTCATGCTCAAGTAGTACAAACATGTTCTGTGCATTCATCTGCTTTTGCATGTGTGTTTTACCCATGGCTATATTTAAGTATATGTTTTCTACTTTAATGGCACAGGGAAATTCTGGTGGGCCGCTCATTAATGTTGATGGAGAAGTTGTTGGTGTTAATATCATGAAAGTACTGGCTGCAGATGGATTAAGTTTTGCTGTGCCAATTGATTCAATTGCCAAAATTATGGAGCATTTCAAAAGGAGTGGGTAAGCAAAATATTTTTTTATCAATCAGTATGTAGATGTGATTATAGCCTACTCTACCATTCTTCTCCCATTCCATTCTAGATAAACTGAGAGTAAGTTTATGAAGGTTTAGTTTCTGTTTGTTAAGATTGATATGCTTTAGTATTAAAAGGCAGTTTAATTTACAATTTTTGGAGGGTAACAGAAGGGATACATAAAATTCAATTGAGGTAAGACATTTATAAGTACCATAATAGCGAAAAATTATATTAATTAACAATGCCTATTTGAGGTCAGAGAAGAACAATAAAAATCACAATTACCCTTGCCAATTATCCATGTGTATGCAATTTAAGTAGGGGGTAATATCTTGCAGGAGAGTCATTCGGCCTTGGCTTGGCTTGAAAATGATTGATCTTAACGAGATGATCATTGCTCAACTTAAAGAGAGAGATCCCACATTCCCTAATGTTAAAGAAGGCGTTCTTGTACCTATGGTAAGTGACCTAAATGCTCATTCCACTTTCCTTTTGCATTCGTAATATGATATAATTTGCATGTTATTGAAATATTATTTCCGTGTCTTTTGAAATGCTTGCATGTGAAATTGTGTATTTGCAATTGTACTTGATGCATATTGTTTACAAAAATGATTTAATCCTGAATGTTAACTCTATAATGAAATGCTTTTATTTTCCTCTTGAATGGAATGGTTATAAATGGAGATATCGAGTTAGGAAATTCGGCTATTATCAGAAAGAACATCTCAAAGAGCTTTTTTTATATGGAAATTTTGTATCCATATCCAACACATTGTTTTTTAGAAACCATTGTAATCTTCAAAGAACATACTGTCATAGATGAATTTAGAAATAAGTATCATAAAAAAAATGCCCCCTAGTAATAGGCACATGTGATACACAAGTAATAATGTTGGATGGTTTTCTTAATTTTTTTCTCCAGGTAACACCAGGCTCTCCAGCTGATCGTGCTGGATTCCACCCTGGTGATGTTGTCATCAAATTTGATGGAAAGCCTGTTCGAAGCATCAAGGAGGTATGTTTGACTCTCTCTTTCTTTTGAGGTGGGTTAGAGGCTTTGAAGGAGGTTTGTCAGGTGCATATTTGCAGCTGTGATACTTTACATCAAAATACTTGCGGGCTGCCCCTTTGAGCAGCAAATGATTTGTAAAAATGATGGTCGTCAGTGACTGGTTCCTGTATTTAATTGTAGAAATCTTGGAAAAACAGAGTATCAATACAATTTTTGATTGCTGATGTTTCATTTAATTCATGAATGCATGGCAGATCATTGAAATCATGGGAGACAGAGTTGGCAAGCCTCTGGAGGTAGTTCTGAAAAGACCAAATGATATGGTGGTGAATTTGACTGTTATTCCAGAGGAGGCAAATCCAGATATGTGAAAGACATCATTTTTTTTGGTGAAGATATCTTCGCCTCATATTGAATCTCAAATAGGAAAGAAGCAAACCCGAGAATCAATCAGTGTTTTGACAACATCTTGATGTAATAGAAACCCTTTCTCTAATTAACCAAGTGTTTAAACTCCTCTTTTCCTTTAGAAAAATCTTCTGAATATGAACTTGCAGTTTGTGAAATAGAAATATAGAATAGAAAACCTTGTTTTGGATTTCACCTATGAATCTGTTCCAAGATAGGACCAAACCAGACATGAAAAATTAAGAATATCACCTTTGAAAGTGGAGGAATTTCTATTTTGTTTTTGACTGTACAGCGCACAACTTCATAGTCTACATGTGTTCATGTTCGTGGTCAAGGTTATTATTAACATGAATGTACAGGGTACCATTATTAACAGACAAAACTTCTTTTTTTTACAAACAGCCGAATGCAATGGGATTAACATCTGACCGAATTTAAGTACTCATGTGTTAATATGTACAGCTAATTCCAGTCTCCTGAGCAATTAATAATATTAACAACGTTTGTTTACCAGGCAAATCTGAAAATAATCTCTTTACATTGGATTCGGAGAGGTATCAGAAATTCTCAACGTTTAGGAAATTGTGATATTCAAGCTGGGTCATCTCCCCACCAGCGACTGGATCAAACTCACATCTATAGAAGCTGCAAAACCATCCAATAAACAACTCCATTAGGATTCTCCATGATCATTAGAAGAAAAAAAATCAAAAAATAACCCATCCAAGAACTTTAATCATATAATCATAATCAAAACATGATCAACATACAAGCAACAATGGGCATATGGTAAGTGGTTTATATGATCGCCAAGGTAAGTTCTCATTAACTCTTGAATTCATCAACTAATTTGCAGAGTCTAAGTTCAATGGGAATCCAAACCCAACACCGAGAAAAAACAGCTCAACTTGTTCTGCATATGGAATGACAATGATACCAGCTGCTTCTAAGGGATTGTTCATCTACACCGAGAAGAACCGCATTAGAAGCAGGGATCAGACAAGTCTAAAGCACATTCCCATGAATGCCGGAAGAGCCACTGAACGAGACAGAAGAACTAAGCACAGCGAGAATGAACACGATTGCAGCATTATGAATTTTTTTGTGATTTTCCCAAAGACAGTTTCTCTATAGGCCTTCGGAATAGTCTACTAGCACACCTTGGTGGCCCAGGGAATCATGCAAGTGCTTTGAAGAAAACATGCCAGAGGCTAACTCATCATGCATCAGGGATTTGATTCAATTGGCCCCAACTCATAACATCACAAAATGATAAATAAAAAACAACAAGCATGATCTGATTTTTCATTACCTTCCGTCCATGCCGATGATGACAATAGTGTTCTTCTGGTGGCCAAACACAACAAAGTGCCGCAAACCTTCAGGTAATCGAAACTGGGCTACTGACCACTCTGAGCTGAAATACTTTGGCAATACACCTGCAATAATGAGAGAAACGCAAGATAAGCTTCACTTTCAAACAATGAACTGAAAACCTAAAGGGGCATTATCTAGCAGGCTTGCACACCAACCAATGACAATCAGTTCTCTGACCTAAGCAAGCAAATGAACTAGAGTTAGAGCTTAGAAGTCATATCTTAACCTATGCAAGAGTATAAACTTATTTTCAACATGATCAGCTACTAACTATTAAAATTTACCGGCTCCTATAGCCTGCCAATAACTGCTAACTCTAACTCCTCAAAATTTCATGGAGGCAAAAACTAGCATAGTAGTATCTATGACAGTTCAAAGAATAAGTGACAATGAGTAGGGAAATTACCTTTGAATAAGGAAAACGATGAAAGTATCGAATGGATTGTGTCGGATGCAATGTGAGACCTGTCATTTGTCAGTGAGGCCAAGGACCCTGAATCAACCTTGACACCAAATATATGTACAGTTCCCTTATCGCTCGAGACAGCTAGGAACTGAGCGTTGGATGAGAATGCTAGGCTGTGGATACCTGCTCTATCCGCACCTCTCCTAACCTAGCAAGGGACATGAAATCATTCAGCACCAGCAAATTAAGTGTTTCTAGCAAACCACAGAAACATGACGGTGCCTTACATTAACAAACCACAGACAGGAAATTAAGTGTTTCTAGCAACACAAAAATCTAGCACAAAAACATGCTTTTCCAACCAAAATTGAAAATTGCACACAAAATGTTCATTATGCATCCAAAAAGAAACAAATTTGAAATTTCGTGTCACAAAGAAGTAAACTTAAAGATCCTTTTGTCCATTTTCTTTACACCTCAAGATGTTATTAGGCTCTTTGCTTAAAAACCCTGTTATCAATCTCTTCACAACCTTTCAATTTATACAAGACAGTGCCTTTCCTTATAAAGAAGAGAGCTAAATCTTTCAATCGACAGAAGTGCTTGCATGAACAGACCCACAGCTGTCCAACACGATCAATTTTGCTATAATAAAAAAAATACTGGGAAAATTAACTTGCTAAACACACACATGCCCGCACACAAAAAGTCAAAAATCCTTTCCTACTTCCAATCACATTAACTTAATTCAACAATAATTTAACCCCAATTAGGATCATAACAGGCTCCGAAAACACCAGAATCATCAGGCATTAAGATTTACAGAATAAAAAACAAGGATCACGCTAACTAGCTTACTCATTACCATACCTCTTGTAACCTAGTGCCATCCAAAGTATTAAATACTCTAATCAAAGTCCCTTTAGTGCTCGCGGTCGCTAACAACCTCCCATCTTGAGTTAAACTCATGCAAACAACTCTTGAATCATGAGCCATAACAAACTTACTCTTCTTCGACCCAAAATCCTCCAACCTAATTTGGCCCTCTTTCAGCCCTAAACTAACCATAACCATTGGTGAGGAATTCTGCGAAATCTCACACAACCCGTTAGGATTCAAATCCGTCTCTATTTGAAGCAATAACTTCAAGTCCAAGAAATTATAAATATATATCTTTTGATTCAATACAACTACGATCATATCGCGTCGAAGTTTTACGTTTTTGACCTCTGACCTGAATGATAATTCTCCTATACACTGGAAAGCATGGTCGTCCCAAACCATCACTTTATTCACGGGGTAAATCGGGTTGGGTCCGCCACCAACTAGGCAGAAGAGATTGCTGCGGTAAAGCATGGCGACCAGTCCGATGCCTCCGTGTGTGTCTGACTCGCGGCTGAATGAGGGTTTGAATGGGTCCGCGTCAAATACCCGGAACCCGTTTTGGAGTCCAACTGAGAAGCAGGTGTGGTTTTGGTTGAAGGACAGGTGATAGATTGGAGGGGCTGCTACTTGGGCTGGGTTGTTGGTTGTGGTTATGGTGTTTGTGGTGCGGTTTTCGGGTCCGGATTCGGAGTCGGTTCGGGTCGCCATGAGAGAGGAGGGATTGAGGTTTGGAGTAGAGCCTGCAAGAGAGAGTAGTGGTGGGAGGAGACGGTTTTTTTGGTTGGGTTTATACTTCATATAGTTGATGATAACACGTGGCATGTGGATTTGTGTGAGAGCTAGAGTCCCACTTTTCTGGTAAAGTCTATTTCAGTCCTTGTGACTTAAGTTTAAGTACAATTGTGCTCTCTTCCATTTGAAAATGTAAGAGTATTTATATAAGTAAATTCGATTTAAAGCCGTTAGTTGCTAATTAAAAATTAGAGATGTTAATTTATTAATCTAATTTTGGTGTTTTTATTAATAAAAAATAAGATCAGACAACTGATTTTTTATAATTTGGAACCTCTTATGTTATATTCGATGGAGAATTTTAGAGACTATTACATGTTTAATAGCGAATAAAATTTAAATATCAAACACTAAAATATTTCTATTTTTTATATTTTAATTTAGATCCTTAACATCAATAAATAAAAAATAGAAGTTTGAATTAAACAATTTTTTGAATAATTTTATATTTTTAATGTAAAATTATTTTATTGAAAAGGAAAATTTAAAAACGTTTTAAGAAGTATGCTGAAATAAAAATAAATAAATAAATAGGAGCGACATGTATTTTCGAGGAGAAACTTTCAGGGGCAAATTCCAACTAGACGATATATTTAAGGACGAGATAGAAAAAAGGGATTCTTAAATTACAAGGTAAGTACAGTGGACATGGTTACTGGCTACTTGGAGTCTTGGTCTTCGGTTATTGTTTGATTCCTTATTCCACACAAATCATGCCATTGGCTGGTAAGTGTGCCACGTCATGATTTTCTTGGAAACGAAGAAGGAATTTGATCCTCTAGTTAAAGAAAATCTACAGGTACCTGACTTTTTTCGGGAATGGATCATCAGGTGGGACCCAGATAAGAAACCGAACACAAAAGCAACAAAAGAGCACCGTGTATTAGGATGACTTGCGAAGCTTCGAGGAATCATCATGTGTTATAAAATGCTCTACTGTTTGGACACTTTACAATGAAAAACGTTTGCTTTTAAGCTTTAAAAATGTTTTCAAAAAAACTTATTTTTTATTTCCCTACAGTTATTTTTTTGTGTTTTTATATATTAATGTTAAAAACATTTTTTTAAAATAAATAAATATTTAAATAAAAAAAAAACACTTCAAACAAACAAGCAACCTCGTTGCTTTCCTGATCATGATGGAGGTCTAGATGGGAGCAATTGCAATGACCATATTGAATAAAGCCCTGTTTTTTATTATTTTTCAAAAGTGTTTTTGAAATAAATTAAAAAAATTTGTTTTTATTTTAAATTATTTTTTTGATATTTTTAGATTATTTTCATGTATTGATGTCAAAAAAATATTTTTAAAAAATAATAAAAATTATTATTTTAATATATTTCTGAAAAAAAAAATAAACTATACTCTCAAACAATCCATAAGTGTTGATGAGATTCTCGTCATCCTTTCTAGAAGCACCCCTTAGAGTGTATCATGTCCAAAATTATACCCAAAAACCAAGCAACCTCGTTGCTTTCCTGATCATGGAGTCCCTACTTGATAGAAACCCTCTTTTGTTTGCTTATCCTTTGTCCAATTAATCACCATAAGGAAATAATTAAATCTGGATTAATCACCATAAAGTAACGAGACAATGCCGCACTCCAGAACTCAAGTTCGAATTCCTTGTTTATATCTCAATTAACTAGGTTTTTTTTATTAGTGTGGGTATTCAACTAGCGTGTGTGTATCTCGATAATTCTACAAACCCTGAAATTAATTACCATATAAATTTATAATAACCATCATATTAGCAACCATAAGACTCGAACCTGAAACCACAAGAAAAACAAATTTTTTAATCTCAAACTCTCCCGGAGGTCTGTCATTTTGCATCGCCTTCACTGCTTTGACAACTGGTTTGCGTTTTTGGCTTTGCTGATGGCAAGATGTTCGAATGCAGCAGGCTGGAAATTCGAATTAGTTCCACACTCAGCGACTTTCCAGTGTTTGATGACTCTGTGGAAGTGTCAAAATGTGATGGACTAAGAAGCTTGATAGCTTCCTCTGCTGCTAAACATCTTGTGCAACTCATGAGATTGAGCATAACAGAAGGTAGAAAATTATTTAATCTTCACATTTTGATGCTTCAGTGTTTGCCGAGCCTCACAAGCTTCTGCTCGGGGAGTCATGCATTTTCATAACCATCTTTGGAGGTTGTAGTCATAAATAGATGCCCAGAAATGAAAATCTTTTCGCATGCACTCATTTCCACACCATAGCTGGACATTTACTGACAGAAGAAGGCTATCCTGTGGACTTGGGGGGCCGCCATGCATTCTAGGACAACCTTTATTCCACTGTACATAAGTTGTTCGAGGAGATGGCATGTATTTATTCCCAAGTTTAACGCAGCGTGATGACAAACAGCTTGTAATTTGCATAACAGGTTTTAAGTTCGAGTCATAACATGCATTTTTTATAAAAATCTGAGATAGCCGAGGTTTTATTCACTCACCTGGACTCACAAAGTACGCTTTCTAGAAGTACGGTTTCTCTCGTAAAAAAAAAATGTATTGTTTCCCGGGGCTTATTTTCTTACCAATGCAGTTGTTTGTCTGTATGTCAGCTCAAAATTATGAAGTGATTACTTCTTTAATGCTGTCGTTTTTTACTCAATTGACAAATCCAAGGCCAGTGACTTCAGAGATTTCCTCAAGCTCAAGCTCTAATACACGCAAGATTTGAGACTTGCAGTCTCTGACCTGTGAGTTTGCTTAAGCCTATGAATTTGCTTGGAACTAGTTGTTAATTTTTGCAATTTTTGAAACAAATATATATATATATAAACTTAGCCATCTCACAAGAACAAGACAAATCAAGCGCGAGACCATAACTAAGCTAGAATTTAAGAAGCTGAGATCAGAAACTTAAATCGAATCAACCTTACGCATTTTCAAGTACAGACTACCGGTATATAGGATGGGTTGCCTACTTGCCAGAGGCAGCTCACTGCACTTTGAACCCCATTTCTGATAGCATTATACAAGGCAGTTTCTCCAACAACACGATTGAACTTCATAACAATTACGTTATAAGGGGAAAACTAAAGACTCACAATTGAAGAAGAAAAACATTTTGCTCTTCGAATTTTCTATCTTAAAATGAAAAGGGGTGCGGGGGCTCAGAATTATGGGACCCTTTTGTTTGATTAGTGATATAATTTCCCCAGTCAATTATGCTACCAGAAAACCGAGGAGAGGAGACTATTTTCCAGGGGATTTGAGGGCATGTAAGAGTACTGTAATAATGATTGTTTTTCAAAATGTCTTTTACTCGGAAATCTATTAAATAATATTCTAAAAATTATTTTTAATACCAAAATAAATATACATTGTAAGAAACTTTAAGAAAAGGCTGTTTGTTCCTCCTCTCGTAGGGCAAGAATGGGGTTTTTAGGAGAATGATTTGCAGGAAAATAAATGTGAAGCTGTAAATAAAACAAGTAAATAAAAGCATAAAGGAAAAATGAAACTGATAAAGAAAGATGAATTGCAAAGATTTAATTATATATGTGGCGTTGACTAATATTCACAATACTTGAGTTTCATGTAGATTACCTAAATCTAATCATATGCAATCTGTTCATATTAGAGATTATATGATAAATCCTAATATAAGTTTAACTTTGTTTTATCTCCTTGCTAATAATCACTTCACTAATCTACTGATAAAACTATCTTATTTGATTAGTTGTTTCCAGGAACACCCTCCTCCATCAATGTGTTCTGGCAGGGGTGATACTTACTCAAATATCACCATTTTTGCTAAATGATAAGCTCTTGCCTTCAGATTCTTGGCAATAACCTGTAGATGGGTCATCCTCTTGGAATCTTCTGAATCAAACTCGTTTGTTTATATGTTTGCTCATCTCTTTTCTTGCGAGCTATTAGGTCGTCGTTGTGCTGGAGGACTGCAACTTGCTCCTGATTTGTTGAAGCTTTAGCAATCTGATCGTATTGTTTCTGGTTTAGGGCAGATGCCATGTCCTTTTCCAGTTACTGGAATGACAGTGATTTTTGCCATGTCTATTCTGCGTGCTTTCCTTGCTGAAGCTCCACAGTCGAAGTTCGTAGGATGTTGGAAAACCTTGTCCCAGTGAGGCTTATGGTGATCGGCCTCTGATTTTACTCCTGAATATTAAGGGCTTATTTCTCTGGTTTGTTGCTTTTCAATGATTTTCTAACCATTTTGGTGCTTAAATCTGGATGGTTGATTTGATAGTAAAACTACTGTGAAAAATCTGTGAAGACATTCATAGCTGAGAAGATATGAACATTTGGAATAATTGTGAGCTGAAATGATTATCAGCTTTGGAGAACGAATTTTCATTGGCTACATCAATATGGACATGGAATCTTCAAAAGAGCATTACAATTTTTATAATAATGTGAATTATTAATGGGGCAGGGGAGGGATGCATCTTGGTGTGATTTCAGCATCAGAGGAGCGATGAGGCATGATCTTGGATGTGATTTCTGGACATTTCTGACCATTAATGGAATTCAAATTATAAAGTAAAATAAGAAATCTAAGGCGAGTGCTTTGTATTCCATTTCAAAAATGTTTTGTTTAAAATTATTTTTTTAATATTTTTAGATTGTTTTGATATGATGATGTTAGAAATAATTTTTAAAACATAAAAAATATTTTATTTTGATAGATTTTCAAATAAAAATAATCTAAAAAATAATTTTTATCACACTCTCAAGTAAACCCTAAATAGCTTTTATGCATGGGAATATTTGTTAAAAGTTAAAAAAAGACAAGAAAGGAATAATCATAGTTGTAAGTTAGTAGTTTATGGAATCAATCCTAATTAATTGTTATTTCATTAAACTAATAGTGTTTTATTATTTTTTTTAAAATATTAGCGTTAATCTAAGTCATTGGACCGTGTAATTAACCATAGTTGTAAGTTACTAGGTTATGGAATCAGTCCTAATTAATTATTATTTTATTAAAGTAATAGTGTTTTATTATTTAAAAAAAATATTAGTTTTAATCCAAGTCGTTGGACCGTGTGATTAATCATAGTTGTAAGTTACTAGGTTATGGAATCAATCCTAATTAATTATTGTTTTATTATTTTTTTAAAAAATATTAGTGTTAGTAGAGTGTATGACATTGTGTTTTTCAAAAATATTTTTGAAAAAAATTAAATTGTTTTATTTTTATTTTTTTATTTTAAATGAAATATTTTTGGTGTTTTTAGATCATTTTCATATGCTGATATTAAAAATAAAAATTAAAAAAATATTATTTTAATATAATTTTGAATGAAAAATACTTTAAAAAACAACTTAAACCGTATTTTAAAAAAGACATCAAGTCATTGTACCGTGTTTAAATGATTTTAGCTAAGTCAATGTACCAAATTATGATAAAACTTTGTATCATAGATTATTTTTAAAAAGTAAACTCTGTAAATTGTTGGATCGGGTTTGAGGATGATTCTAGTCTTGTTGGATATTCTTAGAAAATTCTCCACCCGCAGAGAGAGAAAGATGGTTACTTGACAGAAGGAGGCACCACTCCCCCCGTCGAGTCGAACATAGAAAAATAATTAGTGGAGGCCATGTTGATAGAGAAATGCTCCTTGGTGGGGACATATCCACCCATATCATTCACCACTCAACTTGAGTCATGGTGGCCATTGATTTCTTATGCTAGAGTTGACTCTTGCTGGAAAATAATAATTTAATGACGAGCCACTTGTGCATTGAAAATAAATAAATCCCTAATTATAATTTTATTCAACGTTATTTTCAGTCAATTAACTAGTGGTGTTTTATTTTTATTTTTTTATCCCATTTTTAAAAAGGAAAAGGGTAAATTATTCGTATAAAAAGTCACTCAATTCGTTAATTAAACAATGTCTGATTTAAATCCCCATTAGAGTATGATCATGAAAGCCGTTTTGGCAGGTAATTTCAGTTATCAACTTGCTCATTGTGAAGCTTCTGGCCAGACATCTCTTCTAGTTATCGGAGAAATGAATCCACTCTGTTTTGATAGAGTTTTTGCCTGCATGTTTAGCACTGACGAGGCATGATGCATTAATAAGAGGGTTAATGCATGATTATGATGAGATTAATAGTGGTAAAAAAAGGATTAAGAATAATTAATCCGAACATATTTATGCATTAATAAGTTTATTTCAGAGATTTAGATGATAATTAATTTTAAAATTTATAAAATTAATTGACATTCACGTAAATATAAACCGAACATAATTAAAAAAAAACTGATTATTTCATGTAAAACAGGCATACATGTCGAAGGAAAGAAATTATTACAAGGCCAAAAAAAAAACTAAAAATCAAAGCCACCGTCGTCAAAGGAAGCCGCGTCACCAACATCAGAAATCATTTCACCAACCAGCAAACCACCGAGCAATCCAGCTCCCAATCCCAAAGCCATATTTCCTTTACCGCTTTTCTTAGGCTTCTGTTGTTGCATCGCTGGTGGATACCCGCCATACCCGGGCTGTTGTGGATACCCGCCATACCCGGGCTGTTGTGGATACCCGCCGTACCCGGGCTGTGGTGGATAACCCTGAGGTGGGTATCCACCATAGCCTTGTTGGGGTGGTGGAGGATACTGATAGGGATAGGGATAAGGACCCTGATGCGCTGCTTGAGGCGGTGGGTAGGCGGAACTTGACCCAGGACCACCCTGATATCCCATTGCAGGGTAGGCAGTGACGGGCTCATGATATCCCTTTGCGGTGTTAGCACCAGCAACATGCTCGTCCATCTTTTTCGCCTTCTCCGGCGCAGGAACATTGAATTTCTCACCAAGATTGAAGGAGAAATTCAGCGTTCCTTTCATCTTCCCAGATGGGGTCTTCACAGCATAGCTCACGAGACCACCTTTTCCATCTTTTGAATCCAGTAATTCCTTGACAGGCACAGAAACCACTCCAACATCTTTGTCTCCCATCATTCGCTCGGCTAAAAGCTTGAACTTGATTTGCAAGCGATTTTGTTGAGCAGCAGCTTCATCAATGGTGAATTTCATGGGGAAATTCCAAAAAGGGTTAGGCCCACAATCTTGATGAACGTTGGTTTTCTGTTTCTGCTTAGAATTGTGTGGATCTCCTTTGATGGAAACAACACAATAGACATCCATCTTGCCGATAAGGTTCACATCTTTGAGACCTTTGCCTGAAGCAACCGTGATATCTAATGCCCTGCGCTCCATAGTGATGAAGGCCTTGATCAATCAAGAAAATTGCTGTGAAGAATTAGGAGAGAGAACTAAATCTTCTGAAAGAAATATTGGCGTTTGGGGCTTTCGCTGAGTAAACGTAGGGTATGAATATATAGACTGCAGGATAATTTTTGTTTGATTTCAAGGAAAGTCATAGGAAAATTCGTGAGCTGTGATCAACCTAATTTAATGGGTGGGGGGTTCAAAGTTGTTTTTACATTTTTAGGTTCTTTTAGGGATAGGAATAGTATCTTATGCGTTTTCCCTTTTTATTTGTTTTTAAAAAATTATGGGTGTTTTTTAAAATGATTTTTTATTCAAAAATATATTACAATAATTTTTTAAATATTTATTTAGATTAACATATTAAAAAATAAAAAAATATTAGCATAATGTTTTTTTTAAAATAAATATATTAAGTCATCTAAATTTAACTCTAATCAAATATATATATATATATAAAACTATTAAATTATTTCCATATATAAAAAAGCTAACGAATAGGCTGAGGACATACGTTAAAAATTATTTAAACATACTTGTGAAATATTATTTATTTGTATTTAAGTTTTTAAAAATAGTAAATAACTCTTAACAAGTATTTAAAAAAATGCATCAGCTAAAAAATGATTTATTATTATTAGTAGTAAATCCGTGTAAGCAGAGTGTAATATATTTATTATTATTAATAAATGAAAGACGCGTAGAAGGCGTGTTTGAATTTAACTTTTTGCCTAATAATATTTAAAAATTACTGATATATGGCTTTTCCTTCCTTCAATGTCCTTGTCTATATTCCTCGGGAAGGGAGGGATAGACTAGGAATGACGTCGACACGTGGAGCCACCCATTTCCTGGAAGCTACACGTGTCGCAGCATTATTGAGTTATGCAGACCACTGCCATCATCAATCACGTAAATCAGCTGGCTTTTAGAGGATCCACATCCGATGGCATAATGGTAAATGCATGCAGTACCCGTGTTGACGCTCGTTAATTGCGGCTCAAAGCAAGGTTGGTTAAAATTTATTTTTTAATTTATATATATTTTTTGATATATAAAAACATTTTAAAAACAACCCAAAAACACAGTAAAATAATCTCTTCGAATAAAAAATTCTTCGGCGCTCCCAAGTCGCAAGGGACCACACAAAGCCACCCATCACTCGACAACCTACTTGTGTGTGTGTGTGTGTAGACTAGTTGCCATTGATAGGTCTTCATTAGTTTTACTAATCCACAGGAAAGTAGTAAAATATATGGCTAGAAATTTTCTCACCACATTCAGGTCAAGCACAAGATGGAAAGGAAATGCACTCCCATGCTTCACAATTTTACACCAAACTTGGTCACGATGGGTTTGCTCGATTGACATTGACGCCCGGCAAGGAAAACTCGCTGCCTTCTCACAATTTTTTTTTTTTTGCAGCCATATTGATTGTGTCACAATCGATGCACAGTACATACCCGGAAGCAGCCTTGGAGGAGGTGGAAGGCTTTTTTGTCCCATTCATGGAGTCAAATCTTTCGATGGGGGTTGTGTGTTGGCCCATATTGGTTGTCAAAGAGGGTGGTAAGGCGCGTAGCCTAACAAGCCTGACACAGAGTTGACAACATCGTTGCAGGTTGTCAAAAGGCTCAGCATCTGCTGCGAGATGTCTGTGCTTGGTGCGCTAGGGCCAGCACCTGGAGGGGGAGGATTGAAATTGTGCAAGTTTCTGGGTGCTATTTCAGTATGGTGGCGTGAATTATTAAGTGGGGCTTTTGCAAATTGAGCAGGGAGGGGAAGAATAGGCAATGGGGATGGAGGGAAAAACTTTTGAAAGCTCTTACTACTTAAATCCATAGCAACAGAAGTAGTAGGAGGTGCATCACCATCAGCAAAACTAGCATTGTTGTTGTTGAAGTTGTTTCTAATACCATCCATCATTTGCTCTCCCCTATTGGTTTCCTCCCCACCCAACACGAATTTTACACGATTTCCTCTACTACCATTACCACCGGTTACCGGTGCTGCTTCGTCATCGTTTGCTCTCTTCAATATAGATTTCAGCTGCAGTGCTGACTGTGAAGGAGGCTGGTGTGCAAATGCCACGGCTTGCCGATCAACAAGAGGAACCTCAGCCTGTGTTGCATCAACAAAAGTGTCATCTCTGCTTTTTTCAGATTCAGGTGCCTCGGATGCAGGAGCTCCTACTTCCCGAATGTTGTACCTTACATTCACATCGCCAAACAATGATTTGTTACCAAGAGCATATTTAAGAGCTGCCTGTGCATCAAGCTTTCGACGAAACACAACACGGCATTGTGATGACTTCCAAAAGACACGGATTGCAGACTGATCTATCGACCCAAATCGAGCAAACCTTGCCTTCAGCTGTGCAGCAGATGGAAGAGATGTCTCAGGAGGGAACTTAAGCATCAACATGGTGGGCTCAATAGCTCTAACTGCAGGCTCCATTTTTTTGAAAGAATCCGGTTTGACTGACTTTCGTGGAGGTTGTCCCACTGGCTGTTTTCCTTCTGCCCGTTGGGTAGCGGCAGTTTGTTTTCCTTCTGCTTGCTGGTTAACCAAAGTTCTCTGAGCTGCCTTCTTTTCTGCAGCCAATGACTTCAACTGAATGTTCTTTTTTAGCCTTTTTGCTGCAATTTCTTCCTGGCGATCAGATGGCAAACGCTTCCGTCCAGCTTTTGTTGAGTCATTAGGTCTGACAAGGAATTTTGCTGGTTTTGAAGGTGTCAAACCTCTGGCATCCTCACTGGTAGAATAGTCGGAAGCCCCAATACTGGACAAGGATTTAGTGCCACTAACTTCAACAACCTCAGTCTCAGATGGTGGTGACGAAACTAAGCTTTTCTGGTAAACAAGGCACCGGAATTGCAAAAAGAAATGCATTGTAACTGAAGGACTATTTCTTTCTGCAACATGATAGGGATCAAGAGCTAGAGCATGCAAATCACTAAGTAGCTGTGGTAGCTCAAACTCAATACTGTTGTTGAGCAAGGTATTACTGGCACCATCTTTCTTTTGACTGCTGTTGAGCTGAGAATCCTCTCCAAGAGAGAAACTGATTTGGGTGGATTTTCCTGATGAGATTCCCATTTCCACACCTTTTCCAGTGGCCAATCGCTTCTTTGGACGATCAGGATTAGATTCTGCTCCTAACTCTTTCTTCTTTTTCTTCCGCATAATAGACTTCTGCGAGCTGATGTCCCCTACAGCCTGTTTAATGACTTTGACCTTTTTCACTCCACTGCCAGTACTTGTTCCAACAGAATGAGTGGCATTAAGTGGTGAAAGAAGTGAACCTGGCTCACCATCATGAAGTTTAATCAATCCACTGTCTACCCCTGCTCTTGCAGAGAAGCGCAGTTCATTTTTCTGAGAAACTTGATTAGATCTTGATGCTTTTGCACTCTCTTCATATTTAAGGTCAAGTATAGCCTCTTGTTGCTGAAGTGATAGTGATTTACAATCTGAGACGCCCTTAAGCTGCTCCTTCCCAGGTAAGTCAGACCGCCCTGTACTCATCGGACCCACAACCACATCTGATCCTGGTTCACCTTTTATTTCTTGCATAGCACCCTTCTTATCAAGATTAAAATTAGCATCTCCCAGAGCATGATCTAAGACTAACACTGCTTTGCTAGCTCCATCTTCGCTAGAATCCACATCTTCTTTGGTTATAAGCACAGACTGCTCGTGTTTTGCTGAAATATGGGGTGTTGAATCCCTTTTCTGCAACACAAAATCACCAGATTCCACTGCTGATGAACCAACCTCCGCGTAGACTGCCAGGGATGAGGAACTCGCTTGCCTTTGGTCAATTTCAAAAGCTCTCAGCTCACTTGGTTCATCTCTTCGCTTAAGGAGATATTTGTCTTTTTTAAAATGGTCCTTGACTTTTATAGGGTTTTTTGAGCTCTTCTCGCCACCCGGAGCTTCAGCTGTCACCAGTGGACCACTCAAAGGAGCTGGGGGGGCAACAACCATAACAGAATAGAAAGAAAGCAGTGTTCAAACATAGAATAAAAAAGGGCCAGAAGAAAGGAGAAAAAAATGAAAGGTCTATCCAGGCAAATTCATGAAACATGAACTATTAGAGGAAGAAAGTGCAGGCTCTCGCCTAAGTTCTGTGATGATAAAACAACCAAATCCTATACCACATATGCAAGAGATTAGAGGTGCTAAGATTTTTTCAGAAGAAAAGGCTCATCATGTTGTATAAAATATCTGAAATTACAATATATAGAATTACTTAGTGCAATGGATTTTACATGGAAAATGTGCCATGTTTCTTACATATATTTCTCTTTCAATTAAAGCAGAAAGCTAATTTTAAACTTTCAAAAATTCAGGCTAGAACTCTTAAGACAACATTTATATATATTAAACAATTCAATTCAATTTTGCTGTAGTGTTTTATTTGGAAATAGCCCCGTGAATCATATTTCAAATTCAATAACAAGCAAATACATAAAATGGGCCAATTAGTTCTCAAAGGCAGACAAGGTACAAAGATTAGCACCTCTATTTGAGCCAAATAAAAGGATGCTAGCAAACATGCTATGCAGCAATACTCAGAAATACAAGCATATTGGAAAAAAATACATAAAAGAGATGTGCATGCTTGCTATATTAAGAGTTTCAACAAAGTTGTGCATGCATCCTCAAAACTTATGCGATGCATCGACTACCTTACACTTTATTTATCCCTCCAAGTGCATGGAGCGAGCATAAAGAAACTCTTCTCAAGGTATTAAAGATTTAACCATTTGATAACCATTGATACTCTTATCTTATATTATAAAACTGAGCAAGACCTTTACTCTTATACCTTCACTATGAATTTCAAGGGAAATGCTTGGGTTGCAATAGAGAAGTGAAAACAGTCCGTGCACAACTAAAAGCATTGCGAGATAATTCAAATTACTTGTCAGCGTGATGAGGCATATAATAGAAACAAAAAGGAGTACGGGCAATAACATAAAGACACTATCTCCAATGCAAAATCAAGCCTTTAAGACCTAAGCAAACCGCACATTGCAAACAAGCACAAACATTTACCAGGAAAACAATACCTCGAGTTGGCTCTTTAGCAAGCTGATTTGGTACCTTAGCAGTATCATTAGAAGGCCGTGAGCTCTGAACTGCAAATGCCTGTGCATAGGTCTCATCAAACTCTTCAAAAACAGCCTTGCGAAAAGCAAAAGCCCTCGCCCTATTCTTAATAAATTCAAAACTATCCTGATCACTTCCATGAGGCCCGACAGCCAACTGCTTCACAAAAGAAAGAGTCTCCCCCGGCTTAAACCCATCCCTTGCCTTCATAATCTGATTCGCCGAATAAACCCCTCCAGGCTCATAATCCAACACATCCACCACAAAGTACCCTGGCACATTTGCAGGCCTAAAATTATACTTATTCCTACACCTACAAGCCAAGCCAAGTGCGCACCTCCTACTCGCCTCATCCGTCGCCTCCTCCACAGCCTTAATGAAAGTCCTGGAATTTGTTTGCTGCGATTTCTCTGAGAAATTCACATCAAACTTAATAAGCTCCGCCGGATCAAACCAACCATAACTACTATCCCCGAAAAAAGCAACCAACACATGACCTTCCCTCCTCGTTCGCCTTACTGAAGAGGTAGCAAATGCCTCGTTAAATATATGCCCCGGCCACCGCGGATGCGATTTCACTTTCCCCCAAACCATATCACCGACTTCAAAACCATAAATCAATGCCCTAGACGTACCAGCCATTGCTCCATTATTCTCACTAGCAACGAAATCATCAAATTCACTCCATAAAGATTTATAATCTCCTATCGCTAACCTTTCTCGCCCATCATCATCTTTAACATCATAATCAAAACTTCTTTCACTTCTCACTTCAGATGCCCTAGATTCTTCTTCTTCTGGTTCTTCCTCTTCTTCAATCGTAGAAGCCCTAGCATTGTTACCTTCTTGTTGTTCACTCTCGGTTGATGAAACCCTATGTTTTTCTTCCTCTCCATTCGGATTATTTGTGTGCAATTCAGCATGTATCATTTGCAAGAGGTGAAATTGAAAGAGGTGTCTTGATTGAAGGCTGAAAAAGTTATCCTTTCTATCGAGAAAGATTAGGGGTTTATTTCGTTCGTGTGAATTTAGAGATTTCTGTAGGGATGAAGATAAGGGCGTGTTTGGATGGAGAGAAAATAAAGAGGGATTTAGCAATTAGGGATTTTTAGCTGATGGCATGTGGCGTAAAGAGAGGGGTTCCTGAAGGTTTTTCGATGGTGTCACGTGATGAGATAGTGGAAGGGAAAATGTGGAGCCTTTTCTTAAAGTGGATTCTGACCGTTTGATGGAAATCATGATGTCATTCAATATTTAAAGAATTTTTGCCATGCCCCATCAACGTTTTTTCTTCATTAAAATTGATTTTTGAGGAAAATATATATATAAAAAAAGAGAAATGTGTGGATTGAGAAATCAAGTTGATAGTTTGTTTGGGAGCAAGGAAACTTGGCACAACTTAATGATTCAATCCAGTGATTTTTTTATTTGAAGTTTGGCATGAGTTTAAATTATATAATTTTTTTAAAATAGAATATTATTCATTTAAAAAAATAATAATTTGTAAGTTCACAGTTTCACTTAGATTTATAACTATGGTTCGAGCTCTATTACTTCCTAGATTTTTAAATAAACAATATAAAAATAATGACAAATATGTGGAATCAAGTTAATTATTATTGTACATACAAAATTCTCAAGGATGGGATAAATGCGTTAGAAAACATGGACCAAAATTACAATAATAAATTTGATTATAAAAAAAAATGAAATGCTCTTTACATGCACGAATTCTTTTATTAACGATAGATCTTGTTCTTGTTTTGAATGAAAAGATATTCACACGGGCTTGGAAGTTTTAATCATGTGAAATCTTGACTTGATTTGAAGGATTTAAATTTACTTGGTAAAAATTATTAACACAAACTCGAAAATTGTAATCGTGTGATATTTTGACTTGATTTGATTAAGAAAAAGACTTTGATCCTTTGTTCCCTTGGCTTGATTTGATAAAGATTAGGACTTTGATCCATTTTTTCCTTGATAGACTTGAATTCTTTTGAGAGAACTTCCCAAGTATTTGTGCTTGGTCTTTAGTCTCTCCTTGTTGTTACTTTTATCCTTTGATGATGACTTTGTTGTCTATTTATAGACAATTCAAGCGCCAATTTAACTCAATATCTATTGATTAAAAGATATTTTAGAAAAATCAATATGAAAATTACTTAAAATACTCTTATCCTAAGAATATCAAAGTAAGATCTATAAAATACATTTGAGTTTAAGTTTTTAATTTAATTTGGGCTCAAACCCAATAAACTTAATTAGATCCGCATCTAATAAATAAAAATTTTAAACCATGGATCAAACTATTATCTTTATTTTTATTACATCTTTTAATGATGGTAAGAGAATACTAACGGTAGTATAGTTTTGGCAAAGCATAAAGTAGCCCAAAAACTCAAAAAAAAAAAGACGATAATTTTCATTAATAAGCTTCACATGAACGATTAGAGCAAGAGAAAAAGAAATGAATTGAGCATCTTCTGTTAGTCCTGAAATTTATTTTGTTATCGTCAACGAGGTTGACTTGCCGTATATCAAGCGGATGGTAAAAGGATCTAAGGCTATATTCTTCACAGCAAATCCATGTTCAAAAGTGGTAGCAGCTCACAAAAAGCAACGATTTATTTCTGTAGATGATAATAGCACAAATATTGAAGCTTAAAATTAGTAAAACAAAAGAATGTTGGCCAATTTTGTTGGCAAATAATGAACTCTATACTTTCAAGTAGTGACATTTTTTTACTTCCAATACACACCCTGTAAAAAAATGAAAACATAAAGATACATAACGATCATAAGAAACTACAAACTACAGAGTGTCTTCCTTCGAGAAAACCCGGAAGGGGTTTCATGGTGACCAACAAAAACTCGGAATCTTTACTCCCATCGCGAAAAGAACCGGATTGGTGAAACAAAAATATATGAAAGGTTGTGGATCAACGAGAAACAAATCTAAGCAATCGCTACTTGAGGAGGATTCTCGACAAAAAATTAGGCATCGTCTCTTTTCTGACCACCAGGGGTTCCGGCAAGCCAACCCCACACACCACCTGAGCCCTGCCTGTGATTTGCATCTAAGGCTTGTTCAGAGGCAGCCTTTTGTCGTTGCAGGAGTTCAAGTTCTTTTTGCAGAGTCTCCATTGTTTGGAGCTTTTGTCGCAGTTCCGCAACGTCAACCTGTTAGCTCAAGGAGTGATTAACTTGCATAAAATCATTTTTTATGGAAAAACACTTTTCAAGTGCTTCCCAAACGGAGCCTTATTGTGGTAACAAGTTACAATATTTCATCTGGAAATTCTTCAATCTATTTTTTTCCACTTTAGTAATGAAAAAACCAAACAGAGTTTCTTTTCCTTGATATGTAGACATAAGATCATATTATCCTTATCTTCATTTCTAGGTTGGGTTATTGAACTAGTGACAATATAAACTTCAAGGCAGCAAGCAAGCTAAATTGAGAACTCAACAGACAAAGATTGTTCTTCATGGAAGTTCCAAGCATCATCGAATAATTGCCCACACTAAGCATCCATGGATGGGAAAAAAGAATATGAAGAGAAAGTAACGAGGAAATACCTCTAGTTTGAAACATCTTGACTGCTCAGCAGCAAGTTGACCACGTACAGATTGGAGCTCCTATAATGCAATTAAACAAAATTAAGGGAAATTTGATGGAAAGAAAGGGCATCTTATGAACTAAAAGAAATTTGATAAGTGGAAAACAATCATAGGGTATACTTTGAGATGCATGCATCTCTTGTACAGGTACATCAGAAGATGTGCTCAAAAACAACTAATCCTGTATGTAATGTGATTGATTACCTTGTAAAGGTCAGTGTTACGAGTCTCGGCATCAGCTAACTCTTGCTTTAAATGGAGAGTCTGCAACTTCTCCTTGCCAAGTGACAAATCCAGTTCTTCTCTCTCAGCCTTTAAAGTTGCTATAAGACTAGTTCCCTCACCTCTAGATTTCTGCATGGAATTCAAAATCTCAAGGGTGAATCAAAATGACAATACAGTGAAAGAATGTGTGAATTTCTACATATTCTGTCCAGAAGGAACCCGTTTTGAAATTTTCCATACCCTGGACTCTTGGTCAACGTTATCCATAACAATTTCCCTGATTTTGCCTTCTTGCCCCACTTCCAACTCAGAGTCCACATCTCTGGTGGGGTTTGTGACATTATGGACAGCAGAAACAATGTCTGGCACAGGGGTCTCTGTTATTTTCGATTGCAAAGTTGATTTGTGGCTTGGTTTTAGAACATTGACCTGACAACAGAACAAATCAGAAAGGGGAAAAGGAGCACAGATGGGTGAACCTAGAAGAAAGAAAGTTAAAATTGCTACTAACTTCATTGCTGTAACGCCCATTATATCCTCCAAAAGATACAAGAACATCTTCACCATTATATGAGCTCAAGACTAAACTCAAACCCTGCAATAAAAGACAGTCAAGACTGATTTTACAATTAATTCCTGCAGGAAAAAAATCAGACAGACAAAGAAAGCCAAGACTATCTTCAACAGCAAGTCACCCTCTCTGTAGTAATGATGGAATTGATAAGACCAATTCTAGGCTAACTATATATACTTGAGAAAAAAAATGACATCAAATAATAAAAATTTACAATAATAGCAGCATGATAATTTCAAACTCGATTAAAAAGGCAGAAATAAACTCAACAGTTTAGATGCATCTAAACCACATTGCCTTAATTACATCGCAGCACCGCAATTTTTACAGCACTCAGGTACATATTCTTTGATTGGTCATAACAACTGAACTGTTGATAATTTATAGATGCTGCTCCGTATTAAGATTCTATTCAGATTAAAAAACCCAGAGCAAAAAAGTTCAACTCTTAACATGCCTGGTCAAACTTTTGCACTCCACAGAGATTTGATAGTTGCAATAAATTTTACACAGCTCAAGGAACAGTAAAAATTTCCAATATAATTACGTGCAGCTTGATAAAGTTCACAGTTATGTGAAGTAAAATACCTCACTGGCAAGAGGAACACGCCCTTGAACAGTAGTTACAACAGACCAGACAAGTGTAGACATGTTCAGGACTGCAGTTTCAGAGACCCCTACACAAAGTTGACAGAAAGGAATATATGAGAAGTTTATGAAGCTGGAGAAGAATTTAAATCAAATTAAGACTCCTGCCTAATTTCTTCCAATTAAAACTATTTGACTAATTGAATGGAAAAACTCATTCTTACCGGAACCAATACTTAGGTTGGTCACTTATTAGAGTCATTTTTCACTAAAATAAACATTAAGGAATTCCCAGGCAAACAAATTCTGTTTTTTCTTTCTGTTTGCAAGTTTACTTTGTTAGGTTTAATGGAAAATATAAAAGGATTTTGTAGGTAATGCTAAATACATAAGCTACATGCTGTAAAATATATACCAGACTTGTTGTCACCGCCACCAACGATAAACCAATTCTCCCCAACTGTTACACCTGCATGTCCAGCCCGGGGAGTTGGTATCTCTCCCTGTTGTGTGGGTCTAGTCCATTCCATCTAAAAATCCATGTACATGGAAGATATTACTAACAGTCCTATTGCGCAAGAACAAAAAGAATTGAGATTAGTTATCTTACAGTCTGCAAATCAAGCACATGCAGATCATTGAAACAAGTAGCATGCGAGCCTCCACCAAAAATAAGAACGTAACGTTCAGCATGTACTGCAGCTGTGTGATCAGATCTTGGAGAAGGAGGCACGCCACTGTAAATAGTAAAGATAAATTAATCATCGACCACAAATGCTCAAATCTCAGAAATTGGATAAGAGCTTGAAAAATGAGATATTGTCATGGTCAGTACTGAAAATCATAAATGGCTCAAAGTGGCATTGTATCTACGGGTGCTAAAATGGAGAGAATTTGATTTTTTATATATATAGCGCTTGATATCTTCATAGGTAAGAAACAAACATCAAATTGCTCTAATTCATGGCAAACTGAGAAATTGCCAATTAACAAACAGCTATTAAATCCTCCATATTCCACAACCATGAAAGATGACCAATAAGATTATAAATGGACAAACAAAGAGACTAGCTTCTAAAATTGCAAAATTCATCGTACACAGCATCAATTTCATCCCAGGTCATGGTTTCTAGGTCAAGAATATGCAGATCATTCAAGAGAGATTTCTTTGCATCTTGTCCACCAAAAATCACTAAGCTTGTCCCAACAAGGGTGACTGATTGACCACCACGTGAGACCTGCAATGCATAAAATATATAACAGTTTATACATTATATAAGAAATTGATATCATTAAAGAGTCAGGATGGAACACTGTTAAGCATAAGCATTCCTTTACGATTCACATTACAGATTCACAGGTACAAACAAAAATTTCAGTTTAAGTGTCGACATTTTTAACCAGTTTAGTTAAAAATCACAAAGACAAATGAAACACAAATTTGGCAAAAACAAATGGTTTGAGTCTGGTTTTAAATTTTCTTTCTTTGTGATGCGACTCAGCAGGCTCCTGCTTTGAACGTTAAATAATACAGTGATTAAGTACTTTGGTTTGTAGAAAATGCAGTGGATGAGAGAGAGAAAAGGTACATACCGGTGCTTTCCCATAAGTCTTTAAGGTTGACCAAGTACAAGATTGAAGATGAAATACCTTGACTATATATAAAAAAAAAAATATTAAAGCAAAGTGGGTTTAAGTCACAAAACCAAATTAATGATAATATATTACGTACCCTGGATAGTTTCAGAAGGATCCTTTGTATGTCCGGCAACTGATAGAAGCTTATTCTCCCATGGTATCTGCAGAAACAGAAGATATATTGTCCTGTTCATCAATATGTGAGGATATCCAATACCACTTCACACTTGTCTGCAGATCAACATAGATTTGCAAGAAACTTGCTTTAGAAATTGTATTAAAGGAAATTTGGTTATATACTAACCAAGGAGTGGCCAGCACAAGGAGTTAATTTAGATGGAGACTGTCCCTCCTGTGACTCATTCTCGACCTTAAAATTGACCTTTGACCAGGCCCAGCTTCTCAAATCCAGCGCCTATATTGGGCAACAAATTTTGAGAAGGGATTTTAAAAGTTACATAAAAGAAAATGCAAATAAAGTATACAATATGAGAGAGAGAGAGAGAGAGAGACAGTTTAAAAAACACAGGCCATGAAATTTGATATTAGAATATTCCAGAAAATTTTGAATTCCACGTACACAGAAACAATAAATATTTGTGCAATTAGTCAGTTCAATTTTCCAAACTAATATTCTCATCTACAATTTGCTTACATGAAGATCATTGAGATAGCGGCCATTGTGATTTCCCCCATATACATACATCTTATCTTGAACTATTGCTGCTCCATGCTGAAAAATAAGAAAGATTTCATTCAGAAAATGATAGGAAAGCAGTGAAAATAAGAATAAACAAAAGAAAAAAAGGAATGAGGACAATTGAAATTTTAAAAGTAACCGTACCTCATATCGGGCTTTTGGGGGTTGGCCAGTTATTGAAGGTTCAGCCCATTGATCATAGACAACAACTGTACCGACAACTTCCGAGACAACATCTTTATCCTGTGATTCTACAAGAGTCCCAATCTCAGTAGAAATGGTCTTTGTCTCTGGGAAAGAGTTCTCATTCTTGATGATAGCCTCATCTTTTGAGTAATGCTACAGCAAGCAAAATTTAGAAGTGCAAGATATGGGGAGAAGAATTTAATGAGAAAAAATTCAAAACCAGGGAACAATTATCACATTCAAGGCCATGATGAGCATTGTCTCCTTTCATTCTTTCTCTCCCATTTGGATTTAAAGTAGAATTGAGGAAAAAGAAAGTTTCCTAATCAAACAAACACAACTCACTAGAAACTATCACAAACACATACAAGCAGGATATGCATGAACAAGCCTCCGCCTACAAACAAGACATAAGTGTACATTTCATTGGATTTGTTCAAGTAAAAGCTTGCTTAAGTGAGTGCAGAAATGGAATTAGTTATGCAATTTGAAAGTAGTTGAGTGGAGGTGTTTGTGGTACATGATATGACATCGAGGTAGCGGAGAAGCAACAATGGATTATGGTGCTTGTGGTACATGATGGCTTGGATAGAGATAAGTGGTGGTGTTAGAGAATAATATAAATCATATTTTGAGGCTCACCTAAAAGCTTAAGCTTTTAGGTGAGATGGTTCTTTAACAGGTGGCACATAACGACAACAGTTGTAATTATGCTTCAAATAACTTGTGGATTGTTGCATTAACATTTTCCTTTCAAATAACCGAATATTTTTGGTTGTTCAAGATTCCACTTATTTTATCCTTTTCTTCAATTCTGTTGCCTGAAAGAATCATTGATGACGCGTTCAATAGGCACAAGATTAATGGCCAGGTAATACTTTTATTAGGCAAAACTTGAATTCAGAAACCTTAAATAGATCACCACTAAAGTCGTAAAAGGTGTCTCTTATGTCATGTGACGCTGGTATCCTGTGTGAATTCCACATAAATAATTCACATTGTGCAGCATAGGTCATGCACACACCAAATTGAACAGTAGATCCTTTGGGACTATTAACAACGACATTAGTTCAAATGTATACCTTGATATTATGTTAACCAGCCAAAAATATCAATGTCACCAAAAACATCTAGAAATAATTCATTGTTTGAAGATAAAATATGCAGCATGGAAGAAATGAAATAAACTCCACCCTAAAATTCTTAATGGACTCACATTCACTTGTGTGTCTACAGCAGACTCTGAGATTTCTGAGATAGAGTTAGATGCTCTAGAGTACCAACTTGGATCATCTTCCTGCCCGGGAGAATAAAAAATAATAATCACGATTAACTTGGCTTAAAAAGCATTCATGAGACATAAACCTGAAAATCCCATTGCAATTACCTCCAATATTTTCACAAAGAGACGCATTGCTTCTGTAGAAACCATATTCCCAAGACCCTGCCAGCTGCACAGACAAAATTTTAGAATAGTGCTTCCATCCATGCATTTAAACAGATTTATGATAATAAAAATACAATACACAGCTAGCAACTGTAAAATAAAGACAGTGAACTATCAATATCATCCAACAGCATTGCTTCCAGGATTCTGGAAGTTTCTTGCTTGGAACAAGAAAAAGAAAAGAAAACAATCTTGACCCATATACAAACAGGTATGCACAACACAAAACAATATTGCCCGGTTCTCCATATCACATATCTGCAACAAGCATACATAGTATATTAGCATCCTACCCCACAGCTACCCCACAGGAGGTGGATCAATCATATAGGAACTCAGGAACTGAACACTATCCTCTTCATTATGCAATAAACCAAAAATGTTCCTCTACATTCCTCCTAAGTTTTAAATATATCCTGATCTCCACCACTGCAGTCAGATTCTCCGAGTTACACGTTGCTTTATCCTAACAAGTTTCATTCTCAACTTCTTCACATCAATTGCTCAAAGTTCACAAAACTTCATATTTCACCAATCATGCATCCAGGCTGGATTAAATACAAAGACAATCACATGAGATAAGGATGGAAAAAGCATAGGTAAGGCCGATGATAACCAAACAAACCTTTTCCATTTGCTTTGTTCTACAGCCTTCCAACTACTAGGTTTCGGCACATTACACGTTCCAACTGTCGCCTACAATCACATTCCAAAGAAAAACAAATTCACTGACATATTTACACTGTCACGATCCGCTTGATAGCCATAGTCTTCATAAGAAAATTTTGAATCACCTTCAATAATTTCAAAGTCACGCTAGATCCACCAAAATTACACACGCAAAACGCACAACATCTCCAAAGACAGAAATAAGCAGCACCAAAAAACTCATGAATCGCATAAAAAAATTCGAACACGCTATTTATAATGCGAAATTGAGAGAGATAATAGAAAATGAAACTAAAATTGGCGCCAGAACAATGCAGCCACGAATCAGAGAGAATAAGATGATGAATTCAATTCAATTAGAAAGAAAGGCATTGGATCGGGGAATGGAAATGGAGAACCTGTTGGTAGAGAGCGTAGAGGAGCAAAGCGGTGTCGTTTTGGAATTTAGAAGAGACGTTACTGGTGGAATTGTGAGATCCATCAAATCCAGCGTATGCTGCAGCTGCATAGAATCGCTCGGGGTATGCGGGGCCAGAGCTTGACCTCGCCATCGCCATTTCGTACGATAATTACTCTCTGTGTGTGTATTGTTGTGAGATTTGAACTTAGTTTGAGTGAGATTGGAAGGGAATGAATGAATGAAATACTAAGAAGCGAGGAGAAAAAAAATATGTTTGGGAATGCTTCCAGTTTAAAAGGCACGTTTGGTGGGTTTTTGTAATAGTATGGTTTTATGTCATGTTTTTTATTCCATGGGTGTGTGATTCATTACCGGGTGTTTGCGAGTGGTTTTTAAAAGTGTTTTTGAAAAAAAAAATTATTTTTATTTTTAATTTAAATTAATAAAATATGGTGTTTTTAGATTATTTTGATGTGTTAATATCAAAAATAATTTTAAAAAATAAAAAAAACATAATTTAATTTATTTTTGAACAAAAAACACTTTAAAAAATAATTGTAACCACACTCCCAAACATGCATACATGCATTATATGTGGGTGGGTGTTTGATTATATGTTTCTAGTAAATGTTTATTATTGGGTTTTTTTTAAAAAAAAAATGGTATTTTTAAATTATTTTAATGTATTATTTTTAAAAAATAAAAAAATATTATTCTAATACTTTTTTAAATAAATATTTTTTATAAAAAAAACTACTTCTTCCAAACATGTCACTAGTTATAAAATCCAGCCTCATAGTTCATTCATCAGAATTAATGAAGTCTGATTGAATTAATCACCTAATTAAGTCAAAATCTATTTTTAACTCGTTAATTTTATAAAAAATATCAAAATAATACCATTTTTTTTTAAAAAAAAAGAAATGGCTCTCGTGGGCTATAACTTAGATTTTATCCTAGTTTATGTTGTAAAGCTATGATTTTTAGAGGTTATTTTTCCTCTTTTTTAAAACAAATGCATTTTATCTTGTAACTGTACATGGCAAGATCTTTTACTTGAATTGAGAGAAGATAAACTACTCATAATTGTTTTGTTCATATGAGAATCATATTTTATTTAATTTCATGTGGCATAATGATAGAAAACTTGTGATTTGCACAGTAGATCTCGAGTTCGAATTAGAATATATATTTCTTGTAAAAATCTGAGACAACTTGAATTTTAATTGTTCACCTGGACCCATAAAATATATTTCCCAAAAAATAAAGTTTTTTCTCGCATTCAAGAAAAAACTATCATCCAACTTATAGTTACATGATCGTTAATCACTTCTCATCCCTTATCTCTTTCTCTTATATGCAAGTATTCATGTCAACATATTTATTTCACCTTCCACTTTTATTGCCTTATCATGGTAAATCACCGATGGCTTGATTAGCTAGCATGAAGACATTTTCTGAAGTGGATTTTCTAGAATTTTGATATTTAAAATAAATGAATTTAATTTTGAATATTCAACCATGTATAGATTATCAACAATATGCTTAAAAAATAACACTTAATTCCTAGTTCTTGATGGGTAAAAAAATAACCTAGTTAATTCTCTAGATACTTCAAAAACATTTATATGTTATCATATGTTGTTGCTATTTTTAGTGTTTATTTGAGAGTGTGGTCGAGATTGTTTTTTAAAGTGATTTTTATTCAGAAATGTATCAAATATACTATATTTTTTATTTGTTAAAAATCATTTTTGACATTAGTACATGAAAATAATTTAAAATTACAAAAATTAATTGAAAATAACAAATAAAAATAATTTTTTTTATTTTTTTTTCAAAATCACTTTTGAAATGCAAAGCAAGCCAAGGGCTTTAGTAGATGGTAATATCCTTAACATGGTTATTATCTATCATTAAAAATAATACTCAATCATAATATAATATACCCGAATGCAATATTCATAAAAGTGCAACAAGTATAAGGGCTTCTTTGGGACAACTGTTGCTATAGCTTTTTAAATTATTTTTCGTGCTGAAATATATCAAAATGATGTTTTTTTATTTTTTTTAAAATCATTTTTGACATCAGCACATCAAAATGATCTAAAAACACCAGAATATATTCATTTAAAATGAAAAAAAAATAATTTTTTTGGAAATACAATTTTAAAAGCTGTTCCAAACAGCTTCTAATTGTTTTCATGATATATAAAAAAATAACTTATGGTTTGACTCATGGGACAGAAAAAGAAATCAAAGAAAAATTGTTGAATTGCTCAGCTCCTGAGGAGAGAAATCACTGATGATTTTTTTAAACAGATGTTTCTTGTCAAGTCATCATTCGAATATAGACAAAACATGAAAATTTATACTGAATTAATTTAATTTAATTTAATATATACTCTGAATTTTTAATAATACGCTTTTCACATTCAATAAATATAACAAAAGCAATGAATTAAGAAAACATATTTAAAATCATGATGGTGGCCTTTCGTTGTCTCGTGTTCTACGTGCAAGACCTAAATATAAAACCTCCTCTAACAATGAAAAGAAGTGGAGATATAGTTTCTAGAAGTAATTGATTTGATGGATAATTACAATGGTATTTATAGAAATACATTTAGAAACCTTAATTTTTACTATTCGTTTCAAGTATCTACAAATATCTCAACTTCATGAGAATTTTAAATAAAATAATTAATTAATGTATTTAAATTAAAAAAAGATCATGTGGGATTTTAGGTGTCTTAAAAAGAAGTATGTTAATATGGATAGCATCAAAACTTTTTCCCTAGATTAATTAACGTGAGTGTTCGGGTCTGTTTGTGTATATCTCGATTAATTTTATGAATTATAAAGTTAATAATCATATAAATATCTAGTGATTATTAAATTAGCAACCACATAATTTGAATATTAATAAAAAAATCTAGACTAATCTTTTATTCGGAGGGGGGGGGGGGGGTTTCTTACAAAAAATAACTTTACGGAGTAGTTTATATTTTTCCCTTTCAGTTTGGTTAAGTTTTTAAAAATTAAAATTAAGTTGAATTATTAACAAAATCAAACGACTCCCAAGCAAAAGCGAATAAAAATATAGGAGATATATGGGTATGAGGCCCATAGTTGTCGTCTAAGGCTGGACATAATGGGCTTTTAGCCCATACGGAGACAACTAAAGTGAAGGCCCAAGCATGAAGTGGTCCGATCCGATTGCTCACCAAGGACTATATAATTTGCGACTTTTTATTGAATTTATTTATGTAACTTATAAATTAGGATTCGAATTGTGACGTCTTATATTTACCAAGATTAACAAGTAACGAGCACGTTGATCCAAAAATAATCAATATATAAATTATTTATTTATTAATTATTAATAATATCACTGTAATCCATTATAAACCTTGTTGTCTTCAAGATTTTTGTAAGACATTAATTATGATCAATTGCACCACGGTCCACGGTCTAACTCTACCCATCCATGCCATAAAATATTAAGTTCAGCACAATTTATAGATTAGCTTGAAAAATTCATGCTTTAATATCTAACTCAAGTTTTGTTTTTTTAAACATTGATTTGACAAAACTTGATTGGTATAATTAAATTCAATTGATTCATTAAATAAAATAAAATTATTTTAATAAAAATAATTAATTCAAGTAAATTACGAGTTCACTAAATAACTTTATGATACATATTATTTTGCAGAGTGTCTCACTCAGTCTAAACTATGAAGCTGTTTGGGAGCGCGTTTCAAACGCCATTTCCTTTTCTTTTTTTCTTTATTTTAAATAAATTTTTTTGATGTTTTTAAATTATTTTGATATGCTGATGTTAAAAATAATTTTAAAAAAATAAAAAAAATATTATTTTGATGTATTTCTAAATAAAAAATATTTTTAAAAGTAACCGCAACCGTCCTCTTAATCAGTCCCTATGATCCAATTGTTTTCTCCAAATCATTGCAAATTAGCATCTCAATTGTTTTCTCCAATAAATTTTTTTTTCAGCAACTCAGCATGTAAAGTACATTGTAGAAAAGTAATTATACTACAAAAGAATTTATTTATTTATCAAAAAATGTAATTAAAAAAAGTCTTTAAAAAAAGTCAAAAACAGAGTGAAAGCTTGAGTTCCAGCTCTCGTAAGAACTTTACAAGCACAGTTGTCTGTACCTTAAAAACAGAACCAGAAAGAGAGGAAAAAAAAAAGGCAAGGCAAAACAGCAGCACTGTTGTGTCCGGTCTGAACTGTGAAAGCATGAATATTAAAAACAGAGAAACACAGGCCGTCCATCAAAATCTGCTATGCTCACTCTTCCTAGCCTTATACTATAATTCCTAAAATAAAATAAAAATAAAAAAACATGAAGACCAGGACCAGTACTTCTACGGCTTCTAAATTCCTTTACCCTTCTTTCAACACATCATTATTTCTCCACCAAAAACCCTAGTCTCCCTCAGGTACCCTTTCCTCTCTCCCTCACTCGCTTCTTTCTCTCTCTCTCTTGATATGGTTCCCGATCCTTTTTGCTGATATGGGTTTGCTTGCAACGTGTGATTTCTTGGCTTGTTTTTTCTCTAAGAACTACCCAATTCCTGCTCTTTTTTTTTAATAGTGTATTGTGTTTTCTTTTCATGACTTAATTGTGGTTTCTGATTCTTTTATTGAATTTTGCCTTCTCTTCCTGTTAGCAACTTCTCATCTGTAAGCGTTTTTGGTATTGCTGTCGCTGTGCTTCTTCAATGTGTTCTTTGTGTTTGGATTGAAAGTTTGGGTCACGGGGTATTGATTTATCGACTAATTTTTCCGTGTCTTGCAATTTATTTGATGAATTGAGTTATTTTTTGATTCTGGGCATAGTAGTTTTTTGGCATATCTTTTATTGGAAAATTTTATATTTTTTAGTACATCCAGTCTAATACTCTGTTTTGTTGTGTTGCGGTTTCTGCATGTGGATTGCACATGAATGTCATGTTCTGGAGCATTACAACCCGTGTGTTTTCAATGACTTTATGGTGATAAGTTGATGACTTCTCGTGGATCTTTTGGTTTGTAATGTCCTATTTCAGATTGGTGTTATGAGCATATGCTCGTGAATTGAGTGGCTTGCTCCTGTTGAATTTCTCTGTGACACAACTATAATGGATCACCCGAGATCATCCTCAGCAAATGGTGAGGAAAATGGTGGTGGGATTCCTGATGACTTGCGCTGCAAGAGGTCAGATGGGAAACAGTGGAGATGTACTGCCATGTCAATGCCAGATAAAACTGTTTGTGAGAAGCATTATATCCAGGCAAAGAAGAGGGCAGCTAATTCGGCATTGAGAGCCAGTCTGAAGAAAGCCAAAAGGAAATCAATAGGTGAAAGCGATATTTACTTGGAGAGTAAGAGTGATGATTTTGACATGCCACTCATGAACATGAAAGTTGAGGAGGACCAGCCACTTTCAGTCTCATCAAAGAGGTACAAGGAGAAAGTACCTAGAAGTCAGTCTCGCTATTCTCCGGAAACACCTATACGAAACTTGCGTGCTCGGAATTCTCTAAAACTAAATGATGACTCCCAAAGAGATTTTGAGTTTGAAGAGAATTGGAGGTCATATAAGACGGCACCTCTTTCAACAATGGAATCATCCAGGAGTAGATCACAAAGGAGTTTTGAAGCCAGTGCTATGACAGTGAGTGAAATTGACAGTATTTAACAGCGTGTTTTAAATGTTGTTGCTATTACAGTATTGTTCAGTTATATTTTGTATGATTGCTTTATCTTCTGCTTCAATATGAAGATATTGAAAAGAACAAATTGTTTTCAGGAATACTCAGATGCAAGCACAGATGCTTCTGAAGACACTGGTGGGCAAACTTGTCATCAGTGCCGAAGGAATGACAGAAATAGTGTTACTTGGTGTCTCAAATGTGACAAGAGAGGTTTTTGTGATAGCTGTATCTCTGAATGGTGAGGGATGAGCTCTATGGGGAAAATGTATTTATGTTTCCAACTTATAAGCTCAGTCAATGATGTCTTATTTACTTCTAGGTACTCGGACATTCCATTAGAAGAAATTGAGAAGGTTTGTCCTGCATGTCGTGGGATCTGCAATTGCAAGGGTTGCTTACGGGGAGATAATATGGTAAAGGTATTTCACTCATGGACTGAAGGGAACTTGGTTTTTTGTTACACTGTTAAGTTTCTTATGTTTCATGAACATATTGTGTTGGTTTTCCCTTATTCAATGAAGATTTTCCCCCTATGTTGTAGGTAAGAATACGGGAAATACCTGTTCTTGACAAGTTGCAATATCTCCACTGCCTATTATCTTCAGTGCTTCCTATAGTTAAGCAGATCCATCATGAACAATGCTTTGAAGTAAAGCTTGAACAAAGGCTGCGTGGTAAGATGCTTTTAATGATTTAGTGGCATCCAGAATTTAAACTTTTTGTGTATGACCTTTTCCCTGTTCTGTGACTAACTGGGATATTAATTATCCAGGAACTGATATAGATCTTGTCCGGGCCAAATTGAATGCAGACGAGCAGATGTGCTGGTATATTAGAATACTTATGCTCTGCTTTATCAGTTTCTGTCACTTTCGTCTTTACTTTGTATATGAAATGGAGTCAGGAACTTGGTCTTTATTTATTTTAAAAACTAGTCTTGCAATTTGATGAGCCACAATACACACCTCTTCATTTCAAGAATTGTTTTTCATTGTAATATATTTGTCTTTTTGCAGCAATATATGTAGGATACCCATTATTGATTATCATCGGCATTGTGCAAATTGCTCATATGATCTATGCCTTCATTGCTGTCAAGATCTTCGAGGGGCATCTAAACATGTTGCTGAAACTGAAGTGGATGAAAATCAGATTGATGGGAGAAGTCAAGACAACGAGACTTCGTTAGAACAAGTGAGAGAATCCCGAGTAAGAATAAAGTTACCAGATAAGTACCAAGGCTGGAAGGCAAACAATGATGGCAGTATTCCATGCCCCCCGAAGGAACATGGTGGTTGTAATCACTCATCATTGAACCTAAGCCGTATTTTCAAGATGAATTGGGCAGCAAAACTTGTGAAAAATGTGGAGGAAATGGTCAGTGGCTGTAAGGTTTATGATGCTGGCACCCCACAGAAATCCACGTTGAATGATTCCACACTCTGCCAGTATGCTCACAGAGAGGACAGTGATGATAATTTCTTATATTGCCCCTTATCCGAAGATGTAAAAGCTGATGGGATAAACAAGTTTAGAAAACATTGGGTTAGGGGTGAACCTGTTATTGTGAAGCAGGTATTTGACTGCTCGTCCGTATCAAGCTGGGATCCAATGGCTATTTGGAGGGGGATCCAGGAAACATCAGATGAGAAAAAGAAAGATGAAAACAGAACGGTGAAGGCCATAGATTGCTTGCACTGGTCCGAGGTGTGTTTTCCTTAACCTTTGCTTATATCAGGTGTATGGCTCTTCTTTCTTCTTAATGTCAGTAAATAATTTGATATTGTGTTAATCTCTCTGACTGTCGTGATAAGTGGTTTTCTGTGTGGCAGGTTGATATTGATCTTGATCAGTTTATCAGAGGATACTCAGAGGGACGAATCGGGGAAAATGGTTCACCAGAGATGTTGAAGTTGAAGGATTGGCCTTCCGCCAGCTCTTCTGAAGAGTTCTTATTATACCAGAGACCTGAATCTATCAGTAAACTGCCTTTCCTTGAATTTATCCATTCAAGGTTGGGTGTTCTAAATGTTGCTGCAAAGTTGCCTCATTACTCTTTGCAGAATGATGTAGGACCTAAGATTTGTATATCTTATGGGAGCCATGAGGAGCTTGGTGTGGGTGATTCTGTAATCAATCTTCATTTCAAAATGCGTGACATGGTAAGTTTTATTTGTTACTACATAGGTATGGTGACACTTTATACATGGCGCTACCGTTCCTTCTTGAAATTCATATTAGAGATTTAAAATCTGGCTCCTACTTTGTAATTTAGCATTTATGGTATGCAAGCTTTGAATTAAAATATTACATGTGAGGTTTCTTTAGAACAGATGTCTTCTTAATCTCATTGAGAGCCTAAATTCAATATATATGATTCAAAAATAAATTATTTGTATTTCTAACATTGGGTTGAAGCAAGTATTTTACAAATTCAGTTGGCTTCCGGTGCCCAAGTGCTGCTGTGGCCATGCTTTGTATAGAATTAGAGAGTCCACATGGAGTACTTAGTGGTTGTTTGTTATATTCTCTGCAATTTCACTTGTCCAAGGTGATGAGAATTAATATGGATTGACATTGCTGAGTCACATGTAGGTGTATCTATTGGTGCATACATGTGAAGCAAAGACAAAAGGTAGCCAGGAGAGTAGCTCAACTGACCCAGAAAAAAACTTGGATGAGGGAAGGTTGCCTGATATATCACTCGATGGGCATGATATACAAGATGAAGTGAAGACAGCTGCAGATAAGGATGAGAAAATGGAGGATCAAGAAGTTACTAATACCACTAGTATTGAAGAGACTGACAGAATTGAAGATCACGGGGCTGCCACAGATGTTCAAGAGGCTGAAAGAATGGAAAACACCAGAGTGGAAGTAGTCGAGGGAATGGAGGATCAGCAGTTCAAGAAAGGCAGTGAAGATATTTCTGTAGAGATTTGTCCAGGAGTTAGTTGGGATGTCTTTCGTCGGCAGGATATTCCAAAGTTAATTGATTATATGAAAACACGCCATAAGGACCTTTTGAAGCCTAACAACATACTGAATGATTTTGTAAGTTCACTTACTGAGCTTTGGGAATCTACCTTATATTTTAGGCCCAATGGCTTCTGTAACTTAATGCTACTGATCTTATTATTGGGATCTCAGGTAGCAGATCCCCTTTATGAAGGAACAGTTTTCCTAAATGCATTTCATAAGAGACAATTGAAAGAAGAGTTTGGTGAGTAACATTAGCATTTCTCTAGTTTTTAAAATAGAGCAGATTTAGGATTCAGTTCTTTGATCTTCCTGCTTGTTTATAGTTTTTCTGTAAACATAGTGATGCATATGAGCTTCTACTTCTTCTTTTTTTGTCTTCATAGACCTCTCTACTGTTTATTTTGTTAATGTAGCGGTGTATCTGATTTTCCTACTTGATCTGCATTTGTATTCATATGCTGTGAATGGATGAATACCATGCACTGCACTGTAGAAAAGTCTAATCGGCCATTAATTTGTTCTCTCTGACTGTATATTTGATCTCATCCCCTTTTGTATACCCAAGAGACACCAGGAATACTGCTTTGGTGGGGAGTGCACTCAGTTTGTATATTTCCTTTTTAATGTTAATGCTATTATATCAGTGACTAGTTGCCTATTTCCTTGTATGCATTTTTAAGATGGAAATTATTTTTCTCCTCAGGAGTTGAACCATGGTCATTTGAACAACAATTGGGGCAAGCTGTATTCGTCCCCGCTGGATGCCCTTTCCAAGCGAGAAATCTTCAGGTAAGCTCGTTGGATTAATTAGATTTTGAAGTTGGATAAATACATGTCTCAATAACTTCTAAGTGTAAAGACAATGTTAAAAACATCTAGACTACAATGATGAAAGTATATTCATATACATATATATTTCTTTTTCAAATGGTTGGGTGTTAACTGATAGTGTGAATGTATGGTCTATGATTTTGCCCTAATTAGATCAAGTTTCATTCGCACTTTTTTCTTGGAACCAGTAGTGGTCTGTTTCCAAAGTCCAAAGTTGCAATAAATTCATCCTTACAATGAAACTCAAAAAGGTTTGTCCTTGAGGAGATGATTTTAATCGTGGGTCCCAACTAATGTTGTTGCATTAAGGCTGCTTCTTTCTTCTAGGAAGGAATATTTTAGGCTTCAGGTTAAGGATATATTTGTCATCAAACAATGTGATAAAAAGGGTGCTTTGGTAGTTTGGGGGACAGGAACATCCTAGAAAAAACAACACCCGTCAACAGCCAGTAGTACAGTTAGTTTTCTTTCTTCTTCAATTTTTAAAGTAAAGGGTTGCTGATTTTCAAAATTTTATAAAACTACTATAAAGTTTTCCTTAACTAAAGATATTTATATTTAGAATGGTTCCAAAATTACTTTCTTTTCCTTCCTTTTTTTCTGTTAGTCTTGATTCTTATTCAAAACGCGATGAATTAGTTTTGATATAGATCTGTCTAAATTGTTGACACGGTTAATTCAGAATGAAGTAAAATTCTGCATTATAATTGTTTTTTTTTCTTGTAAATTTGCAGTCCAATGTTCAGTTGGGCCTTGATTTTTTATCTCCTGAAAGTCTGGGGGTGGCTGCTAGATTGGCAGAAGAAATCCGCTGTCTTCCAAATGACCATGAAGCAAAACTTCAAGTTTTGGAGGTCAGGCCCTGGAAACTTTCTTCAAAAACATTCATAGCTGCTTTTTCCTTGAAACCCATTTTGCTAATGCTAATTTCTTCTCTTGTTCTTTTTTTTTAAATCCAACCTCCGATTCTTTAGTTCTCCTGTCAATGAATTTCTTAATCTTATATTGGGTTTTGATACAGGTGGGTAAGATGTCACTCTATGCTGCCAGTTCAGCCATTAAAGAAGTCCAGAAACTGGTGCTTGATCCCAAGTAAGAAAAACATCTTAAATTTTTATTGTACTTATTGTCAGTGCTTCGAAAGTTCATATCTTTCTGAAGAGAAATGAAAGTGAAATTACCATTTGTGAGGGGTTGACATTTGGAGAAAGGTTTACAAGATAGTGGAGTGTGCTCAAATTTCCCCCATTATTCCTCACCTATTACCTAGCCAATCTTACATGATTCTTGCAGTATTTTTCTTGAGTTTCCTGGACATTTATAGAATGACCCCTTCTCCCATCCTTCTCTCTCTACTGGGAACATTAAGAATCATACAAGTTTTTTGCAGGCTTGGTGCTGAAATTGGATTCGAGGATCGTAATTTAACTGCAGCAGTTGCTGAGAACTTGGAGAAAGGTGCTAAACCAAGACAGATAAGCTGTGCTTAAATTAGTGTACATTACATGTAACTTAGATATAGAAAAATTATTTTGTTTAGGTGGCTGTCATGCTGCTAAGGGAATTTAAATGCATAAATGTACATGTAATCTTATAATCTTAGTCATTATGGCTGGTGCCTCAATGTTTGACATATAATGGCAGTTGTAACATGCAAAATTTGAGTGAATGCTAACTAGTTTTAGGTCATTTCTGTTTGATTGGTGTTGAATTGCAAGCTGTTCATTCGTTTCAATAAATGATCTTGAAATTCAAGTTCCTCAGGTCTTAACGTTTTCCTCCTTTTCTTTACCGAACCCGCAGATGAATCCAGTATAAACAAAATGTTTAACTTGTTGCAACAGTAATGCTCCAGGACTAGCTTGTGTAATTTTGAAGTCAATCGCACAAAGTATGACCTCATGTTCCTCTGTTAATACGTGCAATAATGCTCCAGGACTAGCTGCCTTACAAATGATATTGAGATCCTACAGGAGTCTGTTTTAACAATTGGCCATGCTTATTCTGGTGTCTCTGCATTTAGGGTGTATAATCTAACCCATCATGAAATGTGGGGCTTTCCAGCTTGTAGTAATTAACCTGCCTTGTAGTGCCCGTTTGGCATTGCGATCCCACCAGTTTTTGGCTGAAATTTGAATTTTTTATTTTATTTTAAAGACCGGCGGTTTGGTGTTTTTAGATCATTTTGATGTACTGATTTCAAAAATGATTTTTAAAAAATAAAAAAATATATTATTTTGATGTATTTCGGTATGATAAGCATTTTGAAAAGTTATTCCTTTCATGTCTGGGTGGTATCCGAACAACAGCTTCTCCCTCCTCCTTTGGCCCTCCAAATGCTTCAATCCTACACAATCAAAGATGAACCAGCCATGTTGGCTCTGACTTATGTGATGTGCTTAAATTGAACCGAACATCAACGTTTCAAAAAAACAATAATATACAACCTCTAATTTTGAAAGGTTGGATATTAGCAACATGAAAGAGCCCACGAGGAACAGGTGAAGCCGTGGACCTGGGGGGCCAAATGCAACAACTGGTTCGTTCGCTTTCTTTCGCCGCTAATCCCCAGATTTCCCACTATTCAGTGGAGGTGGATCAAATGATCTCTCATATTCTCAGCTGTTCGATAAAGTAGTGTTTGATCTCCAACCTGAGTTTCTGCGTTTATGAATAATGTTCTCAAAAATCGTTCACGGTATTGGAAGAACACATCAATCTCATAGGTAAGCGAGGAATCATGTTAAACAAAAAAGCGCCTGTGACAGAACTTCCTAACCAAATCCCTCATTTGTTTCGATCCATACCCTCTAATTGGATAAAACACATCAAGCTTGAGAGATCGACCACTTTGCGGCAATGATGATCCGAGAAGAAAACTTCAAAATCTGCACCAGCTGCTACCAGAAAAGCTGAACCAACTAGTAGCGGCCTCTGAAATGTCAACGCCAAAGGTGCAAAGTGGCTGGAAGCCTAAGCACCTCTCGAAAAACACTATCTTTCCTATCCCCATATGTTTGATTAATGTAAATCTTGTGGCAGGAGATATTTTTGCATGCTAGAAAGCAATGCTGCAATGCCATTGTCTATGCTTTTCCAGCTGTGAAGCACCCTATCTAGCTTGTTAACTTTTAAGGTTGTTCACATCACCTTTTGAACGTCCCAGGTATTGTCTGATCGAGGGTGGTGCAAATTTAGGCTCGGAGAGAGTGGGTGGGGGGGGGGGGCGCTCGACTGCTGACAGTGGTGATTGCTAACAAATTTTTGGTGGTTTCCATTTTATATGCTTACAAGGAAATACTCAGAGCCATACAAATTTCCCGGTCCAGCCTCTAATCTGTGGAAAATGCCATGGAGTATGGAAAAGCTAAAAACCCTTTTGTGGGCTCACTTAATTTGAATACCTGATAGTCTAAAAGCTGATCTGGGCTATTACACGTCACACTCCAGTTCTGCTGACCTTTTCAACTGTCCAATTGGATCGGATGCCTTAACTCCGGGGATTTGACTAAAGTTACCACCTTTTTATATACACATCTATGGGTTATTTTAGCCATTGGATTTCTTTTTGGTTAAAATCTTGAACTTCAAATCTAATGGCTAAAAATCAACAAATTCTACACTTCCTTTTGACTTCGTGATTTCTAAATCCCAGAAAAGTATATGTATATGAAAATGCGATGAAAAGGTCATTGAGAATTAAAGGGAAAAAAAAAAGAGCTTATCGGATTAGATGTATAAGAAAAGGTCTAATGTGACACTATATACTAAATTAAATTCAGAGGACAAGTGGGTGTCTACAGCTCAATTATCAGAATTGAAAAAAAAATAATCTAATTCTTCTTGCTAGACTCCATGATTAGACCAATTCAAATCTATTTGTGTTAGGAGTACCTACCATAAGCTTGTTAATATATAATAATGTATAATGTATAAATATAATAATTAGGTCAGACACCAATTTCAGTGAGCTATTCACATGATAAAGAAGAGTTGTTTAGAAAGAAAATCTACTTGATCTATTACTCATATTAAAGTTGCTAATATTGGGCCAAAAATCCTCAACAACTTGCTTGCTCTTTAGCGAAACACTTGAGGTTCTTCCCTTGTTTATACCCATAATTTAGAGAGAGAGAGAGCTAAATAAAGAAGTGAAGATAGAAATCATTACAAGTAGGAGCTAGATGTAGCCTGCAGGAGAAAAAGAAAATTTGAATGTTCTTTTTCAAACATCCCACATGGGTTTCTTTAGTGCTGCAGCTGCTGCTTGCTCAAAATGGTTCAACCCTTGCATTCTTGGATGACTAATTCCTCTAGTAAACTCCATTTCTGGATGATTATGTTGTTCATGCAGATTCCTTTGTCTAGATCCTCCTAACCCCAAGAAATCAACGGTCATTACATCCCCACTAAATCTTGATAGACCACTTGGATTAGCTCCACTCGTTGGACTATTTAAACCAGGATTTGGGTTTGCACCTTGAAAAACATTCTCATTGTTGCTACTAGCATGCTCCATGGTCTTAAATAATGAACTGTTTTGATCTAAAACCGCACTGAAAATCCCCATGTCATTCAACACCGAGTTCTCAACCCCACTATTCGCACTGAAAAACTGGTTAGCATATCCATCGTCACCACCCATCGAATGAGACTGGTCATTCTGGGCATGCATTATACCAAAAGTTGGGGGTGCCATGCTTGTGACAAAGCTCTTTTGCATCATGGGAGAGCTCACATTATTACTACTCGTAGTTGCACCCATTTGAGCTGCTTTTTGCAGCAATGCCGTCGCTGACATGGATGCCGAGCCAGATAAATTATGAAGGCCATTCCCTTCAAAAATTATTGATGAATTTGCATTCAATTGAAGGGATGGTGACATGCTTCTTGAACCACCAAAAAGGTTTGAGGTGCCATTTGAAAACATGCTTCCTGATGAGGTTTTGGGAGGTGTCGGCCTGAGTTCTTGAGGTAATGACAAAGGGTTTTTAGCGTCTAGATGGTTAAAACTAGACATCATGGTGGGTTGATTTGGATTATTGTTGATGGTTATGGAGGGTATGAGGTTGGAGACTTGGCTTTGTAAGTTTGGTTCCATATTGTTGGGCATTAATCCTTGATTTGCTTTGGTGTTTTCTTCAGCTAGGGCATCGCAGAAAGCCCTGTGAGTGATGAAACTATCCCTCCTGCATGGTAGAACAACTAGACCCTATTAAGCCAAGCCTCGCTATCAATACTAATAAAGAAACTAAGTATTTTTACATATGAAATTGTTGTGCGAGAAAGACTACATGGACACACAATTGAATTAATCTTTTAAATATATTCATAAAATCATGACAACTACATTTATGATACATAATCAAGCCGGACAAGAGTTTAATTTAAGGCATGATTAAGACTTTAGGATAAAATAATGATTGCATAATTGCATATAGTCAAACAAAGACCTCAAGCAAAGCTAGGAGTGTTGCCAAGTCATGGACCTCCCATTAATTAATCAACCGTAACTAAATTCATATATAAAACAATGTGGACCCACATGATGACTTGCAAAACCAAGAGACCATATATGAGTCCCCGACTAATTCATTTTATTGGCAATTAAGTAAGGAATTAGTGATTAAAGCAAAGTTTATAAACCTGGAGAATACGGTGCCACAATCACATTTGTACTCCTTGGTGCCACAAGTCTTTGCATGAGCTTTCCAATCCGACTGCACTGCATATTTCTTCGAGCATTTATCACATTTCCACTTCTTTTCTCCATGTTTTCGACAGAAATGCTTCTTAATCCCTGTAAGATCACCCAATGCTCGAGCCGGATTGTGATGGACGCACGATGGTTCTGGACAAACATAAACCCTTTTTCGGATCTCAGCGGTTGTTCTTTGCTTTAGCTTCCATGGTAGATTATGGCCTCGCCGATGCAATTGAAGGTTCTGGTCCCTTTGGAATCCTTTGGTGCAGATTTCACATACAAATCGATTTGTAGCCATAAGAGTTTTTGGTGATAGAGCAATAACTTCAGCACTAGGATCTGGTACATATTTCATGTAAAATAAATAAATTGTCAGGCCTATGTCACTTGAATTTCCTCCGGGCACTCCAATTTCTTGATGAAAATACTCTTACCAAACTGAATAATTAAAAGAAAGATAATATTTTCAACAAAATAATTGAGTTAACTTAGTTTAAGCAAAATTATTGCTCGTATCATGTTTTTCACTGGTGCTATAGTTAATCTAATACTAACAGGCGCAAAAGGTGGAGCTAGCATGTTCCTCGGCACTGCATATGATGATTTACCTACGTATTTTTATTTTTTTTGTTAGATTCTTGATTCTTGGACAGCATTTCAGATAAGAAAATCATAAAACATGAGAAATTAACTGCAGAAAACATGAGGGCAGCAAAACCAAGTGAAGGAAAGATTGAGGAAACCAAAGATATTCCATGAAAGAATGTATGTTTGTCTGAAACAGTGAATAATACACAAGACAGGAAAGGGAGGTAGAGGCAAACCAACAGTCCAATAATGCAATGATTGAGATCCCAGCCAATAATTGAACCCCATCAACCACTTATACACACCAATAATTCTCTATTTTTTGTAGCGCAAATAGCCATAAAAAACCCTCTTTCCCCACCACCAAGATAAGAAAAAACCAATAAAAAACCTAAAAATAATAGCGAAAAGACACTTTTTTTGTGGATCTGTTGTGTGGAGCTGAATCTGCATCATCCACTCAGTTTCCCTTTTTGTTATCATCCAAAAAGATAAATAAAAAGTAGCTATGAACTATCAAAAACAATCTCATATGTACAGAAACAACAACAACAACAATATCAAATCTCCATTAATATTGCTAGCTAGGACTCAATATCAGATCACCAAGACAGCTACAGTAAAAGACTCTACAAGTTCGTACGTTAACCAAAAACTAAGAGATTCAAAATCAAGAAACAAAACATATTATCATCCAAAAAGATAGAGCTTGAAGAAAATGATATATGGTTGAGGTGAATAAGCACCTGGATTCCCTGGAAGATTTCTTTTCCTCTTGAGCGGAGGTTGCTGTGTGATGGTGGAGCCATTGCTGTTAGTAGCAGCGGCAGCAGCAGCACTTGAAGCTAAGGAGCTTAAGTGAATCTCATCTCCACCAGTACCCCCGGAAGAGAAGCTGCCAGTGCCACCACCTGTGGTATTTGACATTGAAGTGGAGGAAAAAGAAATACGATAAGAAGTAGTAGAGTTTTTGCTGAAGATTTAGCCCTTTTTTTTTGTCTTTCCTTCTCTTTGGCTCACCAAACTTTCTTGTTTTCTTTCTCTCTTACAGCAGCTTCCTTGTTTAGGTAGAAGATGTGTTGTTTAGCACTTAAAACAAAACAAAAACATGGGAGTTGGGGATTTGTTTGTAGCTTAGAGGAGGACAAAAACCAGGAAATTCTCCTTCATTTCTGGTAAAAAGAAGAGATAGTGATCAGGCTTTGTCACTAGGAGAGAACATAAGAAGAATCAGGTCATCTTTGGAGGCATCTTATAAAATATATATTATTATTATTTTTGAAATACTATTTCTAATGCCCCTGGTTTTGTCGAGTATTTAGGTATTGCCCTCGCTCTCAAGATTTACATTTTGTATAATATATCAAGTCAAACACATCCACATAAATATTATTATTATTATTATTATTTTCTAACTACTATTCTTCCTTTCTTTTCTTTTTTGAGATAAGAGTAAACCCCACTTCTAAAAAACGTATTTTATGCATCCAGGTAAATGAATAAAACTCCGGCTATTCCAGGCTATTACAAGAAATGCACGTTCTGTCTCGAACTCGAAACTTGTTGTGCAGATCACAAGTCCTCTGTCATCACGTTACGCCAATTGAGGACCTTTCTTTTCTTCAATGGATAAACATATACTATGGTACAAATATCTATTCCTTGATTTTTTTTATTTAAAAAAAATCATATATACTATATATGTGAGTAGAATTAATCTTATTTTAATTCTTTATCTCACAATACCATGTTTTATAAACGGATTTATTATAAAGTGACAAATATATATTGAAAGGAATGGGTGGCTAAATAGATTTAGCTTAATTGGTATCAAGTTTTTCACTTAATTATTTAGAATAATCAACATGGTAGAAAGTATTTTAAGTTTGTATTTTTCATATTATCATTTTAAGTTTTAATTCTAAAAAAGGCTATAAAAAATAATTTTCAAGTGAAATAAAATAGTCTTGATACGAATCAACCATACAAATGATAATACACAAATACCCTTTACTAGGAACTAAAAATTTTGCATCTAAGAGATGTCAGTATTATTAGGAAGGAAATGCATTTCTTCCAAATTTTTGAAACCGCACATAAGTTAAAAAAAAGAAAAGAATTCCATGATTCAAAAAATATCTATATAACATTAAGATATTGATAATTAAGGGCTAGAAATGTCTATTTTATGCTATAATATTTTAAATTTGAATTCACAGAAAGGTTATAAGAAATAAATGTTTTATTGTTAATATATTAGTTTGAATATATTTAATCATATGGTCGAAACGTGATCAAAATTAATTTTAAGGTGCATAAACTGACTTAGGATTAAAAAACAATTTAAACATGGTTAAATGTAAAAATAACCCTGCTTGTAATGCATAATATGAGATTAATTAGTTTCTGAAATTTCTATCAATCCTGGGGGCAATTAAGGTATTTTAAAGTGTCCATGCCCCCTAACTAATTTATTTTTGGACATGATTTCGGCTTCCGATTGAAACCTTGTCCGCTTGTGTTGATATTTCTCTGAAAGTAATTTTGTTCCGAAAAGGCCATTCCATGCATTTAAAACAACAGAAATGCCACTGAAGAAGTAGCCGCCAAGAGCAGTAAAATCACTAAAGTAGCCTCGTCCGTCACGGGTGGGCAAGAGGGCACTGATCAAAATCCTTCTCGAAAAGGACCCAACAATGATTCAAAAAATTCTCCTTATTCACGTGCATGGGTACCCGGTTGATGTTTCTTGCAAAAGTAAGGGTTAAATATGTCCAACAAAATGTCTTTATCAAAGGATGATGGGACGGGGATGTGCCTCTTATGGCTAAGAAATTGAGATAGGTAATTAATTAAGGGATATTTGATTAGTGAATTTGGCCCGTAAGAGAGAGTTTTTTTTTTATTAAAAAGTCATCAAAATTGTTATAATTAATAACACTTGCAGGAAAAAAAAAGTATTTTAATAAATAACCTCGACGATGATATTATTTTAAAAAGACTTCCAAATATTACGAGATCTTGATTTGTATGTGAATTTAAAAACACGATCTGTAAATATAAATAAATACAAGTTTTAAACTCAAAATGTTTTTACTTCCGTGATGTAATGACAAATAGCTTGAGATTTGCACAAAAGATCTTGAGTTCGAGTTAAAGTGTGCATATCTTATAAGAGTCTGGGACAATCAGAGTTTTACCCGCTCATTTTGACTTATAAAATAAGTTTTCCGAGGATGAGATTTTCTCAAATACAAAAACAAAATTATAAGATATTGATTTGTGCGTGAATTTAAAATCAAGATATGTCGACATGCAAGTTTCTAAGTTTAAAATATTTTTATTTTCGGGATAATATATAGATAGAAATTACCCAGTCTCATCCGAACTATGTGCAGTCACCATCCTATAACTAGGCTCTGTGTTGAATGTTGTTTGCAGTGATGCATGCGACGCAGAGCTGAAACGAGGAAGTCATAGATTACAGTTGCCTGCCTCTCGGGCTCTGCAATGGCGGATTCCTTTTTTCCAGCCCGTGAGGCGGAAGAACAGTAGCAATTTTTAACCCTAGTTTATCTCTTGGATTTAACAGGGAGAATTGTACGTGACAAAGAAGTGTGCATGGTGATGGGATTTGTGCATGGCTGACTCTTTGGTGCTGTAAACATGGTGATGGAATATTGGTTGGTGTGTGTCTACATCCACAAACAATGTGGTGTTGACGTCGAGTTCTTGATTTATAGAAACTACAGCGCGACCATATATTGTGAGAAATTTGATTTTGAGAGGAGTTTATAGGTTCTTTAATGATTTTTTATGTGTGTAATAAACATTTAATTTTATAATCAAATTAACATTATAGTAAACATTATTATTCAAACCAATAAAAACACCTTCGTGAAGATCGGATCGAAGACTCATCAAATAGTCAACAACACAGGCATCGATCTAACTCCCCAAGAGTTGCTGTTAGGTAATTTTGTAAAAAGCAGCCGAGAAGAAGAAAAAAACAGATAAAAAGAACTCAAAAAGGAGGATAGATTATCATTAATTTAATTAAATTATCATTAGTGGGCGGTCGAGAGAGCCGGGGGGATAAATATTTAATTAATCGAGCAGGTGATCGAGTTTGAAGGAATATTCAGAGACTCGGTCGATGATGACCAAGCAGAGCATTACATGCATGAACATGAAAACATAAAAAAACAGAAGAATCCGAGGCTAAAATTGCAATTTAATACATAGTTTTCGAACAGGATCACTGTCATCCACTGTTTAATAAATTGCAAGAGATCAGTCCTACGCAGACAGCACCATTTGTCCAGCTCTAGCTGTTCTTTGGACAAGTTCATCCGGGACAACTACTTGCAGAATCAGCTTTTGGCTGTAGCTGTCCTTGCTTCTGTGTTTGGCTTCATTCGTGGTTATAAAATACAGAAATGGCTCATGACCTGGATTTAGATTTGGATTATGAGTTAAGTGTTAATTTAGATGATGTTTCATTACTATTATTATTTTTATAATTTTTTGTTTTTTAATTTGGCTTTGTTTTAAATATAGATCAAACACTTCTAACTCTCAACATGGACACCAAGTAAAATAAATATATATGGTAGAACATTAATCGTATAAAGACTTTTCTTTTGGGTGCAAGGAAAACTCTTATTGGAAAGCTCGTTTTATAGATACAAGTGAGCTAGTGAAATCCCGGTATCTCATACCCTTATAAGAAATATACATCATGACTCGAACTCGATGCTTGTTTTGCTTATCGCAAGTTCTCTGTCATCACGAACCAAAGACTTCATTTGGTCGATTTGGAAGTTAATTTATTTTGTGACACAACAAATGATAAAAAAAGAACAAAATAAAATATCTCTACATTTTCCAATAAAATAAATATCTCTGGATTTTAACCTATCATAAAGTCGAGCACCAACTATTATATACTGTATTTTTTATACAGGATTGTTAGCGTGACGTGTCATTTCCACCTAGTCTAGATCATTTGTTTACAAATCTATTCATCTCCACCACTTAAATTATAATGTACGTCTTTGTCCTCACCATTTATTTAATATTGTTATCGCATTCAGTACACATATTTTCATCCAACATCGTAGTCAATTTTTCAAAAGCTTGATCATTCAAAAGCAAATAAAAAGAAAAGGAGAGAGTGGGAGAGGAAATTAAATAATCGTGGTTCGCATTTAAATAATAATAAAAAGAGTCCCATATTTCTTGCCTCCATGATGGTCAAGGTTCAGTCTCCATGATCTTCCATTTTTAATTATATTTATTCAAATATTGGTTGCATGGTTTCCACTTATCAAACTAAATAGATTTTAAAAAATAAAAACCATGCCTTCCACTTGCATTTATATATTAAATACATCATTTTTAACCATTTAAAACACAGATGAAGTGCATGTTTGAGAGTGTGATTAAAATTATTTTGGTTGAAATTATTTTTCAATTAATCAATTTTTTATTTTGAAAAGAAAAGGCTGAAAATGAATATCTCATTTTTATCCCTTGATTTTATAAATAATATTCAATTGGAGCCAACTGCTTGTTTACAAAAACCAATTGATTCCTAGCATACATCCAAATCCCAAAAGATAGCCGTCGTGGCATTAATGTCTTTTTCCAAAAAGGGTAAGAACGAGGCTTGCTTGCATTTTGTTTCTGTACAAGGGAGCAGGCAGGCACAATTTTTTTTTTTAATGTAAATTAGCTACTTTACATGTGAATTTATAAATTAATAAATATCAAATTTCTTCTTTATTTGATTTTGTTCTTCTTCTCCTCTTTAATTATTTTTTAGAATAAAAAAAACATCCGAACTCTTTAAGACCTTGTTTATTATTGAATTTCAAAAGTGTTTTTGAAAAACAATGGTTTTTATTTTATATTTTACTTTAAATTAAAATTTTGATGATTTTATATTATTTTCATGTACTGATATCAAAAATAATTTTTAAAAAATAAAAAATATTTTAAAAAATAATTTCAATTATACCTCCAAACAGACACTAAAAAAAAAGATATCATATATATAAAAACTTCACATTAATAGTTAAAATATGACTATTTAGTAATCATAACTTTATACCATATAAAAAGCAATCTCAATAATAAAAATATATAAATTTAAATAAAAATATATAATTCATCACATAATACGTAGAATTAATTTTTTTTTCTTCACATGCTGACAATGAAAGCAAATTGATAATATGATGAGTGGAAAAATAAAAAGAGAGCCTGGCCACTTATCGTGCTGCTGTCTCACTCTAGCAGTCATCCATGGATCAGAATATCAAGCACATCTTCTTCATGTCACTGATTTCTAGTTTGATTTTTCAGCTCAGACTGTGGAAAAGGATGTACGTAAACATTCCATCCAGGTTGAGTTCACACACAAACACATGACAGATGTATTATATTTATTAGTGAATTCAACAAAAATCCCAATTTCCAACTTTATTTTATTCGTATTTTAAGACCCGGTTCAACCGATTAAAATTTCAATTGTTTTAGATTTTTATAAAAAATAAACATGTTGATTCAAACTCGAGATCTATTATGAATGAACAGCTTATAAGTAATCCAATTTCCACTTGAATAGATCATCTACAAAATATTGAAATACCATGAGATTTCCGATTATAGTACATACATGGAGAACTAATGCTTGCTAAATGAATTTGAAAATATTATACATATTTCCCAGAAATATCCAAAATATCCCATGGTTAATTTTTTCAGTTTTAAAAGTAAAATAATAATTTTACTGTTGAAATCCACAATAATCTCTGTACACGATTTTTATATTTTAGTTAATATAATAGTTGTGTTGGGTGGAGTGTCTCCACGTCTTAGTCACGTGATCAGTTGGCATATCCAAGGACACGACAATGAAGATCAACTTCGATTACTTGAGTAAAAGGTTCAATCATTTTTAACCCTAAAGAAAAAAGATTATCTTCATCATCAGACGTAAAGAAGCTTTTGCTGTGATGGATTAATTAATCATGGCTCTTAGTGGAATGATTTATCAAGAGGGTGAGAAGAGACACTACATTATGTATACGTATGCGTATACATGCATGTATAATTGTATACGTATACGTATACGCCCTCTAGTCTCAGATAGACTATCAAGGCGCGCGATGTATCAGGACACGTGGAACAAAACTGTCCGGCACCAATTTCAACAAGGGAGAGTGCATTTTTTTCTACCACAATCATTTTAAGTTTGAATTATTTTTTTTTGTTTCCTAGTCATGATGATATCTAATTTTTAGCAAAATAAAAAAACACGTATTAATATTAAAACACATAAACATGAGGATAGGCTTTAAAATTAGAGATATTTATAGATATATAGATGTGTTCTTGTAATTTCTGATATTACACAAAATACAATCTTGATCCATTAATTTTTTTTTTGGAGTTGAGTAGATTGAATATATCAAGTTGAGTTTTTTTGGATATTTTATATATTCATAAATTAAACTTATTAATTTTCTTATTCTTCAATAATTCTAGAGATATCGTGTTGTAATTATTGAAACCAGATATAATCCTAAATATATATTTATATAAATATATAGAGGGGGGACATATAAACAATCATAATTTTTATATAAAAATGAAAATAAAATATTTTAGCAAATAATTAGGGTGTAATATTGTTAAGGAATCATCTCACTTAAAAACTTAAGCTATGAAATGAGACATCAAAATATGATTTATATTATTCTCTAACATATCCTCTCAAGTGAAAACCCTTTGAGCTTGAAACTTGCATATGATCACACTACCTTGTGCTTGATTTTTTATTAAATAAAATAGGGATGGTGAGATTCAGACTCGTGACCGTTGCGTCAATAAGTCTCTGATACCATGTTAAGAAACCATCTTATCTAAAAATTTAAGTTGTTAGATAAGATCTCAAAATATAATTTATATTATTTTATAACAAATATGATATAAATATAGACTCTAGCAAGAAGAGATTATAAATTTTTTTGAGTTTTTTATTTGATTAAAAGAATAAAATTTTAATTTATTTTTTAATAATCTATTAGGTACCAAATAGAAAAGATTAAAATTGTCATGTCAAACTTTAAAATAAATGGATAGTCTGCCTTCATAATTGTAGAAACATTATTAAAATTTGAATACATAATAAATGATTGAAGTGACAAATTTAATTAAATTATTCACATGGCTTGATAGTATACATTTCCCCTTTCTATTTTAACCATCGGTTATAGCTTCATTTTAAATATCAAAATGAATTGACCAAATTATGTAGGGAAATAACAAGACAATATACACTTCCTGAGAAATGATTGAAGTGACAAATTTCATTAAATTATTCACACAGCCTAATATTATAAGTTATTTTTGATATCATTACATAAAAATAATTTAAAAATATTTAATTTAAAATAAAAAATTATATATTTTTTTAAAATCATTTTTGAAACGCAATGTGAATCAGGGTTTAAAACTAGCAATGCAATGCATTGTATTTTTTTAATTTAAAATGATATTCTTACGGTTTTTAAAAAACAATTCTTATTATCATTAAATAATTAAAAAAAACCCAAGAAATTAATTAAATGTTTTTCCATGCATATGAAAAGCAAATAATAAAAAACACAATGTAAAATCTAAAAATGAAGATGAATTGACTAACTATTTTTTACCCAGGGAAATAAATAGGATTAGTTTGGTGAGCTTTCGCTTTTTATGGGAGCTTTAAGGTCGGCCTCGATTGATTCCAAGTTGATAAGTGGAAAGGCAAGTTTTAAGCAAGGCCCTAGATTCTATTGTTTCACAAAGCGATGCTTGCAGAAAAGGGCACTTTCAAAATGGTTTTTAAAAAAATAATGCTGCTAAAAGTCAACATGCTTTAATGCATTCATCATGATAACAATAATACGAGTTCAAAAATTGATCTACATGCAACTAGGCCATCTATGTCACTTGTAGACTTTCTATTTCGTTGATTAATAGCTCTTGTAAATAATAAAAAAAATCATAAACCCTGGTTATCCTAGACTTCTACAAGAGATGCACGTTCTGACTCGAATTTGAATCCTGCTGTGCAGATCATAAACTTTCTGTCATCATTGTTACGCTTTTGAAAATCATTTAAACAAAAAGAGTTAATTAAGATATGGAATGGAGTGTGATGCAAACTTGTAATGGAATATATATATCACATAATCTATATTTTGATAATGGTAAAATATATATTAAGTTTCTGTTTTAATATTGAGAATTTATTATTTTTTTCCCAAGTGCTGCTAGCTAGCTTTAAAACTTAAATCCCGACAAACTATTGTCCTTAAAAATTTGTGACGCAAAGATCTAAACTCATGTATGGCGTCCACCCTGTTATTGTCGTAAGAATTACCCCTTGATCGAGGTTGCTTCGTGAAAGCTGTGGTGGTAGCGAGCAAGCACTAGTGGGAGTAAAAGAGAAAGGTCGGGACCTTTTAAGCACCCCGCTCCTTTATAACTCGACTGAAATTTCGTGGAAATGTAGAACATGGAGAAAAGTTGGATCTGCCCTGCTTTTTGATATGAAATGACAACGAAAAAGGATATCTCAGAGATCTCTCCAATGTCAATAAAAATTCAAAAACAAAATCAGGGCTATAGTAAATTGCCTGGCAAGAAAAGGAATATGATATCTCATTAATTTCCAGGATTGTGGGGGCCAATAAAATGCTTTTTGGTTCAAAATAAAGAGGCATAGGTGCCCATGAAGTCAAGATAAACTGCTCTTTTTGGTAGCGTTTCATTACACAGAAAAAATAACGACCGTGAAAATTAGAAATAAAAGATAAATCTATTTTTATATATTTAAAAAAGAAGAGATAGATCCCTATGATTTTCTTCTCTTTTTCTTAACCAAAATGTTATCCTAATGCTCATTAATCTTTCAAGATATTCATTGATCTTCTCATCTGTCAATGGCAACCCATCATCTGTCAATAGCAATTACCAGAGTAAGTAACTCAACAAGCATTCATCTTCTCTCCTGAAAAGCTACAGGAATCGAGGCTCTCCTTGTGGTTGAGACAGTGGCCATCATTTTCTACCACCTCCATCCTCGAGCAATATTTGTGATCAAACACAAAATATGACAGCAGAAGTAACTCAGCAATTTTACTACAGTAGGAATCGATATGATCTTGAAGAATTCGCAAACCAGAATCTCATCACAACAACTCACATAAGCACATAGTCTGTTAATAAAGAATGTGTTTTAGTTTTATCCTGCAAGATTTTCATTCATGGCTAGGCGAAACTAATCCTAAGCTCACAAAGATTCTGTTGTTGGATTAGAATTCATGGGACGTGATAGCAAGAGGTGAGAACACAAGAAAACTAGGGTTCCTCTCGAAACAGTAGCTTGTGGTACTGCAGCCCACTGCTGAGAAGTCAGTGTAATAAGTGATGCTGACAATATTTGTCCACATATACTGCTGTTTTTTCAAAAAAAACAGCAATCATGGAAAACAAGATTATAGATGTCTTATCTGGCTAAAACCCTGTTATCTTCTTTCTGATTGTCACAAGAAATGTGTTTCTCTCCACGCCTTATATAGTTAACAGAATAATTGATTGAACGAATCTAAAGCACGAGCTTTAGTTGTTCTCTCAATAATTATTTGCTGTGAAACTGATTTAAGCATAGTATAGCCATGTCAAAGTATTGTTAAAAACCTCAGAAATGCTTGAGCTCAAAATCACAAAACATAAAGACTAACTATACTTCAATCCTATTCTTGGTAAAATTTAGTTCTGGATTGTGAAAGATTTGTACTGACAGTGCTGTAAGGTATTTGACCTGTAGGTATGTGAGAGAATATAACTTCCATTCTTTCAGGAAATTTTATTCAACAATGAAGGCTCCACTAGCATCCCTTTCTTCATTCGGATCCCCAGTACCAATGCCGACATTGCATGACTTTATGCTACTTTGACTTTGTTGTGGGGCCTGAGATAGGACTTTAAAATGGGATTTCTTGTGTGTACGAACTACAGCGCTCTTTGGACTCTTCTTCACTTCCAAGAACCCGTATTCAAGAGCTGCCAATGCTTTAATGGTCATTGGTCGGCTTCTTGTGCTGTGTCTTCTGGGGTTCATATCAGGTTCCTCTGCTGCGGAAGCAAGATCAACAGAGGTGTTCAACGCGTTGTCCGAATTGGGATTATCCAATGGAGATGGGAAACTTGTATCATTGACATTTATTCTTTGGATGTCTTCCACCTTCATCGGCACCACATCCCCATTGTCAGAGGCTAAATCAATTTGAGGTAGATTCAGATCAATCAAAATCTGGGGCTGATGTTCCACATTTTCTCTATGAAACTTCCTCGTACCAAAACAATTTGCACTCAACATCCCTCCACCATTCTCCTCTTCTGGAGCACCTCTTACCGAGGGTTTAGTTGATGACAACTTCTTTCGGTAACCACGGACTTTAAAGGCATTACCTCCAGCACTTGGTGCTTTCAAAGCACAACAAATTCCCACTTGTTTTGACCGAATGCCTCTAGAGATATTCTCAATGACATTGCTTATCTCTGTATCGGAACAAGCAGTCAGTCTCCGTCGTTTCACCAGAGGGACTAGGTTATTTGACTGTCTGGATTTTGCTCTTCGACTTGATTGGTGCTTTAAAGTTCCCCTTGACCGGTGCTCTTTCAATTCAGAGCTTTTGTCACGGAAGCTCTTGTCAAATATACCCTTTCTATAGTCGGGTCTAATTGTTGCATCTGGTGCATGCTGAACCAGTGAATTGTCAGAGGAATCCGCTTCACTCTCAGTTGAAATGGTCATTTCAGAAGCAGAGTCATACGCAACTGGTGAACATCTTAATTCTCTTGTCCTGACTGGTATTCCTCCATGGACCAAACTGGTATCTACAATGGTGAACTTTGTAGAGTTTGAGCTGCATGCATGAGATGTACTGCCCTCATTGCAGTCTACATTATTAATCTTCTTTTCACCATCCAATGGCATACCAAGAGCATCCAGATCATTTTTATCCGGGGAGCTCTCCGAAAAAATCCTCGGAGTTCTACTTGAAAGAGTGGTGAACAAGGACATAGCTTTCAAATCATCTGATGAATATCTCATTTCTTTCACCATTGATATTTTTTTCCCTCCTCCCAAACCAGAATCCACAATAGTGAACTTCACATGGTTTAGCTTGCGTTTAGAAACCTGAGGTTTAAGATAATGACGGGGCTGACAAATTGATTGATCATCCAGGCTTGACGGTTCTCCTATATCCCAGCCATCCTCTTCATTGCAGATGCTGCCTCTAGTTTCTTCAGCTTCAAGCTCAATAAGTGTTGGTTCTGATGCAACTTTGCTCAAAACATCACTGACAGAGTCGAAGTACTGATTACCTTTCACAAGTTTCCTTCTTGAGAACTTCTTAATGCCAGGAATTACAAAAACAAGATAGTGACTGGTATCAACATAACCCTGATTCTTTGGTTGCTCAGAGTGCCACCCTCTGGCCAGCAAACGGGGCCAAACAGCTTCCCAAAAAATGTCATTGCAACGAGCTTTGCTCAAACGAAAGCCCCCAGTCAAAAGTTTGATTATGTCACTGGCTGTAAGAGAGGAGCAATCTTTACCAACTGGACAATCAGGAAACAATGGATTTCCCTTTACAGGTTCCATGGCAAGACCTGTGAGATCATCTTTCCCCTTACCAATACCGACAGCTTCTACAAGAACTTGGATGCCAACAGTGGCCTTTAAATTGAATACATAATCTTCTAGTGAAATTTTACCCTTTGTAAATTCCAAAGAGACCTGATAACAGAAAATACATAAAACAGAAATGACAACAATTTTCTGTCAAAAACTAGAAAGTAAATCTAGATGAGTTCCCACAGCAGGAAAACAGTAACCAGAACACACTCCATCCCTTATAAAGATTCTAATATTTTCTTATGCGGAAATAAAAAATAGAGACCAGGGGATGTATCAGTTGCAAGAAGATGATTAAGCATGAAATTCACAACGCAAGTTTTAAGAGCTTGTAATCTTAAGAAAAAGTGAATACAAATGTCTAACTCTAAGCCACAAGTTATTAAAAAGGTAATGCTAGATGCCTGTAATGGAAAATCAAATCAAATGTGTTTGATTATCCTGTCATGGAATTCTTTCCCAAGTATAAGCCAGTTAGAGAGGCTAATATCCCTTGCATTCCCAAAACGTCAGGAGTGAAAACCTTAGAGGAGTTGAACACCAGATATGAGGCTTCACAGCATGGATTTTTTGTAACATTTTTAACAAGTCAAAAAATGAGTTAGTGCCGGCTATCCTTACAGAACTGAAAGAGCTTTTCAACTTCAATAAGGTTTGAAGTATGACAAGAAACAATTAAAAAGACCATCTTGAAATTACTTTTAACCACTTTGCTATTTAGCAGGAAGAAATTCTAAATTTCTGGCCAACTCTAGGTCTGTAGCTTCAGCTCAATGTTCCTGCTTTACATTTATAGCTATCTTACCAGATGTATAAATGTAACAACAGAGAAAAGAATTTTAACACTGGAAAAAAAATCATATCCAGCATTTATAACAGTGACCTGTGAAGTACCTCTTGGAAAGTATTTCGAAAATGCACCGGGACATGCGGATCCAGACGAGATAACAGTTCCTGTTGCCTCCACCCTGTGAAAATTCTATGTCCATGAACACATTTCTTTCTTTTTGTCTGCCTGGTATCTGACCATCTACGAAATGCATCAGACCTATAAAATTTCCCATAATAAAATGACAATATTTCACCCATCTCCTTGTCCATGAATCTCTTTATCTGGACAAGATTTTTTCCAAATATATACAAACCAAGAATAAAACCATCTATATCAGCATCTCTCCAAGGGCTATGCAGTAAACCAGGAAGAGGCGTATAGCTTTTGCTTTTACACGGCTGATCTAAGTTGTCTTCACCTGACACATTCAATTGAAAGGTTGCTGGTTTCAATTCCTTTCCACCATCCAATTCTTCAGCATTGAGTTCTGAACCTTCCTTCTTCATAGTACAACGCTTTTTGCTTTTTCTAGATTTTCTGGACTCATCTGTAAGAATTGCATCTCCAGGGTGGCTCAGAGATCCACACCCTTCATCCTCTCCATTGTTTACCGTGTTATTATCCACCCAAATAACTGGGACAGGTAAACCTATTAAAAAGGAATGGGAAGCCTCAAATATTCCATCTGAATCAGAAGGAATTTTTAGAAGCTGTAGATGCTTTGATTGCGATATCATGGATGGAATCTCTGCCTGATACTCATCACCAACTCGAGGGTTCTCTATTGGATGCCCACACAAACCACTTATCTCAGGAGATCCTGGAGGAACTATCTGCATAACAGATGATTCTTCAGTGGAATTGCAATCGTGATCCAGCTGAATTGATTCTATCTGCAAAAATGGTAGGGAGTGAGAAACTAAAGTGCAATAAACTAAAAAGGAAAAAAGGACACAGCACAGAATCAAGCACACATTCAGAAGAAATTTTGTGATATTTAAATTGAAAATAAAAAAAAGTTGGGACTTCTATTCATTGTATATGCAGACCGTAGAAAAGCAATTGATATAAGCTGGCATGTCATGGAAAATGGTTGCCATCAGCGGTCAATGAATGGCAAGCATTTGCGATCTTCCTCTTTAGGTGACCAGCATTTTTGCTTGCAAGGGTTCACCAGACCTTCATCTAAAAGGATGCACCCATCGTTGTGAAAGCATTGGAGATGGTATCCAACAGCACAAACCCATACACCATTTAAGAGATTGCATGTCCACACATGTGCATGCTAATATTGACGAAAATGCCAACATTAGCTACAAATTTATTGTAGAGAAACCCAACAGGATCGCCATAATTTTAAGTCCTGGATTTTACATTTGAACCATCTGATTGTTAACGAGCAAAAGGAATTGATCAAGTATTCAAACCCACTTGGGAGAAACGAGTATTTCTCATCCAACTAGCAATTCCCAACTCAGAATGTATAACCTAAAGAAAGGTATCCTATGTTTCATGTCAATTGAAGTCAAAACTCGATTAAAACCACCAATAACACAACAAAACAACAACACTTTCATCTTTCGATAAAACCATAAACCAGATTGTTAACAGACAGACAATGCTCATCTTTCTCTTACGAGAAATCAAAATTTCTCCTCTTACCCAGCCAATTCAATGCCGCAAACTATCAACATGATTCTTCTAAAACAAGCACGTACTCATCTGATCACTAGAAAAATCCACATACCAAATGTAGCAAACATAGACAAAAAAGATGACTTCAATGTCACCAACCCAGATGAAATTGAGCAACAGATCCTTTTTCGTAAACATTCAGCAGATCTTTTAGGATAAGTTATGGTTTCAACAGCAACAGGAACTAACTAAACATCTCCAAACCGAAAGAGGAATCAACAAAACATAGTAACAAATAATCCAAGAAACCAAACCAGCTTCTCATCTCAAAGTCTCCAAACCCATATCAAATAAACTCATAACAGTAAAGCTCGACAACTTCAAACTCTATGCACACAATTCTAATGTGATCCCACAAACAACTACCTTGTATCAACGCAAAGCAAATCAACGGCAGCACATAAAGATACACCACATTAACATTAAAAAACGAGCATTTATCTACGCCAAATAAAAGAAAAAACAAGTGAACAGCAAAGTTTCTTAATGACAGTGCTAACTAACCTCCATGGAACTTCCTGGAATGTCAAATCCTAGCGTGAAATGAACAGCCTGGACAAAAGGGTTATCATGTTATATACGCTCTATATAATTGAACTCATGACATCAAAACAAAAAAGTACCAAGAAAAGAAAAGGAAAGAAGAGAAAAGAGAGGTGCCTTGCCGTGTTGATGAAGGTGGCTGCCGCGTTAAAGGGTTGTTTTGTATGGAAAAATCAAGAGAGAGGGAAGAGAAGCAAATAGTTCGTCGTGGTATGGGAAAAGAGGAGGAGTCGAGGGGGAGGAGAGAAAATAGTGCTGCGTTCTCTGACAAATTTCTTTTTTCTTTTTCTTTTTCTTTTTCTGGCTTTATCAGCATTAAATAAAGCCAGAGTGATTAGAGAAAGGCGTAATGGCACACGATAAATATTTTCCATCACGTAAACCTTGGGCAATCTATTCTTCTTATTTTAATTGTTATTTTTTTTAAAATATTTTTTATTTATAAATATATTCAAATAAAAAATAATTAATTAAAAACACTTTTAAAACGCTAGAACAAATCTACGACCAAGATTTAATAGAGGCTCTTAAATACTATATTTAAATTATGAAAATTAAAAAATAAATAAACATATTTAACCATCATATCAACCCATTGCCATCGTTACTTGCTCAAAGAATCTTGGATATTTTTCATTCCTAAGGACTCGAAGATATCTTCAAAGTAATTCTAAGTCAGCCATCAATTTCCGACTTGAACCGGAGCGGTCGGAGTTTAAGGGCTTTTTGGACAATGGCTCAAGAACTCTGCCTAGCAGAATAATAGATAAAATTTATTTATCAATTATACTTTATAAAATTAAAATAATCTCCACTTAATAAATACAAAATGATAAAAATACTCTTAAATTTTTATTCGAGCTTCATTTATCTTAAGCTATTTCTGATTTAACTTTAAAATAAAACATAAAGAGTGAGATTGCTTGATTATTCACCAAGAAATCTTAGGATAATTCTCGTAATTTTATTATTTTATATTGTATTGACCGGTAATTGAGTTTAATAATTTATATAAAATTATCATGATATAAAAAAAAATATTGTAATATTGAATCAATGTATCAAAAATGGTTTTATTGCCTGATAAAAATAAAAATGTAGGGTCCACAATTGACAGCAAGGCAAAAACATATACTTTTATTTTATTTTAGTATTATTCATCATGTACTTATTTTTAGCAAATTTTGCCCACTTAATTTTTTCAATTTCATCTTGGTTCTTTTATTTTAAACATTTTATGTTTTGACCAAAAACTTTATTTATATTTTAGTCTATGAACTCGAGGTAACAAGTTAATGATTCAGGGATTTTTGAGATGATTAATTACTTTAATGAGATTTTAATGATGTTTATCAAGTATTTGTAGGTAAAAATAGGCTGGAGATTATTTTTTAGACCCAACAAATTTCATCCTATTTTTTAAAACACCTGTAATAGGTAAATCTGGATGATCAAATGACTCGTCATCTATTTATTTGACCGTCACTTGGCTCAGGTACTCGGATATATATATTTTTTTAAAAAACATATTTTGATTTTCAAGAATGCTTAACATAACATTAAAATTACTATTCTAATATTATAAGTTTTTAAGAAATTGTTAGCAATCTTTTCTTTAGCTACTATGTATCTAATGTGAGGGGGGAAATTAAAAAATGCTCATGAATATTTAATGCAAATAGAATTTATTTTCTTGAAATTTCTCAATGAATTTTTTATATTTTATGATCAGTTTTTCCCTTTTGATCACATGGAAGGTATTGAGACATTGTATGAATATGTTTTTTTTTTAAATTGCTTTCATGATTATAATAGGTTTTATTTAAAAATCAATGTTTAAAAAAAATACTTCAATTCAAACAATCAAGAGATTTATTAATAAGAAAATGAAATTAAAGTCGAAGAAATATATTTTTTATCGATAATTTTATTAATTTTCTTCTCTATTAAAGTCTATTGTTATTATATTTTAATGAAATAAAAAACAGATTCTAAAAAAATACGGTTTTTAAATATAATAAGAGTCAGGACCCAAATTATAAATTAAAAAGGTCAATCCGATTTAAATCAGATCCATCCAAAACATCAGTGTCCCAAATTGAATTATAAATTTCCTAATTTTCTAGAAAATCTAATTAATCTTGCCGAGTTATGAGTATTTTGAATCAATTTTTATCCAATTTAATTTAATTTAATTTTCAGATTGCAAGTCGCCGGATTACCACATGAATGTGGCGTGCTTGACTGACTTTAATATCTCTATCAAAAACAAAAATCATCATGGCAGCATACGTGCCAGTTGCCACTAACTACTGAAAGAAATCATCAATGCAGTGTTGGTGAACCAATTTCTTCGTAATTACTTTACAATTTTTATTTTATTTTTCTGAAAGTGATATAAAAATATCATTATTCTATCAAAATGATATAAAAAAATTATTTTTTTATGTAAAGCAAAAATAAATAAATGTTTTTCAAAAAAACAATTTTAAAGTGTTGCTCAAACATTCCCTTAGTTGAATTATTATGTTTGAAAAGTTTGGCATAATATGGTTGATACTGTTTTTCAAAGTGTCTTTTATTCATAAATATATCAATATATTATTTTTCTTTTATTTTTTGAAATTAGTTTTGATATCAATATATAAATATGATTTAAAAACATAAAAATAAAATAAAATGATAAATAAATTTTTTAATTTTATTTTTAAAAAAATATAGTGTGAAACACTCTTGTTATCAGATCCACTGGGTTTATATGAACTTCATCGAATACCCATTAATTTGATTGATGCAGATATTGCTGGCTGATGAGCTGTTTAATTTGGAAAGGTTCATTTGTCTGTCAATTATGAATTTTATTTAAAAATAAATAAAAAGGAATTTTTTTACCTAGTCAGCATGGCTTAGAAAAAGGAAAAAACAAAAATAAAAAGGAGAGACTACAGATGAGTTGACTTTGAATTGATTTTTAACGCGGGGATGGGTAGACGACGAGTTGTTACAATTGATTTGTTCGAGGGTGATGTTATTTTTTTAAATGATTTTTTGTTTAAAAATATATTAAAATAATATTTTTTATTTTTAAAATTTATTTTTGATATTATCACATTAAAATGATCTAAAATTATTAAAATAAATAAATAAAATTAATTTTTTTTTAAATACTTTTAAAAACACAATGTGAAAAAAATTGCTTGATGTTTTTCTTTATTGAACTCGAAATTAATATTTTTAAAAATTATATATAAATATATATTTAAAAAATTACATTAACCCCCTTTTTTATTAAACTCAAAGTTTACCTTTTCTTTTATATCGTGACGTCACAAAACGTTTTCTCTCAAGTGAGAGAGAGTAAAGCAATATCTTTGTCTTCAAAAGCTAGAAAACAAAAATCTCCCAGACTAACATCATGTGGTTTCAAAATTTTTTTTGAAAGTAATTGTTTTTTTATTATTTTAAATTATTTTTTATATATTTAAATTATTTTTATATATTGATGTTAAAAATAATATTATTTTAATATATTTTTAAACAAAAAATACTTATAAAAATAAACGCAACAACAATCCCAAAAAATTACTAAAAAATATTTATTAGGTAGTTTTCTCTCATCCATCGAGCAATTATAGGTTTGTACACAGAAAACAATACAGTTCATAGATTTGTCTGTTTCTGTAGCTGGAGTTGTATTTTGCTTTAATTATAGGTTCAAAGACAATTTATTCCTAATATTACTGTGTGGTTTTATATAGATTTTACTGGGTTTTTTTTTGTAGATTTTAATTAATAAAAACTATAATTTATATTTTTTTTAAAATTACACTATACCAAAAACTCATATTCAATCACTTTAATTATTTAAAAACCAGCCAACCCTATTATTATCAACTAATTAAAAAGCTACACGTAGATATATCTTACAAGAATAGTGCTGCTCGAAGTAAATAACAACATTTATTTTTTGGTCTGTTTGAGGTGTCACTATTGTTTTTTTATTTAAAATTATATCAAAGTAATATATAGATATGTATTATTTTAATTTTTTAATATTAATACATTAAAATGAAATGAAAATATAAGATAAAACTAATTTTAATAAAAATTAAAAATAATTTTAAAACAGGCTCTTGTAGCTATTTACTGCAGGACAGGACAGGACACGGCACAGATGGGCTGCAACACTATTGCTGTGATAACGATGTCATGTTTTTTTCTTTCTTGTTTGCTTATCTGCTTCGGAAGATATTTTCACTGATTGATAAATTTAAGTTTTTTATTTAAAGTAATTTTTGTTTAAAAATATATTAAAATTAATTTTTTTATTAATTTTTTTTAAATTATTGTTGATAACATTATATAAAAATATTCTAAAAATATTAAAAAATTAATTTAAAATAAAAAATTAAAAAATTAAAATACAATGTCAAAAACCCAATTGTATGATGACAATGCTCATTAACATAGTCTTACATGATGATATTAAAAAAAATTAAAATATTTATATTTAAAAATATATAAATAATATTTTTTATTTTTTTATTTTTAAAAAATTATTTTTATATCAATTCGTAAACACGACCTCAATGATGGTGAATCCATTGTCGATAATAAGAAAATGTTTGAGTTTTTTATAGTATATTTGATTTAAAAATATATTAAAGTAATATATATTTTTTTAATTTTTGGTATCAATTTACAAAAACAAATTAAAAACACACGTAAAAAAAATAAATTTATTTATAAAAAAAAACACAATGCTACCGCAAATACAAACATGGCTAGACTAGATTCTTCTAGTTTATTTGACAAAGTCAGCATTAGTACGCCCGCAGTGTGTCGCCTTGTCCCTTGTATAAACTCGTCCAATCCAAATTGCAGCAAGCTTGGGATAGAGAGTCCTGATTGGAAGGCAGTAGTAATTATATTTAAAAATATTTTTTTATTTAAAAATATATATTAATAATAACATTTTTTTGAATTTTAATCTCTATATTAAAAATAAATAGTTTTAAAAAATTCAAAAAATATTTTTAAATACAAAAAAAATTCTCATGATCTTATTTATATTATTTTATGCCCAACGAAAGTTTATGAAATTTTATACTAATGAATATAGTAAGGCTAGATATTTACCTGTTTATATTTATGAAATTTTTTTATTAATTTTTTTATTCAATCAAACAATAATAAAAATAGACATATGTATTAAATTGATTGAATAAAATAAAAAATAAAAACATATCTTGCAAGACTGCACTGATAAAAAGTTTTATCAAGAAATAAACGATTTTTATTTTTCAAAAATAAAATTCATCTATAAAAAAGATTAAAAAAATTATATAAGAATTAGAAAAACCTCTTCAAAAATCAAATGCGTAACAAAAAAATAATTTTTATTTAAAAGAGGCTATTTAAACAAAATAAAAAAGAGAATCTATATATTAATCTAAATATATATAAAAAAATCTTTAAATAAAAAAATAAAAAAGGCCATGTGATGGCCCTAACAAGCGCTGCGTGATCCAGCTCTTTTTTGTTGTTGCTGTTTATGGGATGGATGACATGTACTTCATCCTATTTTTTGTGAACAAATCAGACAGGGCATTGCTTGTCGAGACAAACGGTGCATGGTCTGAATTTGCGTTATTTTTAAAGTTCAAGGACCATAGTGTATTATTTCTGAAACTTCTAGCACACCATCCATGTTTGACATTCTATTCATTATAGTGCCACTGTAAATAGTAAAGATAAATTAATCATCGACCCAAATGCTCAAATCTCGGAAAATTGGAAAGAGCTTGAAAAATGAGATATTGTCATGGTCAGAACTGAAAATCATAAATCGCTCAAAGTGGCACTGTATCTACGTGCTAAAAAGAGAGAATTTGATTTTTATATATATAGCGCTTGAATATCTTCATAGGTAAGAAACCAAACATCAAATTGCTCTAATTCATGGCAAACTGAGAAATTGTCAATTAACAAACACTATTAAAATCCTCCATATTCCCACAACCATGAAAGATGACCAATAAGATTATAAATGGACAAAAACAAAAGACTAGCTTCTAAAATTGCAATTCATCGTACACAGCATCAATTTCATCCAGGTCATGTTTCTAGGTCAAGAATATGCAGATCATTCAAGAGAGATTTCTTTGCATCTTGTCCACCAAAAATCACTAAGCTTGTCCCAACAAGGGTGACTGATTGACCACCACGTGAGACCTGCAATGCATAAAATATATAACAGTTTATACATTATATAAGAAATTGATATCATTAAAGAGTCAGGATGGAACACTGTTAAGCATAAGCATTCCTTTACGATTCACATTACAGATTCACAGGTACAAACAAAAATTTCAGTTTAAGTGTCGACATTTTTAACCAGTTTAGTTAAAAATCACAAAGACAAATGAAACACAAATTTGGCAAAAACAAATGGTTTGAGTCTGGTTTTAAATTTTCTTTCTTTGTGATGCGACTCAGCAGGCTCCTGCTTTGAACGTTAAATAATACAGTGATTAAGTACTTTGGTTTGTAGAAAATGCAGTGGATGAGAGAGAGAAAAGGTACATACCGGTGCTTTCCCATAAGTCTTTAAGGTTGACCAAGTACAAGATTGAAGATGAAATACCTTGACTATATATAAAAAAAAAAAATATTAAAGCAAAGTGGGTTTAAGTCACAAAACCAAATTAATGATAATATATTACATACCCTGGATAGTTTCAGAAGGATCCTTTGTATGTCCGGCAACTGATAGAAGCTTATTCTCCCATGGTATCTGCAGAAACAGAAGATATATTGTCCTGTTCATCAATATGTGAGGATATCCAATACCACTTCACACTTGTCTGCAGATCAACATAGATTTGCAAGAAACTTGCTTTAGAAATTGTATTAAAGGAAATTTGGTTATATACTAACCAAGGAGTGGCCAGCACAAGGAGTTAATTTAGATGGAGACTGTCCCTCCTGTGACTCATTCTCGACCTTAAAATTGACCTTTGACCAGGCCCAGCTTCTCAAATCCAGCGCCTATATTGGGCAACAAATTTTGAGAAGGGATTTTAAAAGTTACATAAAAGAAAATGCAAATAAAGTATACAATATGAGAGAGAGAGAGAGACAGAGAGAGAGAGAGAGAGAGACAGTTTAAAAAACACAGGCCATGAAATTTGATATTAGAATATTCCAGAAAATTTTGAATTCCACGTACACAGAAACAATAAATATTTGTGCAATTAGTCAGTTCAATTTTCCAAACTAATATTCTCATCTACAATTTGCTTACATGAAGATCATTGAGATAGCGGCCATTGTGATTTCCCCCATATACATACATCTTATCTTGAACTATTGCTGCTCCATGCTGAAAAATAAGAAAGATTTCATTCAGAAAATGATAGGAAAGCAGTGAAAATAAGAATAAACAAAAGAAAAAAAGGAATGAGGACAATTGAAATTTTAAAAGTAACCGTACCTCATATCGGGCTTTTGGGGGTTGGCCAGTTATTGAAGGTTCAGCCCATTGATCATAGACAACAACTGTACCGACAACTTCCGAGACAACATCTTTATCCTGTGATTCTACAAGAGTCCCAATCTCAGTAGAAATGGTCTTTGTCTCTGGGAAAGAGTTCTCATTCTTGATGATAGCCTCATCTTTTGAGTAATGCTACAGCAAGCAAAATTTAGAAGTGCAAGATATGGGGAGAAGAATTTAATGAGAAAAAATTCAAAACCAGGGAACAATTATCACATTCAAGGCCATGATGAGCATTGTCTCCTTTCGTTCTTTCTCTCCCATTTGGATTTAAAGTAGAATTGAGGAAAAAGAAAGTTTCCTAATCAAACAAACACAACTCACTAGAAACTATCACAAACACATACAAGCAGGATATGCATGAACAAGCCTCCGCCTACAAACAAGACATAAGTGTACATTTCATTGGATTTGTTCAAGTAAAAGCTTGCTTAAGTGAGTGCAGAAATGGAATTAGTTATGCAATTTGAAAGTAGTTGAGTGGAGGTGTTTGTGGTACATGATATGACATCGAGGTAGCGGAGAAGCAACAATGGATTATGGTGCTTGTGGTACATGATGGCTTGGATAGAGATAAGTGGTGGTGTTAGAGAATAATATAAATCATATTTTGAGGCTCACCTAAAAGCTTAAGCTTTTAGGTGAGATGGTTCTTTAATAGGTGGCACATAACGACAACAGTTGTAATTATGCTTCAAATAACTTGTGGATTGTTGCATTAACATTTTCCTTTCAAATAACCGAATATTTTTGGTTGTTCAAGATTCCACTTATTTTATCCTTTTCTTCAATTCTGTTGCCTGAAAGAATCATTGATGACGCGTTCAATAGGCACAAGATTAATGGCCAGGTAATACTTTTATTAGGCAAAACTTGAATTCAGAAACCTTAAATAGATCACCACTAAAGTCGTAAAAGGTGTCTCTTATGTCATGTGACGCTGGTATCCTGTGTGAATTCCACATAAATAATTCACATTGTGCAGCATAGGTCATGCACACACCAAATTGAACCGTAGATCCTTTGGGACCATTAACAATGACATTAGTTCAAATGTATACCTTGATATTATGTTAACCAGCCAAAAATATCAATGTCACCAAAAACATCTAGAAATAATTCATTGTTTGAAGATAAAATATGCAGCATGGAAGAAATGAAATAAACTCCACCCTAAAATTCTTAATGGACTCACATTCACTTGTGTGTCTACAGCAGACTCTGAGATTTCTGAGATAGAGTTAGATGCTCTAGAGTACCAACTTGGATCATCTTCCTGCCCGGGAGAATAAAAAATAATAATCACGATTAACTTGGCTTAAAAAGCATTCATGAGACATAAACCTGAAAATCCCATTGCAATTACCTCCAATATTTTCACAAAGAGACGCATTGCTTACCTCCAATATTTTCACAAAGAGACGCATTGCTTCTGTAGAAACCATATTCCCAAGACCCTGCCAGCTGCACAGACAAAATTTTAGAATAGCGCTTCCATCCATGCATTTAAACAGATTTATGATAATAAAAATACAATACACAGCTAGCAACTGTAAAATAAAGACAGTGAACTATCAATATCATCCAACAGCATTGCTTCCAGGATTCTGGAAGCTTCTTGCTTGGAACAAGAAAAAGAAAAGAAAACAATCTTGACCCATATACAAACAGGTATGCACAACACAAAACAATATTGCCCGGTTCTCCATATCACATATCTGCAACAAGCATACATACTATATTAGCATCCTACCCCACAGCTACCCCACAGGCGGTGGATCAATCATATAGGAACTCAGGAACTGAACACTATCCTCTTCATTATGCAATAAACCAAAAATGTTCCTCTACATTCCTCCTAAGTTTTAAATATATCCTGATCTCCACCACTGCAGTCAGATTCTCCGAGTTACACGTTGCTTTATCCTAACAAGTTTCATTCTCAAATTCTTCACATCAATTGGTCAAAGTTCACAAAACTTCATATTTCACCAATCATGCATCCAGGCTGGATTAAATACAAAGACAATCACATGAGATAAGGATGGAAAAAGCATAGGTAAGGCCGATGATAACCAAACAAACCTTTTCCATTTGCTTTGTTCTACAGCCTTCCAACTACTAGGTTTCGGCACATTACACGTTCCAACTGTCGCCTACAATCACATTCCAAAGAAAAACAAATTCACTGGCATATTTACACTGTCACGATCCGCTTGACAGCCATAGTCTTCATAAGAAAATTTTGAATCACCTTCAATAATTTCAAAGTCACGCTAGATCCACCAAAATTACACACGCAAAACGCACAACATCTCCAAAGACAGAAATAAGCAGCACCAAAAAACTCATGAATCGCATAAAAAAATTCGAACACGCTAATTATAATGCGAAATTGAGCCTAACAATTAATAGAGATAATAGAAAATGAAACTAAAATTGGCGCCAGAACAATGCAGCCACGAATCAGAGAGAATAAGATGATGAATTCAATTCAATTAGAAAGAAAGGCATTGGATCGGGGAATGGAAATGGAGAACCTGTTGGTAGAGAGCGTAGAGGAGCAAAGCGGTGTCGTTTTGGAATTTAGAAGAGACGTTACTGGTGGAATTGTGAGATCCATCAAATCCAGCGTATGCTGCAGCTGCATAGAATCGCTCGGGGTATGCGGGGCCAGAGCTTGACCTCGCCATCGCCATTTCGTACGATAATTACTCTCTGTGTGTGTATTGTTGTGAGATTTGAACTTAGTTTGAGTGAGATTGGAAGGGAATGAATGAATGAAATACTAAGAAGCGAGGAGAAAAAAAATATGTTTGGGAGTGCTTCCAGTTTAAAAGGCACGTTTGGTGGGGTTTTGTAATAGTATGGTTTTATGTCATGTTTTTTGATTCCATGGGCGTGTGATTCATTATAGGGGTGTTTGGGAGTGGTTTTTAAAATTATTTTTGAAAAAAAAAAAATATATATTTTTATTTTTAAATTTAAATTAATAAAATTTAGTGTTTATAGATTATTTTGATGTGCTGATGTTAAAAATGATTTTTAAAAAATAAAAAAAATATAATTTGATATATTTTTTAACAAAAAACACTTTCAAAAATAATTGTAACCACACTTCCAAACATGCACTATATGTGGATGGGTGTTTGATTATATGTTTCTAGTGAATGTTTATTATTGGGTTTTTTAAAAAAATATATGGTATTTTTAAATTATTTTTAAATTATCAAAATTACTTTTAAAAAATAAAAAAATATTATTCTAATACTTTTTTAAATGAATTTTTTTTATAAAAAAACAACTTCTTCCAAACATGTCACTAGTTATAAAATCCAGCCTCATAGTTCATTCATCAGAATTATATAAAAAAGAACTTAGATTGAATTAATCACCTAATTAAGTCAAAATCTATTTTTAACTCGTTAATTTTAAAAAAATATATCAAGATAATACCATTTTATTTTATTTTATTTTTAAAAATGGCTCTCCTGGGCTATAACTTAGATTTTATCCTAGTTTATGTTGTAAAACTATGATTTTTAGTGGTTATTTTTCCTCTTTTTTAAAACAAATGCATTTTATCTTGTAACTATACATGGCAAGATCTTTTACTTGAATTGAGAGAAGATAAACTACTCATAATTGTTTTGTTCATATGAGAATCATATTTTATTTAATTTCATGTGGCATAATGATAGGAAGTTTATGATCTGTACAGTAGCTCTCTAGTTTGAGTTAGGATATGTATTCCCTGTAAAAATCTGAGACAACTTGAATTTTACTTATTCACCTGGATCCATAAAATATATTTCCTGAAAAATAAAGTTTTTTCTCGCATTCAAGAAAAAACTATCATCCAATTTATAGTTACATGATCGTTAATCACTTCTCATCCCTTATTTCTTTCTCTTATATGCAAGTATTTATGTCTAACATATTTATTTCACCTTCCACTTTTATTGCCTTATCATGGTAAATCACAAATGACATAATTATAATATATATAACTCAAAGTCATGTAGTAAAATTCTTTAATCATCTCATGTGTGAAGTTCCTTTAAATCATGCAATGAACTCTTTTTTCATCGTGGACAATGCAACTATTGTTTGTTGGTGCTCTTTCATTCTATCACAATTAGCTAGCATAAAGACATTTTCTGAAGTGGATTTTCTAGAATTTTGATATTTAAAATAAATGAATTTAATTTTGAATATCCAACCATGTATAGATTATCAATATGCTTAAAAAATAACATGTAATTCCTAGTTCTTGATGGGTAAAAAAATAACCTAGTTAATTCTCTAGATACTTCAAAAACATTTATGCGTCATCGGATGTTGTTGCTATTTTTAGTGTCTATTTGAGAGTGTGGTCGAGGTTGATTTTTAAAGTGATTTTTGTTCAGAAATGTATTAAATATACTATATTTTTATTTGTTAAAAATTATTTTTGACATCAGCACATGAAAATAATTTAAAATTACAAAAAAATTAATTGAAAGTAACAAATAAAAATAAAAATATTTTTTTTTCAATATCACTTTTTAATTCCAAAGCCAAGGGCTTTAGTAGATGTTAATATCTTTAACATGGTTATTATCTATCATTAAAAATAATACCCAATCATAATATAATATACCCGTATGCAATATTCATAAAAGTGCAACAAGTATAATTGTTTTCATGATATATAAAAAAATAACTTATGGTTTGACTCATGGGACAGAAAAAGAAATCAAAGAAAAATTGTCGAATTGATCAGGTTCCTAAGGAGAGAAATCACTGATGATTTTTTTAAACACAGATGTTTCTTGTCAAGTCATAATTCGAATATAGACAAAACATGAAAATTTATACTGAATTAATTTAATTTAATTTAATTTAATATATACTATGAATTTTTAATAATACGCTTTTCACATTCAATAAATATAACAAAAGCAATGAATTAAGAAAACATATTTAAAATCATGATGGTGGCCTTTCGTTGTCTCGTGTTCTACGTGCAAGACCTAAATATAAAACCTCCTCTAACAATGAAAAGAAGTGGAGATATAGTTTCTAGAAGTAATTGATTTGATGGATAATTACAATGGTATTTATAGAAATACATTTAGAAACCTTAATTTTTACTATTCGTTTCAAGTATCTACAAATATCTCAACTTCATGAGAATTTTAAATAAAATAATTAATTAATGTATTTAAATTAAAAAAAGATCATGTGGGATTTTAGGTGTCTTTAAAAGAAGTATGTTAACATAGATAGCATACAAACTTTTTCCTTTGATTAACGTGAGTGTTCGGGTCTGTTTATATATATCTCAATTAATTTTATGAATTATAAAATTAATAATCATGTAAATATCTAGTGATTATTATATTAGCAACCACATAATTTGAATATTAATTAAAAAATCTAGACTAATCAATTTTTCTTATAAAAAAAATTAAATTAAACCGAATTTATTGAAAAAACTTAACGAATCGACTAGTTTTACATTTGTTAAAATTAAACGAAATCAATTTGAATGATTAGGCTTTTATTCGGGTTTTTTTTTCTTACAAAAAATAACTTTACGGAGTAGTTTATATTTTTCCCTTTCGGTTTGGTTAAGTTTTTAAAAATTAAAATTAAGTTGAATTATTAACAAAATCAAACGACTCCCAAGCAAAAGCGAATAAAAATAGAGGAGATATATGGGTATGAGGCCCATATTTATCGTCTAAGGCTGGACATAATGGGCTTTTAGCCCATACGGAGACAACTAAAGTGCAGGCCCAAACATGAAGTGGTCCGATCCGATTGCTCACCAAGGACTATATAATTTGCGACTTTTTATTGAATTTATTTATGTAACTTATAAATTAGGATTCGAATTGTGACGTCTTATATTTACCAAGATTAACAAGTAACGAGCACGTTGATCCAAAAATAATCAATATATAAATTATTTATTTATTAATTATTAATAATATCACTGTAATCCATTATAAACCTTGTTGTCTTCAAGATTTCTGTAAGACATTAATTATGATCAATTGCACCACGGTCCACGGTCTAACTCTACCCATCCATGCCATAAAATATTAAGTTCAGCACAATTTATAGATTAGCTTGAAAAATTCATGCTTTAATATCTAACTCAAGTTTTGTTTTTTTAAACATTGATTTGACAAAACTTGATTGGTATAATTAAATTCAATTGATTCATTAAATAAAATAAAATTATTTTAATAAAAATAATTAATTCAAGTAAATCACGAGTTCACTAAATAACTTTATGATACATATTATTTTGCAGAGTGTCTCACTCAGTCTAAACTATGAAGCTGTTTGGGAGCGCGTTTCAAACGCCATTTTCTTTTTTTTTTCTTTATTTTAAATAAATTTTTTTGATGTTTTTAAATTATTTTGATATACTGATGTTAAAAATAATTTTAAAAAAATAAAAAAAATATTATTTTGATATATTTCTAAATGAAAAATATTTTAAAAAACAACCGCAACCGTCATTCTATTCAGTCCCTATGATCCAATTGTTTTCTCCAAATCATTGCAAATTAGCATCTCAATTGTTTTCTCCAATAATTTTTTTTTTCAGCAACTCAGCATGTAAAGTACATTGTAGAAAAGTAATTATACTACAAAAGAATTTATTTATTTATCAAAAAATGTAATTAAAAAAAGTCTTAAAAAAAAGTCAAAAACAGAGTGAAAGCTTGAGTTCCAGCTCTCGTAAGAACTTTACAAGCACAGTTGTCTGTACCTTAAAAACAGAACCAGAAAGAGAGGAAAAAAAAAAGGCAAGGCAAAACAGCAGCACTGTTGTGTCCGGTCTGAACTGTGAAAGCATGAATATTAAAAACAGAGAAACACAGGCCGTCCATCAAAATCTGCTATGCTCACTCTTCCTAGCCTTATACTATAATTCCTAAAATAAAAATAAAAAAAAAACATGAAGACCAGGACCAGTACTTCTACGGCTTCTAAATTCCTTTACCCTTCTTTCAACACATCATTATTTCTCCACCAAAAACCCTAGTCTCCCTCAGGTACCCTTTCCTCTCTCCCTCACTCGCTTCTTTCTCTCTCTCTCTTGATATGGTTCCCGATCCTTTTTGCTGATATGGGTTTGCTTGCAACGTGTGATTTCTTGGCTTGTTTTTTCTCTAAGAACTACCCAATTCCTGCTCTTTTTTTTTAATAGTGTATTGTGTTTTCTTTTCATGACTTAATTGTGGTTTCTGATTCTTTTATTGAATTTTGCCTTCTCTTCCTGTTAGCAACTTCTCATCTGTAAGCGTTTTTGGTATTGCTGTCGCTGTGCTTCTTCAATGTGTTCTTTGTGTTTGGATTGAAAGTTTGGGTCACGGGGTATTGATTTATCGACTAATTTTTCCGTGTCTTGCAATTTATTTGATGAATTGAGTTATTTTTTGATTCTGGGCATAGTAGTTTTTTGGCATATCTTTTATTGGAAAATTTTATATTTTTTAGTACATCCAGTCTAATACTCTGTTTTGTTGTGTTGCGGTTTCTGCATGTGGATTGCACATGAATGTCATGTTCTGGAGCATTACAACCCGTGTGTTTTCAATGACTTTATGGTGATAAGTTGATGACTTCTCGTGGATCTTTTGGTTTGTAATGTCCTATTTCAGATTGGTGTTATGAGCATATGCTCGTGAATTGAGTGGCTTGCTCCTGTTGAATTTCTCTGTGACACAACTATAATGGATCACCCGAGATCATCCTCAGCAAATGGTGAGGAAAATGGTGGTGGGATTCCTGATGACTTGCGCTGCAAGAGGTCAGATGGGAAACAGTGGAGATGTACTGCCATGTCAATGCCAGATAAAACTGTTTGTGAGAAGCATTATATCCAGGCAAAGAAGAGGGCAGCTAATTCGGCATTGAGAGCCAGTCTGAAGAAAGCCAAAAGGAAATCAATAGGTGAAAGCGATATTTACTTGGAGAGTAAGAGTGATGATTTTGACATGCCACTCATGAACATGAAAGTTGAGGAGGACCAGCCACTTTCAGTCTCATCAAAGAGGTACAAGGAGAAAGTACCTAGAAGTCAGTCTCGCTATTCTCCGGAAACACCTATACGAAACTTGCGTGCTCGGAATTCTCTAAAACTAAATGATGACTCCCAAAGAGATTTTGAGTTTGAAGAGAATTGGAGGTCATATAAGACGGCACCTCTTTCAACAATGGAATCATCCAGGAGTAGATCACAAAGGAGTTTTGAAGCCAGTGCTATGACAGTGAGTGAAATTGACAGTATTTAACAGCGTGTTTTAAATGTTGTTGCTATTACAGTATTGTTCAGTTATATTTTGTATGATTGCTTTATCTTCTGCTTCAATATGAAGATATTGAAAAGAACAAATTGTTTTCAGGAATACTCAGATGCAAGCACAGATGCTTCTGAAGACACTGGTGGGCAAACTTGTCATCAGTGCCGAAGGAATGACAGAAATAGTGTTACTTGGTGTCTCAAATGTGACAAGAGAGGTTTTTGTGATAGCTGTATCTCTGAATGGTGAGGGATGAGCTCTATGGGGAAAATGTATTTATGTTTCCAACTTATAAGCTCAGTCAATGATGTCTTATTTACTTCTAGGTACTCGGACATTCCATTAGAAGAAATTGAGAAGGTTTGTCCTGCATGTCGTGGGATCTGCAATTGCAAGGGTTGCTTACGGGGAGATAATATGGTAAAGGTATTTCACTCATGGACTGAAGGGAACTTGGTTTTTTGTTACACTGTTAAGTTTCTTATGTTTCATGAACATATTGTGTTGGTTTTCCCTTATTCAATGAAGATTTTCCCCCTATGTTGTAGGTAAGAATACGGGAAATACCTGTTCTTGACAAGTTGCAATATCTCCACTGCCTATTATCTTCAGTGCTTCCTATAGTTAAGCAGATCCATCATGAACAATGCTTTGAAGTAAAGCTTGAACAAAGGCTGCGTGGTAAGATGCTTTTAATGATTTAGTGGCATCCAGAATTTAAACTTTTTGTGTATGACCTTTTCCCTGTTCTGTGACTAACTGGGATATTAATTATCCAGGAACTGATATAGATCTTGTCCGGGCCAAATTGAATGCAGACGAGCAGATGTGCTGGTATATTAGAATACTTATGCTCTGCTTTATCAGTTTCTGTCACTTTCGTCTTTACTTTGTATATGAAATGGAGTCAGGAACTTGGTCTTTATTTATTTTAAAAACTAGTCTTGCAATTTGATGAGCCACAATACACACCTCTTCATTTCAAGAATTGTTTTTCATTGTAATATATTTGTCTTTTTGCAGCAATATATGTAGGATACCCATTATTGATTATCATCGGCATTGTGCAAATTGCTCATATGATCTATGCCTTCATTGCTGTCAAGATCTTCGAGGGGCATCTAAACATGTTGCTGAAACTGAAGTGGATGAAAATCAGATTGATGGGAGAAGTCAAGACAACGAGACTTCGTTAGAACAAGTGAGAGAATCCCGAGTAAGAATAAAGTTACCAGATAAGTACCAAGGCTGGAAGGCAAACAATGATGGCAGTATTCCATGCCCCCCGAAGGAACATGGTGGTTGTAATCACTCATCATTGAACCTAAGCCGTATTTTCAAGATGAATTGGGCAGCAAAACTTGTGAAAAATGTGGAGGAAATGGTCAGTGGCTGTAAGGTTTATGATGCTGGCACCCCACAGAAATCCACGTTGAATGATTCCACACTCTGCCAGTATGCTCACAGAGAGGACAGTGATGATAATTTCTTATATTGCCCCTTATCCGAAGATGTAAAAGCTGATGGGATAAACAAGTTTAGAAAACATTGGGTTAGGGGTGAACCTGTTATTGTGAAGCAGGTATTTGACTGCTCGTCCGTATCAAGCTGGGATCCAATGGCTATTTGGAGGGGGATCCAGGAAACATCAGATGAGAAAAAGAAAGATGAAAACAGAACGGTGAAGGCCATAGATTGCTTGCACTGGTCCGAGGTGTGTTTTCCTTAACCTTTGCTTATATCAGGTGTATGGCTCTTCTTTCTTCTTAATGTCAGTAAATAATTTGATATTGTGTTAATCTCTCTGACTGTCGTGATAAGTGGTTTTCTGTGTGGCAGGTTGATATTGATCTTGATCAGTTTATCAGAGGATACTCAGAGGGACGAATCGGGGAAAATGGTTCACCAGAGATGTTGAAGTTGAAGGATTGGCCTTCCGCCAGCTCTTCTGAAGAGTTCTTATTATACCAGAGACCTGAATCTATCAGTAAACTGCCTTTCCTTGAATTTATCCATTCAAGGTTGGGTGTTCTAAATGTTGCTGCAAAGTTGCCTCATTACTCTTTGCAGAATGATGTAGGACCTAAGATTTGTATATCTTATGGGAGCCATGAGGAGCTTGGTGTGGGTGATTCTGTAATCAATCTTCATTTCAAAATGCGTGACATGGTAAGTTTTATTTGTTACTACATAGGTATGGTGACACTTTATACATGGCGCTACCGTTCCTTCTTGAAATTCATATTAGAGATTTAAAATCTGGCTCCTACTTTGTAATTTAGCATTTATGGTATGCAAGCTTTGAATTAAAATATTACATGTGAGGTTTCTTTAGAACAGATGTCTTCTTAATCTCATTGAGAGCCTAAATTCAATATATATGATTCAAAAATAAATTATTTGTATTTCTAACATTGGGTTGAAGCAAGTATTTTACAAATTCAGTTGGCTTCCGGTGCCCAAGTGCTGCTGTGGCCATGCTTTGTATAGAATTAGAGAGTCCACATGGAGTACTTAGTGGTTGTTTGTTATATTCTCTGCAATTTCACTTGTCCAAGGTGATGAGAATTAATATGGATTGACATTGCTGAGTCACATGTAGGTGTATCTATTGGTGCATACATGTGAAGCAAAGACAAAAGGTAGCCAGGAGAGTAGCTCAACTGACCCAGAAAAAAACTTGGATGAGGGAAGGTTGCCTGATATATCACTCGATGGGCATGATATACAAGATGAAGTGAAGACAGCTGCAGATAAGGATGAGAAAATGGAGGATCAAGAAGTTACTAATACCACTAGTATTGAAGAGACTGACAGAATTGAAGATCACGGGGCTGCCACAGATGTTCAAGAGGCTGAAAGAATGGAAAACACCAGAGTGGAAGTAGTCGAGGGAATGGAGGATCAGCAGTTCAAGAAAGGCAGTGAAGATATTTCTGTAGAGATTTGTCCAGGAGTTAGTTGGGATGTCTTTCGTCGGCAGGATATTCCAAAGTTAATTGATTATATGAAAACACGCCATAAGGACCTTTTGAAGCCTAACAACATACTGAATGATTTTGTAAGTTCACTTACTGAGCTTTGGGAATCTACCTTATATTTTAGGCCCAATGGCTTCTGTAACTTAATGCTACTGATCTTATTATTGGGATCTCAGGTAGCAGATCCCCTTTATGAAGGAACAGTTTTCCTAAATGCATTTCATAAGAGACAATTGAAAGAAGAGTTTGGTGAGTAACATTAGCATTTCTCTAGTTTTTAAAATAGAGCAGATTTAGGATTCAGTTCTTTGATCTTCCTGCTTGTTTATAGTTTTTCTGTAAACATAGTGATGCATATGAGCTTCTACTTCTTCTTTTTTTGTCTTCATAGACCTCTCTACTGTTTATTTTGTTAATGTAGCGGTGTATCTGATTTTCCTACTTGATCTGCATTTGTATTCATATGCTGTGAATGGATGAATACCATGCACTGCACTGTAGAAAAGTCTAATCGGCCATTAATTTGTTCTCTCTGACTGTATATTTGATCTCATCCCCTTTTGTATACCCAAGAGACACCAGGAATACTGCTTTGGTGGGGAGTGCACTCAGTTTGTATATTTCCTTTTTAATGTTAATGCTATTATATCAGTGACTAGTTGCCTATTTCCTTGTATGCATTTTTAAGATGGAAATTATTTTTCTCCTCAGGAGTTGAACCATGGTCATTTGAACAACAATTGGGGCAAGCTGTATTCGTCCCCGCTGGATGCCCTTTCCAAGCGAGAAATCTTCAGGTAAGCTCGTTGGATTAATTAGATTTTGAAGTTGGATAAATACATGTCTCAATAACTTCTAAGTGTAAAGACAATGTTAAAAACATCTAGACTACAATGATGAAAGTATATTCATATACATATATATTTCTTTTTCAAATGGTTGGGTGTTAACTGATAGTGTGAATGTATGGTCTATGATTTTGCCCTAATTAGATCAAGTTTCATTCGCACTTTTTTCTTGGAACCAGTAGTGGTCTGTTTCCAAAGTCCAAAGTTGCAATAAATTCATCCTTACAATGAAACTCAAAAAGGTTTGTCCTTGAGGAGATGATTTTAATCGTGGGTCCCAACTAATGTTGTTGCATTAAGGCTGCTTCTTTCTTCTAGGAAGGAATATTTTAGGCTTCAGGTTAAGGATATATTTGTCATCAAACAATGTGATAAAAAGGGTGCTTTGGTAGTTTGGGGGACAGGAACATCCTAGAAAAAACAACACCCGTCAACAGCCAGTAGTACAGTTAGTTTTCTTTCTTCTTCAATTTTTAAAGTAAAGGGTTGCTGATTTTCAAAATTTTATAAAACTACTATAAAGTTTTCCTTAACTAAAGATATTTATATTTAGAATGGTTCCAAAATTACTTTCTTTTCCTTCCTTTTTTTCTGTTAGTCTTGATTCTTATTCAAAACGCGATGAATTAGTTTTGATATAGATCTGTCTAAATTGTTGACACGGTTAATTCAGAATGAAGTAAAATTCTGCATTATAATTGTTTTTTTTTCTTGTAAATTTGCAGTCCAATGTTCAGTTGGGCCTTGATTTTTTATCTCCTGAAAGTCTGGGGGTGGCTGCTAGATTGGCAGAAGAAATCCGCTGTCTTCCAAATGACCATGAAGCAAAACTTCAAGTTTTGGAGGTCAGGCCCTGGAAACTTTCTTCAAAAACATTCATAGCTGCTTTTTCCTTGAAACCCATTTTGCTAATGCTAATTTCTTCTCTTGTTCTTTTTTTTTAAATCCAACCTCCGATTCTTTAGTTCTCCTGTCAATGAATTTCTTAATCTTATATTGGGTTTTGATACAGGTGGGTAAGATGTCACTCTATGCTGCCAGTTCAGCCATTAAAGAAGTCCAGAAACTGGTGCTTGATCCCAAGTAAGAAAAACATCTTAAATTTTTATTGTACTTATTGTCAGTGCTTCGAAAGTTCATATCTTTCTGAAGAGAAATGAAAGTGAAATTACCATTTGTGAGGGGTTGACATTTGGAGAAAGGTTTACAAGATAGTGGAGTGTGCTCAAATTTCCCCCATTATTCCTCACCTATTACCTAGCCAATCTTACATGATTCTTGCAGTATTTTTCTTGAGTTTCCTGGACATTTATAGAATGACCCCTTCTCCCATCCTTCTCTCTCTACTGGGAACATTAAGAATCATACAAGTTTTTTGCAGGCTTGGTGCTGAAATTGGATTCGAGGATCGTAATTTAACTGCAGCAGTTGCTGAGAACTTGGAGAAAGGTGCTAAACCAAGACAGATAAGCTGTGCTTAAATTAGTGTACATTACATGTAACTTAGATATAGAAAAATTATTTTGTTTAGGTGGCTGTCATGCTGCTAAGGGAATTTAAATGCATAAATGTACATGTAATCTTGTAATCTTAGTCATTATGGCTGGTGCCTCAATGTTTGACATATAATGGCAGTTGTAACATGCAAAGTTTGAGTGAATGCTAACTAGTTTTAGGTCATTTCTGTTTGATTGGTGTTGAATTGCAAGCTGTTCATTCGTTTCAATAAATGATCTTGAAATTCAAGTTCCTCAGGTCTTAACGTTTTCCTCCTTTTCTTTACCGAACCCGCAGATGAATCCAGTATAAACAAAATGTTTAACTTGTTGCAACAGTAATGCTCCAGGACTAGCTTGTGTAATTTTGAAGTCAATCGCACAAAGTATGACCTCATGTTCCTCTGTTAATACGTGCAATAATGCTCCAGGACTAGCTGCCTTACAAATGAAATTGAGATCCTACAGGAGTCTGTTTTCACAATTGGCCATGCTTATTCTGGTGCCTCTGCATTTAGGGTGTATAATCTAACCCATCACGAGCACAGCAAGCTGCTACATTATGCTGCTGAAATGTGGGGCTTTCCAGCTTGTAGTAATTAACCTGCCTTGTAGAGTCCTCTCTTAAACTTGATTCTGTCAAAGTTCCTTTCATGTCTGGGTGTGATCCTGTGATTGTCCGAACAACAGCTTCTCCCTCCTCCTTCGGCCCTCCAAATGCTTCAATCCTACACAATCAAAGACGAACTACCCGACCTCTAATTTTAAAACCTCCAGTGGCTCTGATTCTGATTGATGTGCGTAAATTGACCCAAACATCCAAGTTTAAAAAAAACAAAATAGAACCTCTAATTTTGAAAGCTTGGATATTAGCAACATGAAAGAGCCCACGAGGAACAGGTGAAGCCGTGGGGGCCAAATGCAACAACTGGTTCGTTCGCTTTCTTTCGCCGCTAATCCCCAGATTTCCCACTATTCAGTGGAGGTGGATCAAATGATCTCTCATATTCTCAGCTGTTCGATAAAGTAGCGTTTGATCTCCAACCTGAGTTTCTGCGTTTATGAATAATGTTCTCAAAAATCGTTCACGGTATTGGAAGAACACATCAATCTCATAGGTAAGCGAGGAATCATGTTAAACAAAAAAGCGCCTGTGACAGAACTTCCTAACCAAATCCCTCATTTGTTTCGATCCATCGGTTATACCCTCTAATTGGATAAAACACATCAAGCTTGAGAGATCGACCACTTTGCGGCAATGATGATCCGAGAAGAAAACTTCAAAATCTGCACCAGCTGCTACCAGAAAAGCTGAACCAACTAGTAGCGGCCTCTGAAATGTCAACGCCAAAGGTGCAAAGTGGCTGGAAGCCTAAGCACCTCTCGAAAAACATTATCTTTCCTATCCCCATATGTTTGAGTAATGTAATTCTTGTGGCAGGAGATATTTTTGCATGCTAGAAAGCAATGCTGCAATGCCATTGTCTATGCTTTTCCAGCTGTGAAGCACCCTATCTAGCTTGTTAACTTTTAAGGTTGTTCACATCACCTTTTGAACGTCCCAGGTATTATCTGATCGAGGGTGGTGCAAATTTAGGCTCGGAGAGAGTGGGAGAGGGGGGGGCTCGACTGCTGACAGTGATGATTGCTAACAAATTTTTGGTGGTTTCCATTTTATATGCTTACAAGGAAATACTCAGAGCCATACAAATTTCCAGGTCCAGCCTCTAATCTGTGGAAAATGCCATGGAGTATGGAAAAGCTAAAAACCCTTTTGTGGGCTCACTTAATTTGAATACCTGATAGTCTAAAAGCTGATCTGGGCTATTACACGTCACACTCCAGTTCTGCTGACCTTTTCAACTGTCCAATTGGATCGGATGCCTTAACTCCGGGGATTTGACTAAAGTTACCACCTTTTTATATACACATCTATGGGTTATTTTAGCCATTGGATTTCTTTTTGTTTAAAATCTTGAACTTCAAATCTAATGGCTAAAAATCAACAAATTCTACACTTCCTTTTGACTTCGTGATTTCTAAATCCCAGAAAAGTATATGTATATGAAAATGCGATGAAAAGGTCATTGAGAATTAAAGGAAAAAAAAAAAAAAGAGCTTATCGGATTAGATGTATAAGAAAAGGTCTAATGTGACACTATATACTAAATTAAATTCAGAGGACAAGTGGGTGTCTACAGCTCAATTATCATAATTGAAAAAAAAATAATCTAATTCTTCTTGCTAGACTCCATGATTAGACCAATTCAAATCTATTTGTGTTAGGAGTACCTACCATAAGCTTGTTAATATATAATAATGTATAATGTATAAATATAAAAATTAGGTCAGACACCAATTTCAGTGAGCTATTCACAGGATAAGAAGAGTTGTTTAGAAAGAAAATCTACTTGATCTATTACTCATATTAGAGTTGTTTAGAAAGAAAATCTACTTGATCTATTACTCATATTAAAGTTGCTAATATTGGGCCAAAAATCCTCAACAACTTGCTTGCTTTTTAGCGAAACACTTGAGGTTCTTCCCTTGTTTATACCCATAATTTAGAGAGAGAGAGAGAGAGAGAGAGAGCTAAATAAAGAAGTGAAGATAGAAATCATTACAAGTAGGAGCTAGATGTAGCCTGCAGGAGAAAAAGAAAATTTGAATGTTCTTTTTCAAACATCCCACATGGGTTTCTTTAGTGCTGCAGCTGCTGCTTGCTCAAAATGGTTCAACCCTTGCATTCTTGGATGACTAATTCCTCTAGTAAACTCCATTTCTGGATGATTATGTTGTTCATGCAGATTCCTTTGTCTAGATCCTCCTAACCCCAAGAAATCAACGGTCATTACATCCCCACTAAATCTTGATAGACCACTTGGATTAGCTCCACTCGTTGGACTATTTAAACCAGGATTTGGGTTTGCACCTTGAAAAACATTCTCATTGTTGCTACTAGCATGCTCCATGGTCTTAAATAATGAATTGTTTTGATCTAAAACCGCACTGAAAATCCCCATGTCATTCAATACCGAGTTCTCAACCCCACTATTCGCACTGAAAAACTGGTTAGCATATCCATCGTCACCACCCATCGAATGAGACTGGTCATTCTGGGCATGCATTATACCAAAAGTTGGGGGTGCCATGCTTGTGACAAAGCTCTTTTGCATCATGGGAGAGCTCACATTATTACTACTCGTAGTTGCACCCATTTGAGCTGCTTTTTGCAGCAATGCCGTCGCTGACATGGATGCCGAGCCAGATAAATTATGAAGGCCATTCCCTTCAAAAATTATTGATGAATTTGCATTCAATTGAAGGGATGGTGACATGCTTCTTGAACCACCAAAAAGGTTTGAGGTGCCATTTGAAAACATGCTTCCTGATGAGGTTTTGGGAGGTGTCGGCTTGAGTTCTTGAGGTAATGACAAAGGGTTTTTAGCGTCTAGATGGTTAAAACTAGACATCATGGTGGGTTGATTTGGATTATTGTTGATGGTTATGGAGGGTATGAGGTTGGAGACTTGGCTTTGTAAGTTTGGTTCCATATTGTTGGGCATTAATCCTTGATTTGCTTTGGTGTTTTCTTCAGCTAGGGCATCGCAGAAAGCCCTGTGAGTGATGAAACTATCCCTCCTGCATGGTAGAACAACTAGACCCTATTAAGCCAAACCTCGCTATCAATACTAATAAAGAAACTAAGTATTTTTACATATGAAATTGTTGTGCTGAGAAAGACTACATGGACACACAATTGAATTAATCTTTTAAATATATTCATAAAATCATGACAACTACATTTATGATACATAATCAAGCCGGACAAGAGTTTAATTTAAGGCATGATTAAGACTTTAGGATAAAATAATGATTGCATAATTGCATATAGTCAAACAAAGACCTCAAGCAAAGCTAGGAGTGTTGCCAAGTCATGGACCTCCCATTAATTAATCAACCGTAACTAAATTCATATATAAAACAATGTGGACCCACATGATGACTTGCAAAACCAAGAGACCCGACTAATTCATTTTATTGGCAATTAAGTAAGGAATTAGTGATTAAAGCAAAGTTTATAAACCTGGAGAATACGGTGCCACAATCACATTTGTACTCCTTGGTGCCACAAGTCTTTGCATGAGCTTTCCAATCCGACTGCACTGCATATTTCTTCGAGCATTTATCACATTTCCACTTCTTTTCTCCATGTTTTCGACAGAAATGCTTCTTAATCCCTGTAAGATCACCCAATGCTCGAGCCGGATTGTGATGGACGCACGATGGTTCTGGACAAACATAAACCCTTTTTCGGATCTCAGCGGTTGTTCTTTGCTTTAGCTTCCATGGTAGATTATGGCCTCGCCGATGCAATTGGAGGTTCTGGTCCCTTTGGAATCCTTTGGTGCAGATTTCACATACAAATCGATTTGTAGCCATAAGAGTATTTGGTGATAGAGCAATAACTTCAGCACTAGGATCTGATACATATTTCATGTAAAATAAATAAATTGTCAGGCCAATGTCACTTGAATTTCCTCCGGGCACTCCAATTTCTTGATGAAAATACTCTTACCAAACTGAATAATTAAAAGAAAGATAATATTTTCAACAAAATAATTGAGTTAACTTAGTTTAAGCAAAATTATTGCTCGTGTCATGTTTTTCACTGATGCTATAGTTAATCTAATACTAACAGGCGCAAAAGGTGGAGCTAGCATGTTCCTCGGCACTGCATACGATGATTAACCTAAGTATTTTTTTTTTTTTTTGATAGACTCTTGATTCTTGGACAACATTTCAGACAAGACAATCATAAAACATGAGAAATTAACTGCAAAAAACATGAGTGCAGCAAAACCAAGTGAAGGAAAGATTGAGGAAACCAAAGATATTCCATGAAAGAATGTATGTTTGTCTGAAACAGTGAATAATACACAAGAGAGGAAAGGGAGGTAGCTAGGCAAACCAACAGTCCAATAATGCAATGATTGAGATCCCAGCCAATAATTGAACCCCATCAACCACTTATACACACCAATAATTCTCTATTTTTTGTAGCGCAAATAGCCATAAAAAACCCTCTTTCCCCACCACCAAGATAAGAAAAACCAATAAAAAACCTAAAAATAATAGCGAAAAGACACTTTTTTTGTGGATCTGTTGTGTGGAGCTGAATCTGCATCATCCACTCAGTTTCCCTTTTTGTTATCATCCAAAAAGATAAATAAAAAGTAGCTATGAACTATCAAAAACAATCTCATATGTACAGAAACAACAACAACAACAACAATATCAAATCTCCATTAATATTGCTAGCTAGGACTCAATATCAGATCACCAAGACAGCTACAGTAAAAGACTCTACAAGTTCGTACGTTAACCAAAAACTAAGAGATTCAAAATCAAGACACAAAACATATTATCATCCAAAAAGATAGAGCTTGAAGAAAATGATATATGGTTGAGGTGAATAAGCACCTGGATTCCCTGGAAGATTTCTTTTCCTCTTGAGCGGAGGTTGCTGTGTGATGGTGGAGCCATTGCTGTTAGTAGCAGCGGCAGCGGCAGCACTTGAAGCTAAGGAGCTTAAGTGAATCTCATCTGCACCAGTACCCCCGGAAGAGAAGCTGCCAGTGCCACCACCTGTGGTATTTGACATTGAAGTGGAGGAAAAAGAAATACGATAAGAAGTAGTAGAGTTTTTATTGAAGATTTAACCCTTTTTTTTGTCTTTCCTTCTCTTTGGCTCACCAAACTTTCTTGTTTTCTTTCTCTCTTACAGCAGCTTCCTTGTTTAGGTAGAAGATGTGTTGTTTAGCACTTAAAACAAAACAAAAACATGGGAGTTGGGGATTTGTTTGTAGCTTAGAGGAGGACAAAAACCAGGAAATTCTCCTTCATTTCTGGTAAAAAGAAGAGATAGTGATCAGGCTTTGTCACTAGGAGAGAACATAAGAAGAATCAGGTCATCTTTGGAGGCATCTTATAAAATATATATTATTATTATTTTTGAAATACTATTTCTAATGCCCCTGGTTTTGTCGAGTATTTAGGTATTGCCCTCGCTCTCAAGATTTACATTTTGTATAATATATCAAGTCAAACACATCCACATAATTATTATTATTATTATTATTATTATTATTATTTTCTAACTACTATTCTTCCTTTCTTTTCTTTTTTGAGATGAGAGTAACCCCTACTTCTAAAAAGCGTATTTTATGCATCCAGATAAACGAGTAAAACTCCGGCTATTCCAGGTTTTTACAAGAAATGCACGTTCTGACTCGAACTCGAGACTTTTTGTGCAGATCACAAGCTCTTTGTCATCACGTTACGCCGATTGAGGACCTTTCTTTTCCTCAATGGATAAGCATATACTATGGTACAAATATCTATTCCTTGATTTTTTTAATTTAAAAAAAATCATATATACTATATATGTGAGTAGAATTAATCTTATTTTAATTCTTTATCTCACAATACCATGTTTTATAAACGGATTTATTATAAAGTGACAAATATATATTGAAAGGAATGGGTGGCTAAATAGATTTAGCTTAATTGGTATCAAGTTTTTCACTTAATTATTTAGAATAATCAACATGGTAGAAAGTATTTTAAGTTTGTATTTTTCATATTATCATTTTAAGTTTTAATTCTAAAAAAGGCTATAAAAAATAATTTTCAAGTGAAATAAAATAGCCTTGATACGAATCAACCATACAAATGATAATTACACAAATACCCTTTACAAAAAATTTGCGTCTAAGAGATGTCAGTATTATTAGGAAGGAAATGCATTTCTTCCAAATTTTTGAAACCGCACATAAGTTAAAAAAAAAAAGAATTCCATGATTCAAAAAATATCTATATAACATTAAGATATTGATAATTAAGGGCTAGAAATGTCTATTTTATGCTATAATATTTTAAATTTGAATTCACATAAAGGTTAAAAGAAATAAATGTTTTATTTTTAATATATTAGTTTGAATATATTTAATCATATGGTCGAAACGTGATCAAAATTAATTTTAATGTGCATAAACTGACTTAGGATTAAAAAACAATTTAAACATGGTTAAACGTAAGAATAACCCTGCTTGTAATGCATAATATGAGATCAATTAGTTTGTGAAATTTCTATCAATCCTGGGGGCAATTAAGGTATTTTAAAGTGTCCATGCCCCCTAACTAATTTATTTTTGGACATGATTTCGGCTTCCGATTGAAACCTTGTCCGCTTGTGTTGATATTTCTCTGAAAGTAATTTTGTTCCGAAAAGGCCATTCCATGCATTTAAAACAACGGAAATGCCACTGAAGAAGTAGCCGCCAAGAGCAGTAAAATCACTAAAGTAGCCTCGTCCGTCACGGGTGGGCAATGGGGCACTGATCAAAATCCTTCTCGAAAAGGACCCAACAATGATTCAAAAAATTCTCCTTATTCACGTGCATGGGTACCCGGTTGATGTTTCTTGCAAAAGTAAGGGTTAAATATGTCCAACAAAATGTCTTTATCAAAGGATGATGGGACGGGAGGGATGTGCCTCTTATGGCTAAGAAATTGAGATAGGTAATTAATTAAGGGATATTTGATTAGTGAATTTGGCCCGCAAGAGTTTTATTAAAAAGTCATCAAAATTGTTATAATTAATAACACTTGCAGGAAAAAAAAAGTATTTTAATAAATAACCTCGACGATGATATTTTTTTAAAAAGACTTCCAAATGTTACGAGATCTTGATTTGTATGTGAACTTTAAAACACGATCCGTAGATATTAATAAATACAAGTTTTAAACTCAAAATGTTTTTATTTCCGTGATGTAATGATAAATAACTTGAGATTTGTATAAAAATCTTGAGTTCGAGTCAAAACGTGCATATCTTATAAGAGTCTGGGACAATCAGAGTTTTACACACTTATTTTGACTTATAAAATATGTTTACCGAGAATGAGATTTTCTCAAATCGAGAAACAAAATTATAAGATATTGATTTGTGCGTGAATTTAAAATCAAGATATGTCGACATGCAAGTTTCTAAGTTTAAAATATTTTTATTTTCGGGATAATATATAGATAGAAATTACCCAGTCTCATCCGAACTATGTGCAGTCACCATCCTATAACTAGGCTCTGTGTTGAATGTTGTTTGCAGTGATGCATGCTACGCAGAGCTGAAACGAGGAAGTCATAGATTACAGTTGCCTGCCTCTCGGGCTCTGCAATGTCGGATTCCTTTTTTCCAGCCCGTGAGGCGGAAGAACAGTAGCAATTTTTAACCCTAGTTTATCTCTTGGATTTAACAGGGAGAATTGTACGTGACAAAGCAGTGTGCATGGTGATGGGATTTGTGCATGGCTGACTCTTTGGTGCTGTAAACATGGTGATGGAATATTGGTTGGTGTGTGTCTACATCCACAAACAATGTGGTGTTGACGTCGAGTTCTTGATTTATAGAAACTTCAGCGCGACCATATTTGATTTTGAGAGGAGTTTATAGGTTCTTTAATGATTTTTTATGTGTATAATAAACATTTAATTTTATAATCAAATTAACATTATAGTAAACATTATTATTCAAACCAATAAAAACACCTTCGTGAAGATCGGATCGAAGACTCGTCAAATAGTCAACAACACAGGCATCGATCTAACTCCCCAAGAGTTGCTGTTAGGTAATTTTGTAAAAAGCAGCCGAGAAGAAGAAGAAAAGAGATAAAAAGAACTCAAAAAGGAGGATAGATTATCATTAATTTAATTAAATTATCATTAGTGGGCGGTCGAGAGAGCCGGGGGGATAAATATTTAATTAATCGAGCAGGTGATCGAGTTTGAAGGAATATTCAGAGACTCGGTCGATGATGACCAAGCAGAGCATTACATGCATGAACATGAAAACATAAAAAAACAGAAGAATCCGAGGCTAAAATTGCAATTTAATACATAGTTTTCGAACAGGATCACTGTCATCCACTGTTAATAAATTGCAAGAGATCAGTCCTACGCAGACAGCACCATTTGTCCAGCTCTAGCTGTTCTTTGGACAAGTTCATCCGGGACAACTACTTGCAGAATCAGCTTTTGGCTGTAGCTGTCCTTGCTTCTGTGTTTGGCTTCATTCGTGGTTATAAAATACAGAAATGGCTCATGACCTGGATTTAGATTTGGATTATGAGTTAAGTGTTAATTTAGATGATGTTTCATTACTATTATTATTTTTATAATTTTTTGTTTTTTAATTTGGCTTTGTTTTAAATATAGATCAAACACTTCTAACTCTCAACATGGACACCAAGTAAAATAAATATATATGGTAGAACATTAATCGTATAAAGACTTTTCTTTTGGGTGCAAGGAAAACTCTTATTGGAAAGCTCGTTTTATAGATACAAGTGAGCTAGTGAAATCCCGGTATCTCATACCCTTATAAGAAATATACATCATGACTCGAACTCGATGCTTGTTTTGCTTATCGCAAGTTCTTTGTCATCACGAACCAAAGACTTCATTTGGTCGATTTGGAAGTTAATTTATTTTGTGACACAACAAATGATAAAAAAAGAACAAAATAAAATATCTCTACATTTTCCAATAAAATAAATATCTCTGGATTTTAACCTATCATAAAGTCGAGCACCAACTATTATATACTGTATTTTTTATACAGGATTGTTAGCGTGACGTGTCATTTCCACCTAGTCTAGATCATTTGTTTACAAATCTATTCATCTCCACCACTTAAATTATAATGTACGTCTTTGTCCTCACCATTTATTTAATATTGTTATCGCATTCAGTACACATATTTTCATCCAACATCGTAGTCAATTTTTCAAAAGCTTGATCATTCAAAAGCAAATAAAAAGAAAAGGAGAGAGTGGGAGAGGAAATTAAATAATCGTGGTTCGCATTTAAATAATAATAAAAAGAGTCCCATATTTCTTGCCTCCATGATGGTCAAGGTTCAGTCTCCATGATCTTCCATTTTTAATTATATTTATTCAAATATTGGTTGCATGGTTTCCACTTATCAAACTAAATAGATTTTAAAAAATAAAAACCATGCCTTCCACTTGCATTTATATATTAAATACATCATTTTTAACCATTTAAAACACAGATTAAGTGCATGTTTGAGAGTGTGATTAAAATTATTTTGGTTGAAATTATTTTTCAATTAATCAATTTTTTATTTTGAAAAGAAAAGGCTGAAAATGAATATCTCATTTTTATCCCTTGATTTTATAAATAATATTCAATTGGAGCCAACTGCTTGTTTACAAAAACCAATTGATTCCTAGCATACATCCAAATCCCAAAAGATAGCCGTCGTGGCATTAATGTCTTTTTCCAAAAAGGGTAAGAACGAGGCTTGCTTGCATTTTGTTTCTGTACAAGGGAGCAGGCAGGCACATATTTATTTATTTTAATGTAAATTAGCTACTTTACATGTGAATTTATAAATTAATAAATATCAAATTTCTTCTTTATTTGATTTTGTTCTTCTTCTCCTCTTTAATTATTTTTTAGAATAAAAAAAAAACATCCGAACTCTTTAAGACCTTGTTTATTATTGAATTTCAAAAGTGTTTTTGAAAAACAATGGTTTTTATTTTATATTTTACTTTAAATTAAAATTTTGATGATTTTATATTATTTTCATGTATAGATATCAAAAATATTTTTTAAAAAATAAAAAATATCAAAAAATATTTTTAAAAATAATTTCAATTATACCTCCAAACAGACACTAAAAAAAGATATCATATATATAAAAACTTCACATTAATAGTTAAAATATGACTATTTAGTAATCAAAACTTTATACCATATAAAAAGCAATCTCAATAATAAAAATATATAAATTTAAATAAAAATATATAATTCATCAAATAATACGTAGAATTAATTTTTTTTCTTCACATGCTGACAATGAAAGCAAATTGATAATATGATGAGTGGAAAAATAAAAAGAGAGCCTGGCCACTTATCGTGCTGCTGTCTCACTCTAGCAGTCATCCATGGATCAGAATATCAAGCACATCTTCTCCATGTCACTGATTTCTAGTTTGATTTTTCAGCTCAGACTGTGGAAAAGGATGTACGTAAACATTCCATCCAGGTTGAGTTCACACACAAACACATGACAGATGTATTATATTTATTAATGAATTCAACAAAAATCCCATTTTCCAACTTTATTTTATTCGTATTTTAAGCCCGGTTGAACAATTAAAATTTTAATTGTTTTAGATTTTTATAAAAAATACACGTATTGGTTCAAACTCGAGATCTGTTATGACTGAATAGCTTATAAGTAATCCAATTTCCACTTGATTAGATCATCTACAAAATATTGAAATACCATGAGATTTCGGATTATAGTACATACATGGAGAACTAATGCTTGCTAAATGAATTTGAAAATATTATACATATTTCCCAGAAATATCCAAAATATCCCTGTTTTGATGGTTAATTTTTTCAGTTTTAAGAGTAAAATGATAATTTTACTGTTGAAATCCACAATAATCTCTGTACACGATTTTTATATTTTAGTTAATATAATAGTTGTGTTGGGTGGAGTGTCTCCACGTCTTAGTCACGTGATCAGGTGGCATATCCAAGGACACGACAATGAAGATCAACTTCGATTACTTGAGTAAAAGGTTCAATCATTTTTAACCCTAAAGAAAAAAGATTATCTTCATCATCAGACGTAAAGAAGCTTTTGCTGTGATGGATTAATTAATCATGGCTCTTAGTGGAATGATTTATCAAGAGGGTGAGAAGAGACACTACATTATGTATACGTATGCGTATACATGCATGTATAATTGTATATGTATACGTATACGCCCTCTAGTCTCAGATAGACTATCAAGGCGCGCGATGTATCAGGACACGTGGAACAAAACTGTCCGGCACCAATTTCAACAAGGGAGAGTGCATTTTTTTCTACCACAATCATTTTAAGTTTGAATTATTTTTTTTTGTTTCCTAGTCATGATGATATCTAATTTTTAGCAAAAAAAAAAAAAAAACACGTATTAATATTAAAACACATAAACATGAGGATAGGCTTTAAAATTAGAGATATTTATAGATATATAGCTGTGTTCTTATAATTTCTGATATTAAACAAAATACAATCTTGATCCATTAAATTTTTTTTTGGATTTGAGTAGATTGAATATATCAAGTTGAGTTTTTTTTGGATATTTTATATATTCATAAATTAAACTTATTAATTTTCTTATTCTTCAATAATTCTAGAGATATCGTGTTGTAATTATTGAAACCGGATATAATCCTAAATATATATTTATATAAATATATAGAGGGGGGACATATAAACAATCATAATTTTTATATAAAAATGAAAATAAAATATTTTAGCAAATAATTAGGGTGCAATATTGTTAAGGAATCATCTCATTTAAAAGCTTAAGCTATGAAATGAGACCTCAAAATATGATTTATATTATACTATAACATATCCTCTCAAGTGAAAACCCTTTGAGCTCGAAACTTGCATATGATCACACTACCTTGTGCTTGATTTTTTATTAAATAGAATAGGGGTGGTGAGATTCAGACTCGTGATCGCTGCATCAATAAGTCTCTGATACCATGTTAAGAAACCATCTTATCTAAAAATTTAAGTTGTTAGATAAGATCTCAAAATATAATTTATATTATTTTATAACAAATATGATATAAATATAGACTCTAGCAAGAAGAGATTATAAATTTTTTTGAGTTTTTTATTTGATTAAAAGAATAAAATTTTTATTTATTTTTTAATAATCTATTAGGTACCAAATAGAAAAGATTAAAATTGTCATGTCAAACTTTAAAATAAATGGATAGTCTGCCTTCATAATTGTAGAAGCATTATTAAAATTTGAATACATAATAAATAATTGAAGTGACAAATTTAATTAAATTATTCACATGGCTTGATAGTATACATTTTCCCCTTTCTATTTTAACCATCGGTTATAGCTTTATTTTAAATATCAAAATGAATTGACCAAATTATGTAGGGAAATAACAAGACAATATATACTTCCTGAGAAATGATTGAAGTGACAAATTTCATTAAATTATTCACACATCCTAATATTATAGTCTTCCCCTCTCCCACCACCACTAATTGTTCGAGAATTACGGTGAAGATTTTTTTTTAAAAGTGTGTTTTGTTTAGAAATATATTAAAATAATTTTTATTTTATTTTTTAAAAGTTATTTTTGATATCATTACATAAAAATTATCTAAAAATATTTAATTTAAAATAAAAAATTATATTTTTTTTCAAAATCATTTTTGAAACGTAATGTCAACCAGGGCTTAAAACTAGCAATGCATTGCATTATATTTTTTTTAATTTAAAATGATATTCTTACGGTTTTTAAAAAACAATTCTTATTATCATTAAATAATTAAAAAAAACCCAAGAAATTAATTAAATGTTTTTCCATGCATATGAAAAGCAAATAATAAAAAACACAATGTAAAATCTAAAAATCAAGATGAATTGACTAACTATTTTTTACCCAGGGAAATAAATAGGATTAGTTTGGTGAGCTTTCGCTTTTTATGGGAGCTTTAAGGTCGGCCTCGATTGATTCCAAGTTGATAAGTGGAAAGGCAAGTTTTAAGCAAGGCCCTAGATTCTATTGTTTCACAAAGCGATGCTTGCAGAAAAGGGCACTTTCAAAATGGTTTTAAAAAAATAATGCTGCTAAAAGTCAACATGCTTTAATGCATTCATCATGATAACAATAATACGAGTTCAAAAATTGATCTACATGCAACTAGGCCATCTATGTCACTTGTAGACTTTCTATTTCCTTGATTAATTAGCTCTTGTAAATAAAAAAAAAAAGATGTTATCATGTTACGTTCATCTTTTATAAAAGATACACGTTCTGACTCGAATTTGAATCCTACTGTGCAGATCATAAACTTTCTGTCATCATTGTTACGCTTTTGAAAATCATTTAAACAAAAAGAGTTAATTAAGATATGGAATGGAGTGTGATGCAAACTTGTAATGGAATATATATATCACATAATCTATATTTTGATAATGGTAAAATATATATTAAGTTTCTGTTTTAATATTGAGAATTTATTATTTTTTTCCCAAGTGCTGCTAGCTAGCTTTAAAACTTAAATCCCGACAAACTATTGTCCTTAAAAATTTGTGACGCAAAGATCTAAACTCATGTATGGCGTCCACCCTGTTATTGTCGTAAGAATTACCCCTTGATCGAGGTTGCTTCGTGAAAGCTGTGGTGGTAGCGAGCAAGCACTAGTGGGAGTAAAAGAGAAAGGTCGAGACCTTTTAAGCACCCCGCTCCTTTTATAACTCGACTGAAATTTCGTGGAAATGTTGAACATGGAGAAAAGGTTGGATCTGCCCTGCTTTTTGATATGAAATGACAACGAAAAAGGATATCTCCAGAGATCTCTCCAATGTCAATAAAAATTCAAAAACAAAATCAGGGCTATAGTAAATTGCCTGGCAAGAAAAGGAATATGATATCTCATTAATTTCCAGGATTGTGGGGGCCAATAAAATGCTTTTTGGTTCAAAATAAAGAGGCATAGGTGCCCATGAAGTCAAGATAAACTGCTCTTTTTGGTAGCGTTTCATTACACAGAAAGAATAACGACCGTGGAAATTAGAAATAAAAGATAAATCTATTTTATATATTTAAAAAAGAAGAGATAGATCCCTATGATTTTCTTCTCTTTTTCTTAACCAAAATGTTATCCTAATGCTCATTAATCTTTCAAGATATTTGTTAAAATATGGCCGTTAATTTCCCGGTTTAGACATTATGTAAAGTAGGGATAAAATAATTTTGTATTTAGCTATTTTAGTTTTGTAACTTCTCTATAAATGAGCTCTCACATGTAGAAGAAATATAGGATCGAATATACAGAGATTATTTTGTATTTCGAATTCTAACAATATTCATTGATCTTCTCATCTGTCAATAGCAATTACCAGAGTAAGTAACTCAACAAGCATTCATCTTCTCTCCTGAAAAGCTACAGGAATCGAGGCTCTCCTTGTGGTTGAGACAGTGGCCATCATTTTCTACCACCTCCATCCTCGAGCAATATTTGTGATCAAACACAAAATATGACAGCAGAAGTAACTCAGCAATTTTACCACAGTAGGAATCGATATGATCTTGAAGAATTCGCAAACCAGAATCTCATCACAACAACTCACACAAGCACATAGTCTGTTAATAAAGAATGTGTTTTAGTTTTATCCTGCAAGATTTTCATTCATGGCTAGGCGAAACTAATCCTAAGCTCACAAAGATTCTGTTGTTGGATTAGAATTCATGGGACGTGATAGCAAGAGGTGAGAACACAAGAAAACTAGGGTTCCTCTCGAAACAGTAGCTTGTGGTACTGCAGCCCACTGCTGAGAAGTCAGTGTAATAAGTGATGCTGACAATATTTGTCCACATATACTGCTGTTTTTTCAAAAAAAACAGCAATCATGGAAAACAAGATTATAGATGTCTTATCTGGCTAAAACCCTGTTATCTTCTTTCTGATTGTCACAAGAAATGTGTTTCTCTCCACGCCTTATATAGTTAACAGAATAATTGATTGAACGAATCTAAAGCACGAGCTTTAGTTGTTCTCTCAATAATTATTTGCTGTGAAACTGATTTAAGCATAGTATAGCCATGTCAAAGTATTGTTAAAAACCTCAGAAATGCTTGAGCTCAAAATCACAAAACATAAAGACTAACTATACTTCAATCCTATTCTTGGTAAAATTTAGTTCTGGATTGTGAAAGATTTGTACTGACAGTGCTGTAAGGTATTTGACCTGTAGGTATGTGAGAGAATATAACTTCCATTCTTTCAGGAAATTTTATTCAACAATGAAGGCTCCACTAGCATCCCTTTCTTCATCCGGATCCCCAGTACCAATGCCGACATTGCATGACTTTATGCTACTTTGACTTTGTTGTGGGGCCTGAGATAGGACTTTAAAATGGGATTTCTTGTGTGTACGAACTACAGCGCTCTTTGGACTCTTCTTCACTTCCAAGAACCCGTATTCAAGAGCTGCCAATGCTTTAATGGTCATTGGTCGGCTTCTTGTGCTGTGTCTTCTGGGGTTCATATCAGGTTCCTCTGCTGCGGAAGCAAGATCAACAGAGGTGTTCAACGCGTTGTCCGAATTGGGATTATCCAATGGAGATGGGAAACTTGTATCATTGACATTTATTCTTTGGATGTCTTCCACCTTCATCGGCACCACATCCCCATTGTCAGAGGCTAAATCAATTTGAGGTAGATTCAGATCAATCAAAATCTGGGGCTGATGTTCCACATTTTCTGTATGAAACTTCCTCGTACCAAAACAATTTGCACTCAACATCCCTCCACCATTCTCCTCTTCTGGAGCACCTCTTACCGAGGGTTTAGTTGATGACAACTTCTTTCGGTAACCACGGACTTTAAAGGCATTACCTCCAGCACTTGGTGCTTTCAAAGCACAACAAATTCCCACTTGTTTTGACCGAATGCCTCTAGAGATATTCTCAATGACATTGCTTATCTCTGTATCGGAACAAGCAGTCAGTCTCCGTCGTTTCACCAGAGGGACTAGGTTATTTGACTGTCTGGATTTTGCTCTTCGACTTGATTGGTGCTTTAAAGTTCCCCTTGACCGGTGCTCTTTCAATTCAGAGCTTTTGTCACGGAAGCTCTTGTCAAATATACCCTTTCTATAGTCGGGTCTAATTGTTGCATCTGGTGCATGCTGAACCAGTGAATTGTCAGAGGAATCCGCTTCACTCTCAGTTGAAATGGTCATTTCAGAAGCAGAGTCATACGCAACTGGTAAACATCTTAATTCTCTTGTCCTGTCTGATATTCCTCCATGGACCAAACTGGTATCTACAATGGTGAACTTTGTAGAGTTTGAGCTGCATGCATGAGATGTACTGCCCTCATTGCAGTCTACATTATTCATCTTCTTTTCACCATCCAATGGCATACCAAGAGCATCCAGATCATTTTTATCCGGGGAGCTCTCCGAAAAAATCCTCGGAGTTCTACTTGAAAGAGTGGTGAACAAGGACATAGCTTTCAAATCATCTGATGAATATCTCATTTCTTTCACCATTGATATTTTTTTCCCTCCACCCAAACCAGAATCCACAATAGTGAACTTCACATGGTTTAGCTTGCGTTTAGAAACCTGAGGTTTAAGATAATGACGGGGCTGACAAATTGATTGATCATCCAGGCTTGACGGTTCTCCTATATCCCAGCCATCCTCTTCATTGCAGATGCTGCCTCTAGTTTCTTCAGCTTCAAGCTCAATAAGTGTTGGTTCTGATGCAACTTTGCTCAAAACATCACTGACAGAGTCAAAGTACTGATTACCTTTCACAAGTTTCCTTCTTGAGAACTTCTTAATGCCAGGAATTACAAAAACAAGATAGTGACTGGTATCAACATAACCCTGATTCTTTGGTTGCTCAGAGTGCCACCCTCTGGCCAGCAAACGGGGCCAAACAGCTTCCCAAAAAATGTCATTGCAACGAGCTTTGCTCAAACGAAAGCCCCCAGTCAAAAGTTTGATTATGTCACTGGCTGTAAGAGAGGAGCAATCTTTACCAACTGGACAATCAGGAAACAATGGATTTCCCTTTACAGGTTCCATGGCAAGACCTGTGAGATCATCTTTCCCCTTACCAATACCGACAGCTTCTACAAGAACTTGGATGCCAACAGTGGCCTTTAAATTGAATACATAATCTTCTAGTGAAATTTTACCCTTTGTAAATTCCAAAGAGACCTGATAACAGAAAATACATAAAACAGAAATGACAACAATTTTCTGTCAAAAACTAGAAAGTAAATCTAGATGAGTTCCCACAGCAGGAAAACAGTAACCAGAACACACTCCATCCCTTATAAAGATTCTAATATTTTCTTATGCGGAAATAAAAAATAGAGACCAGGGGATGTATCAGTTGCAAGAAGATGATTAAGCATGAAATTCACAACGCAAGTTTTAAGAGCTTGTAATCTTAAGAAAAAGTGAATACAAATGTCTAACTCTAAGCCACAAGTTATTAAAAAGGTAATGCTAGATGCCTGTAATGGAAAATCAAATCAAATGTGTTTGATTATCCTGTCATGGAATTCTTTCCCAAGTATAAGCCAGTTAGAGAGGCTAATATCCCTTGCATTCCCAAAACGTCAGGAGTGAAAACCTTAGAGGAGTTGAACACCAGATATGAGGCTTCACAGCATGGATTTTTTGTAACATTTTTAACAAGTCAAAAAATGAGTTAGTGCCGGCTATCCTTACAGAACTGAAAGAGCTTTTCAACTTCAATAAGGTTTGAAGTATGACAAGAAACAATTAATAAGACCATCTTGAAATTACTTTTAACCACTTTGCTATTTAGCAGGAAGAAATTCTAAATTTCTGGCCAACTCTAGGTCTGTAGCTTCAGCTCAATGTTCCTGCTTTACATTTATAGCTATCTTACCAGATGTATAAATGTAACAACAGAGAAAAGAATTTTAACACTGGAAAAAAAATCATATCCAGCATTTATAACAGTGACCTGTGAAGTACCTCTTGGAAAGTATTTCGAAAATGCACCGGGACATGCGGATCCAGACGAGATAACAGTTCCTGTTGCCTCCACCCTGTGAAAATTCTATGTCCATGAACACATTTCTTTCTTTTTGTCTGCCTGGTATCTGACCATCTACGAAATGCATCAGACCTATAAAATTTCCCATAATAAAATGACAATATTTCACCCATCTCCTTGTCCATGAATCTCTTTATCTGGACAAGATTTTTTCCAAATATATACAAACCAAGAATAAAACCATCTATATCAGCATCTCTCCAAGGGCTATGCAGTAAACCAGGAAGAGGCGTATAGCTTTTGCTTTTACACGGCTGATCTAAGTTGTCTTCACCTGACACATTCGATTGAAAGGTTGCTGGTTTCAATTCCTTTCCACCATCCAATTCTTCAGCATTGAGTTCTGAACCTTCCTTCTTCATAGCACAACGCTTTTTGTTTTTTCTAGATTTTCTGGACTCATCTGTAAGAATTGCATCTCCAGGGTGGCTCAGAGATCCACACCCTTCATCCTCTCCATTGTTTACCGTGTTATTATCCACCCACATAACTGGGACAGGTAAACCTGTTAAAAAGGAATGGGAAGCCTCAAATATTCCATCTGAATCAGAAGGAATTTTTAGAAGCTGTAGATGCTTTGATTGCGATATCATGGATGGAATCTCTGCCTGATACTCATCACCAACTCGAGGGTTCTCTATTGGATGCCCACACAAACCACTTATCTCAGGAGATCCTGGAGGAACTATCTGCATAACAGATGATTCTTCAGTGGAATTGCAATCGTGATCCAGCTGAATTGATTCTATCTGCAAAAATGGTAGGGAGTGAGAAACTAAAGTGCAATAAACTAAAAAGGAAAAAAGGACACAGCACAGAATCAAGCACACATTCAGAAGAAATTTTGTGATATTTAAATTGAAAATAAAAAAAAGTTGGGACTTCTATTCATTGTATATGCAGACCGTAGAAAAGCAATTGATATAAGCTGGCATGTCATGGAAAATGGTTGCCATCAGCGGTCAATGAATGGCAAGCATTTGCGATCTTCCTCTTTAGGTGACCAGCATTTTTGCTTGCAAGGGTTCACCAGACCTTCATCTAAAAGGATGCACCCATCGTTGTGAAAGCATTGGAGATGGTATCCAACAGCACAAACCCATACACCATTTAAGAGATTGCATGTCCACACATGTGCATGCTAATATTGACGAAAATGCCAACATTAGCTACAAATTTATTGTAGAGAAACCCAACAGGATCGCCATAATTTCAAGTCCTGGATTTTACATTTGAACCATCTGATTGTTAACGAGCAAAAGGAATTGATCAAGTATCCAAACCCACTTGGGAGAAACGAGTATTTCTCATCCAACTAGCAATTCCCAACTCAGAATGTAAAACCTAAAGAAAGGTATCCCATGTTTCATGTCAATTGAAGTAAAAACTCGATTAAAACCACCAATAACACAACAAAACAACAACACTTTCATCTTTTCGATAAAACCATAAACCAGATTGTTAACAGACAGACAATGCTCATCTTTGTCTTACGAGAAATCAAAATTTCTCCTCTTACCCAGCCAATTCAATGCCGCAAACTATCAACATGATTCTTCCAAAACAAGCACGTACTCATCTGATCACTAGAAAAATCCACATACCAAATGTAGCAAACATAGACAAAAAAGATGACTTCAATGTCACCAACCCAGATGAAATTGAGCAACAGATCCTTTTTCGTAAACATTCAGCAGATCTTTTAGGATAAGTTATGGTTTCAACAGCATCAGGAACTAACTAAACATCTCCAAACCGAAAGAGGAATCAACAAAAAACAGTAACAAATAATCCAAGAAACCAAACCAGCTTCTCATCTCAAAGTCTCCAAACCCATATCAAATAAACTCATAACAGTAAAGCTCGACAACTTCAAACTCTATGCACACAATTCTAATGTGATCCCACAAACAACTACCTTGTATCAACGCAAAGCAAATCAACGGCAGCACATAAAGATACACCACATTAACATTAAAAAACGAGCATTTATCTACGCCAAAAAAAGAAAAAACAAGTAAACAGCAAAGTTTCTTAATGACAGTGCTAACTAACCTCCATGGAACTTCCTGGAATGTCAAATCCTAGCGTGAAATGAACAGCCTGGACAAAAGGGTTATCATGTTATATACGCTCTATATAATTGAACTCATGGCATCAAAACAAAAAAGTACCAAGAAAAGAAAAGGAAAGAAGAGAAAAGAGAGGTGCCTTACCGTGTTGATGAGGGTGGCTCCCGCGTTAAAGGGTTGTTTTGTATGGAAAAATCAAGAGAGAGGGAAGAGAAGCAAATAGTTCGTCGTGGTATGGGAAAAGAGGAGGAGTCGAGAGGGAGGAGAGAAAATAGTGCTGCGTTCTCTGACAAATTTCTTTTTTCTTTTTCTTTTTCTTTTTCTGGCTTTATCAGCATTAAATAAAGCCAGAGTGATTAGAGAAAGGCGTAATGGCACACGATAAATATTTTCCATCACGTAAACCTTGGGCAATCTATTCTTCTTATTTTAATTATTATTGTTTTAAAAATATTTTTTATTTATAAATATATTCAAATAATTTTATTTTTATCATATGTATATTCAAGAAATTAACAAAATAATTAATTAAAAACACTTTTAAAAGAGGCTCTTAAATACTATATTTAAATTATGAAAATTAAAAAATAAACATATTTAACCATCGTATCAACCCATTGCCATCGTTACTTGCTCAAAGAATCTTGGATATTTTTCATTCCTAAGGACTCGAAGATATCTTCAAAGGAATTCTAAGTCAGCCATCAATTTTCGAATTGACATCTCTACAACAAATCTCCTTCTTTTTTAGTACGAACTTGAACCGGAGCGGTCGGAGTTTAAGGGCTTTTTGGACAATGGCTCAAGAACTCTACCTAGCAGAATAATAGATAAAATATATTTATCAATTATACTTTATAAAATTAAAATCATCTCCACTTAATAAATACAAAATGATAAAAAATACTCTTAAATTTTTTATTCGAGCTTCATTCATCTTAAGCTATTTCTGATTTAACTTTAAAATAGAACATAAAGAGTGAGATTGCTTGATTATTCACCAAGAAATCTTAAGATAATTCTTGTAATTTTATTATTTTATATTGTATTGACCGGTAATTGAGTTTAATAATTTATATAAAATTATCATGATATTAAAAAAGTATTGTAATATTGAATCAATGTATAAAAAATGGTTTTATTGCCTGATAAAAAAAATCTAGGGTCCACAATTGACAACAAGGCAAAAACATATACTTTTATTTTATTTTATTTTAGTATTATTCATCATGTGCTTATTTTTAGCAAATTTTGCCCACGTAATTTTTTCAATTTCATCTTGGTTCTTTTATTTTAAACATTTTATGTCTTGACCAAAAACTTTATTTATATTTTAGTGTATGAACTCGAGGTAACAAGTTAATGATTCAGGGATTTTTGAGATGATTAATTACTTTAATGAGATTTTAATGATGTTTATCAAGTATTTGTAGGTAAAAATAGGTTGGAGATTATTTTTTAGACCCAACAAATTTCATCCTATTTTTTCAAACATCTATAATAGTTAAATCTGGGTGATCAAATGACATGTCATCTATTCAATTGACCGTCACTTGGCTCAGGTGCTCGGATATATTTAAAAAAAAAAATATTTTGGTTTTCAAGAATGCTTAACATAACATTAAAATTATTATTCTAATATTATAGGTTTTTAAGAAATTGTTAGCAATCTTTTCTTTAGCTACTATGTATCTAATGTGAGGGGGGAAATTAAAAAATGCTCATTAATATTTAATGCAAATAGAATTTATTTTCTTGAAATTTCTCAATGAATTTTTTATATTTTATGATCAGTTTTTCCCTTTTGATCTCATGGAAGGTAATGAGACATTGTATGAATATGTTTTTTAAAAAAATTGCTTTCATGATTATAATAGGTTTTATATAAAAATCAATGTTTAAAAAAAATACTTCAATTCAAACAATCAAGAGATTTATTAATAAGAAAATGAAATTAAAGTCGAAGAAATATATTTTTTTATCGATAATTTTATTAATTTTCTTCTCTATTAAAGTCTATTGTTATTATATTTTAATGAAATAAAAAACAGATTCTAAAAAAATTAGGTTGTTAAATATAATAAGAGTCATGACCCAAATTATAAATTAAAAAGGTCAATCCGATTTAAATCAGATCCATCCAAAACATCAGTGTCCCAAATTGAATTATAAATTTCCTAATTTTCTAGAAAATCTAATTGATCTTGCCGAGTTATGAGTATTTTGAATAATTTTTTTATCCAATTTAATTTAATTTAATTTTCAGATTGCAAGTCGCCGGATCACCACATGAATGTGGCGTGCTTGACTGACTTTAATATCTCTATCAAAAACAAAAATCATCATGGCAGCATACGTGCCAGTTGCCACTAACTAGTGAAAGAAATCATCAATGCAGTGTTGGTGAACCAATTTCTTCGTAATTACTTTACAATTTTTATTTTATTTTTCTGAAAGTGATATGAATTATGGATGCTATGAGAAATCAGTATTTATGATATAAAAATATCATTAGTCTGTCAAAATGATATAAAAAAATTATTTGACGAGTTAGAAATATCATTAGTCTGTCCTTTGATTTTTTTTACCTAGTCAGCATGGCTTAGAAAAAGGAAAAAACAAAAATAAAAAGGAGAGACTACAGATGAGTTGACTTTGAATTGATTTTTAACGCGGGGATGGGTAGACGACGAGTTGTTACAATTGATTTGTTCGAGGGTGATGTTATTTTTTTAAATGATTTTTTTGTTAAAAATATATTAAAATAATATTTTTTATTTTTAAAATTTATTTTTGATATTATCGCATTAAAATGATCTAAAATTACTAAAATAAATAAATAAAATTAATTTTTTTTTTAAAAATACTTTTAAAAACACAATGTGAAAAAAATTGCTTGATGTTTTTCTTTATTGAACTCGAAATTAATATTTTTAAAAATTATATATAAATATATATTTAAAAAATTACATTAACCCCCTTTTTTATTAAACTCAAAGTTTACTTTTTCTTTTATATCGTGACGTCACAAAACGTTTTCTCTCAAGTGAGAGAGAGTAAAGCAATATCTTTGTCTTCAAAAGCTAGAAAACAAAAATCTCCCAGACTAACATCATGTGGTTTCAAATTTTTTTTTGAAAGTAATTGTTTTTTTTTATTTTAAATTATTTTTTATATATTTAAATTATTTTTATATATTGATGTTAAAAATAATATTATTTTAATATATTTTTAAACAAAAAATACTTATAAAAATAAACGCAACAACAATCCCAAAAAATTACTAAAAAATATTTATTAGGTAGTTTTCTCTCATCCATCGAGCAATTATAGGTTTGTACACAGAAAACAATACAGTTCATAGATTTGTCTGTTTCTGTAGCTGGAGTTGTATTTTGCTTTAATTATAGGTTCAAAGACAATTTATTCCTAATATTATTGTGTGGTTTTATATAGATTTTACTGGGTTTTTTTTGTAGATTTTAATTAATAAAAACTATAATTTATATTTTTTTAAAAATTACACTATACCAAAAACTCATATTCAATCACTTTAATTATTTAAAAACCAGCCAACCCTATTATTATCAACTAATTAAAAAGCTACACGTAGATATATCTTACAAGAATAGTGCTGCTCGAAGTAAATAACAACATTTATTTTTTGGTCTGTTTGAGGTGTCACTATTGTTTTTTTATTTAAAATTATATCAAAGTAATATATATATATGTATTATTTTAATTTTTTAATATTAATACATTAAAATGAAATGAAAATATAAGATAAAACTAATTTTAAATAAAAATTAAAAATAATTTTAAAACAGGCTCTTGTAGCTATTTACTGCAGGACAGGACAGGACACGGCACAGATGGGCTGCAACACTATTGCTGTGATAACGATGTCATGTTTTTTTCTTTCTTGTTTGCTTATCTGCTTCGGAAGATATTTTCACTGATCGATAAATTTAAGTTTTTTATTTAAAGTAATTTTTGTTTAAAAATATATTAAAATTAATTTTTTTATTAATTTTTTTTAAATTATTGTTGATAACATTATATAAAAATATTCTAAAAATATTAAAAAAATTAATTTAAAATAAAAAATTAAAAAATTAAAATACAATGTCAAAAACCCAATTGTATGATGACAATGCTCATTAACATAGTCTTACATGATGATATTAAAAAAAAATTAAAATATTTATATTTAAAAATATATAAATAATATTTTTTTTATTTTTTTATTTTAAAAAAATTATTTTTATATCAATTCGTAAACACGACCTCAATGATGGTGAATCCATTGTCGATAATAAGAAAATGTTTGAGTTTTTTATAGTATATTTGATTTAAAATATATTAAAGTAATATATATTTTTTAATTTTTGGTATCAATTTACAAAAACAAATTAAAAACACACGTAAAAAAAATAAATTTATTTATAAAAAAAAACACAATGCTACCGCAAATACAAACATGGCTAGACTAGATTCTTCTAGTTTATTTGACAAAGTCAGCATTAGTACGCCCGCAGTGTGTCGCCTTGTCCCTTGTATAAACTCGTCCAATCCAAATTGCAGCAAGCTTGGGATAGAGAGTCTGATTGGAAGGCAGTAGTAATTATATTTAAAAATATTTTTTTATTTAAAAATATATATTAATAATAACATTTTTTTGAATTTTAATCTCTATATTAAAAATAAATAGTTTTAAAAAATTCAAAAAATATTTTTAAATACAAAAAAAATTCTCTGATCTTATTTATATTATTTTATGCCCAACGAAAGTTTATGAAATTTTATACTAATGAATATAGTAAGGCTAGATATTTACCTGTTTATATTTATGAAATTTTTTTATTAATTTTTTTATTCAATCAAACAATAATAAAAATAGACATATGTATTAAATTGATTGAATAAAATAAAAAATAAAAACATATCTTGCAAGACTGCACTGATAAAAAGTTTTATCAAGAAATAAACGATTTTTATTTTTCAAAAATAAAATTCATCTATAAAAAAGATTAAAAAAATTATATAAGAATTAGAAAAACCTCTTCAAAAATCAAATGCGTAACAAAAAAATAATTTTTATTTAAAAGAGGCTATTTAAACAAAATAAAAAAGAGAATCTATATATTAATCTAAATATATATAAAAAAATCTTTAAATAAAAAAATAAAAAAGGCCATGTGATGGCCCTAACAAGCGCTGCGTGATCCAGCTCTTTTTTGTTGTTGCTGTTTATGGGATGGATGACATGTACTTCATCCTATTTTTTGTGAACAAATCAGACAGGGCATTGCTTGTCGAGACAAACGGTGCATGGTCTGAATTTGCGTTATTTTTAAAGTTCAAGGACCATAGTGTATTATTTCTGAAACTTCTAGCACACCATCCATGTTTGACATTCTATTCATTATAGTCTCTCTTATTTTAATTTTACAATTGACTGAGAAATCAGAAACAGTGGACTTTCAATTAGAATACAATCGCACATGATCAAATTTCAAGAACCAAAATAAATTATAAAAAAATCACAATAATAATTGACCCTGGATTTTCCCGATGATCCTCAGGTTCACATGATAACATAATAGCTCGGATCCCAAAACAAGTCAGAGCCTGGCTAGGGCTGACAATTATAAAATCATAAAGTTTCCGCAATGGGAGCTGGTTCTGTTCATAGAAAGAAAACCAAAATCATCAGAGTCAACGCTTTAGTTCCAGTCATTTATGGACCCTATATAAATAAAAATGGAATATTAATTATTAAACTATACAACAACGTAGAAGAAAATAAAATGATGCGCGTTGATCATCCCTAGAATTTCACGACTATAACGAGATTCGTGTTTTCTTATAGCCTCAAGTGCTTAACAAGCAATTCTGGCATCTTCGTATGCTTAAGCCTTACGATTTTCCAGCTCTAAATCTGCTTTAGTAACGGTTCAAGCAACATTGCGTTGATTGCGTTGATATATTTTTAAGCACAACTTGAGATGCTTGCCAAATTTTAGTGAGAGAAATCTTATCCCAGTGAGAGAAGAGAAGGTTTGAATCTGTGAATTATAGCAAATTTGATGAAGGGAAAAAGATTTAGCTCTGTGTTCACTCTTGTCTTTGCAAATTCTTATCTGGGTATGTCTGTTTACTCTGCTTTTATCAGAAATTGAATTATTTTAATTCTCTTTTCTGTTTGGTTTCTGAGAATAAGAAGGAAAAAGAACTGAACCATGTTATTTTCAATCTTTGTTAAATGACAATGTGGTAATGCAGCAAGTTGCATGTAGCTAGTCTGATATTTTAGATTTGAAGTTTAAATCTATATATATATTGTAGTTTTCATTCTAGAATTGATCTCACCCTGTAATCTTAAGAATTTAAACTTCAAATATATGCTGCGAATCTGAAGGAAGAAGTAGCAATTTGTGAAAAACAGGCCCTAGTTACTCGATCCTGTTTAATCAAGGATGGGGAGGTTATGTTCTCCAAAATGTAGATTGGGAAGAGTAATGGGTTGGCTTCAAATCCTGCTGGGAGGTCTTGTTATTGCTGTGAGCATAGCCAGTCTCTTTAAGTTCTATAGCGCAGGGTTCTTCCTTCACCATGAAGATATCTGCCAGCACTTTTACCATGTCAGCGATGCTTACGACGGGTTTGATTTAAGAGCGTTGAGCGATCGAGTCGGAGAAGTACTCGACAGGATGGAAAAATTGCAAGAAAAGCTGGAGAAAACAGTGCAGGAAATGGAGAAGAACAAAGTTGATCTGGGAAAAACTACAATGACAAGATTGGAGCACAAGAGGTTTCTGGAGCAAGAGGTGATTAGGCCTCTTTATGGTGCTCACATTGCTCTTCGGCAGATTCGGCTACCTCAAGCAGATGGGATGAGAAACTCGACGATGAAGGAGGAGCCTTTGATTAACACTTTTATTGTGGAGGAGATTCGTAAGTACATTACTCCGAAAGAAAATAGGGTCGGGAAAATAAACATATACGGGACAGAGAGGATATATAACACGGTAGGGCATGCCTGTGTTTTGATGAAGAAAGAACTGGAAGAATACATGGGCTATGACGTTGGATCTTACTGTAATGATGACTGGAACTTGTCTCAGAAGCTCATGGTCAATGGATGTGATCCTTTGCCGCGAAGACGGTGCTTGACAAGGGCCTCCAAGGTCTATCAGAAGCCATACCCCATCAATGAGTCTCTGTGGAGACTGCCAGATGATAGAAATGTGAGGTGGAGCAACTACCAGTGCAGGAATTTTCAGTGCTTATCAAGCAAGAATCCGAAGAGGGGCTATTCGAAATGCACCGGCTGTTTCGAAATGGACAAGGAAAAGCTGAAGTGGGTAACTAATAGCTCGCTTCCTGTCGATTTTCTGATCAAAGATGTTCTGGCAATCAAGCCCGGAGAAATACGAATCGGCCTGGATTTCGGAGTTGGAACGGGAACTTTTGCGGCCAGGATGAAAGAACAGAATGTCACAGTTGTCTCAACTGCACTTAACCTCGGAGCACCATTCAATGAGATGATTGCTCTTAGAGGTTTGATTCCTTTGTACGTGACGTTGAACCAACGCCTTCCGTTCTTCGATAACACAATGGACTTGATTCACACCACTGGATTCATGGATGGCTGGATTGACCTGATGCTGGTGGATTTTATCTTTTTTGACTGGGATCGGGTTTTAAGGCCAGGCGGATTGTTATGGATTGACAGGTTCTTTTGCAACAAGAAGGACATGGATGATTACATGTACATGTTTCTTCAGTTCAGGTACAGGAAACACAAGTGGACACTTTCTCCTAAATCAAACGATGAAGTCTATCTTTCTGCGGTGCTAGAGAAACCTCCAAGAGCTATTTGATGATAGTATGTAGCTTACAATGTAGAGTTGATGAACATTCTTGGATCATACTGACAATGCCTTCTCATTTGACAGGCTTAGCTTGCATTTTAGCATACTACACTAGGTAATAACTGCCACAGCACCATCTTTAATCGCCATAGCTAAGTTTTTATCTTAGCTATGGTGTTCTTATCAATGCCTTCGAGTTAAAACTTGCAATCCTTGTATTTGTGCTAATCATTTATCTTAGATTTGGTGTTTTTATCAATGTTTGCGTTCCTTGAATTCATTCAATTGACTGGCCTCCGGGATTGTCACCAGTGTTGCTCGTGACACTCTAAATCCTTGGCTTTTTCTCCCAACCTCGCCCTCGCTCGCCGAATCGAACTCAATCACTCGAAAATGGATAGAAAATAAATGAATAAAAAATAAAAACATTTTTTTATTTTCTTAAAAAAAATACTTTAAAATACAACCATATCGTTCCAATCTTTATTGTCACTATCTTATGTTTCCTGTACAAACAGGGAAAACAAATTAAAAAAACATATTATTATTAGGTTGGAAAGAATCTAATGAATGATGCTCTTAATGTTCCAATCTTTATTGTCACTATCTTATGTTTCCTGTACAAAAGGGAATTTTTTTTATTTATAAAAAACATATTATTAGGTTGGAAAGAATCTAATGAATTGTGTTCTTATGTTTCTTGAGAAACATCAGCACATTTCTAGCAAAAACTTTTTATCTAATCACACAATGAGTTGTGAACATATGGTGCTATATGATATTGTGATTGAAGTTATTTTTGAAAGTGTTTTTGGTTCAAAAATATATTAAAATGATATTTTTTTTTAAAAAAAAATTATTTTTGACATCAACACATGAAAATAAATAAATAAATTTTAAATTTTTTCAAAAATATTTTTAAAATACAATGGCAAACACCCCATGATGCCATTGTCCCATTCATAAACATATCAAAGTAAAAGTAATGTTTTCTAGGACGAATTAAAGCTTTGCTTTCTAACATCAAAAGCTTCCTTACGATATAATATTTAAAAGATCCCAGGAATATATAATTCAAGACCATAGAGCTACCCACAAGAAATTAATGCATATAATTAAAATATGTTTAAAAGATCACCCTCAGAAGCCAAGCAAGTTATCTTTCTAGTAGATGTTTTCCAATTGAGAAATGAAGAAAATTCTCCTCTTATTTCTGTTAAGAAATCATCTCATCTAAAAATTTAACCTTGTAAATGATGTCGTATAATAAAATTTATATTATTCTCTAACACATACCCTCAAGTGAAAGCCCTTTGAGCTTGAAACTTGCATACAAGCCCACACTGCTCCGTGCTTGATTTTTATCAAATAGAATAAGGATGATGAAATTCGAACTTGTGATCGCTGGGTCAACAAAGCTCTGATACTATGTTAAAAAATCATCTCATCTAAAAACTTAAATTTGTAAATGACGTCTCAGAATATAATTTATATTATTATATAACAATTTCTGTTGTAGAAAAGAAGTATTTTAGCTGAAAATTTTCTAATTTTCTTAAAAAAGAAAGAGAGTAATATTTCATTACCGAACACACCATAAGTATCATCAGTAGAAAAGACCCTGCCTTGTGTTGGCAAGGTTTCTTGGGCTTGCGACCCCGCCCGTGGTGGCAAATGGCATCGAACATCCCACCCCCGGCCTCCCCTCGTACACCAAAATATGTAGTTATTCGAATTAGGTCCTGAAAAGATCATGACTTCCAATTAGGTCCTTACATGCATGGATGTACGCCCACCCATAATTAACCATTTGTTTATGTATGGATTACTGGGAAACCCTAATGGAGTAGTGCTGAAACCCTAGATGGATCAATAAGAGAAGCTTGATTTGTACAGACAACACTATATAGTGTATACACTTTTCTACCTCCCATATGAAGTCTAGCCAAACTTCAAGTAAAGTTAATAAAGCCTAAAAACATATTAAGGTACTATTTTAGAGATCAACATCTCATTACAAATTAACGATGGATAATTTTGGATGCTACGAAGATTTTATAGTTTGCAGCTAGATAAATCAAAGCTAACATGTTTAAATCAAAGATTTTAATGTATGAACTCTTTAATCAATTAATTTATTCTCTAATCTTGGATTTGGTAACAAAGAATATGACATTTCCCCCCTATAAATTAGCTTAATGTTTGGTACGGAATAATATAAATCATATCTTAGAATTTAATTTAAAAACAAGCTTTTAGATAGAGTAATTATTTGACATTTTACGAGAATCTTGTTGACAAAATAGTCATGAATTCAAATTTCATCATTTTTATCTCTCTCTTCTAATTAATAATATAATATAGTTTGAGCATGTGTAAATTTTATATTCAAAAGGTTTTAAATTGATAAAATATATTAAAAAATAATACAAATTATATCTTAGAGCATATATTGATGAAGGAGATTTTTTTTCTTCTAAATTCTTAAGTTTAAATTTTAAGACAAGCATACCTTAAAGCTTATTTTTAAAGAAAATATACTATATAAAACGTATACCTTTAAAGTATTTTTTTTAAAGACATGATCGTGATGATTTATATATAAAATAATAAAAAGAATATAAAAGGATATTTTCAATTATTTAGGTGGACGGCTTTTAAATCATCCTAGCTGCATTTTATTCCAAGATTTTCCCAATATTCTAGACGACAAGATCCACCATACCATATATATAAATTAATGACCACGTGCAAAATATAATTCACTACAAGTTCATTTATATATTGATCAATAATTTCTCAACATGTTCATCGTAAAATGAACTAAAAGAAGGTGAGGTTGATTCCTAGCTATCTATTTAGGAAGAAAGAGTGGAGACATGTCCTCGAGGCTAAGACAGATCCACTAAGACAAAATAAAGCTCTAGATAACCTTGTCGAGGAGTTTGTGATTGTGATGTAGATTATTTTTTTAAAATAATTTTTTTATTTAAGGATATATTTAAATAATTTTTGATATTAGCATTATTAAAATTACTGAGATATATAAAAAAAATATTAATTTTTTCTTTTCTTAAACCAAAAACTATTTTTGAAAAGCATATAAAACAGAAATATATAACTATAATGAGTAGCGTAGAGTGATAGTGAATATATAACTATATATACTAATATAAATATAATTATATATAAATAAAAAATATTAAATATATAAAAATCTTTCTTTTCTTTCATGTTCCCTGGTCATCGATTACATTACACATCTCCTTTCAATCGATAAACATTCTAAGTTTTTGTTTATATTCCAAAAAATAAATTCCGTCTCCTTTCAATTGATAAATTTTTTTTGAGTGTTTTTAGATCATTTTCATGTGCTAATATCAAAAATAATTTTTTTTAAATAAAACAATATTATTTTAATGCATTTCTAAATGAAAAACACATTTAAAAATAATTTCAACCACAATTTTAAATAGACACTAAACTAGCTAGAGTAGAGTGATAATGGAAATATAACTATATATACAAATATAAATATAATTATATATAAATAATAAAATAATAAATATTTATTATATAAAAATCTTTCTTTCATGTTCCATTGTCATCGATTAGATTACACATCTTCTTTCAATAAGCATAATAATCCTTTGTTTGGTATTGTATTTTAAAAGTTTTTTAAAAAAAATATATAATTTTTTAGTTTTTATCTTTATTTTATTTTTTGTATTTTTATATTATTTTCATATGCTGATGTCAAAATTAAATTAAATTAATATTATTTTAATACATTTCTGAATAAAAAACAATATCAAATACAATTTTAAACAATCACTAGGCTAGCTAGAGTAGAGTGATAATGGATATATAACTATATATACTAATATAAATATAATTATATATAAATAAAAAGAATTAATAGATATTTATTATATAATAATCTTTCTTTGATGTTCCATGGTCATCGATTACAATCTCCTTTCAATCGATGAGCATGCTAAACTAGCTAGCTAGCTATGTCCTTGGTCTAGGATTTGCTTGAGTTGCATCTTACCAAACATAATCCATATTAAAAAAAATATTTATATTTTAAACCAAAAAAATAAAATTTAATTACTTTACATCACATCAAATAACTGTGGAATTAAGCTGCTGATGCTGCAGCTGTTTTTTTCTTCTTCCTTAAGAGAAACAAATAGTCATTGGAAACATGTTTATTAACACTAACAATAACAAAAGGAGATTTATTTTTTCTTGTTTCAAATAAAAAATAAAAAAAATAACAAGGATAATGCTAAACCGGCTGGAAGTGACAGCATAGCTTTAACCTACAAACTACTCCACGCTGATTAAACAGCTAAAGCTTTCGATGTTTCATCAATTTGACCAACCAAACAGTTTAAACTCACAATAATGCCAAGGTTGTGCTGCCATTATTCATAACCAAAACCTAAAACCTAACCTCAATTTCAGGTACATGTTTTATCAATCAACTATCTTACTTCCAAATTTAAATTATTAGTTAGTCTAATTTATATTATTTTTTAACACAATCATCTAAGTGAAAATTCTTTAGGCTTGAAATTTGTACAGATCCACACTACCTTATACTTGATTTATATCAAATAGAATAAGGATGGTGAGATTCGAACTCGTGACATTTTGATATACTGATGTCAAAAATAATTTTTTTTTTAAAAAAAATATCATTTTAATATATTTCTAAAAGAAAAATAATTTAAAAAATAACATCAATCACACACTGTAAAATTAACAACAATTTCTTCTTCTCTTCGTCTAGGGCCCTAAACACGCAGACGTGCACAAACGAAGTCCCCTCACTCGAATAGAAGAAACTGAATTATATAAGCATTTCCTGCACACAGAATTTCAAGAAACGGGGTGGATTTGTGGCCTCTAGAGGGGACCGCAATAATTTTTTTGTAGCTCGGAATCAAGTTTGCCGGGATTCTAATTTGGCCGATGTAAATATGTACGGGAGCACAAAATTATCTATGTAACTCACATAATTATATTTAAAAATGGGTAGTGAAATGTTTTTTTTTTGCTATTTAATATTCATTAAAATCAATTTCGAATTTGATTTTAAAATATCGAGAACAGAAACTCGTTGTTTGATAAAGGTTACATTACATGACATGTGATGTTATCTCTATGATTATAATACACATTTAAAAGTATTGGGAATCGTAACTCGTAATATGATATACATATACGTACACATTTAGAAGAGAATTAGGGTACAGCTCCATGCAGTGAAATAGAATATATATATATATATATATATATATATATATAATAATTAATCAAGTTTTAGTTCTTGATGCTGTGTGTGTGAAAAATAGCTATACACATATCTTTTAGGGATTATACTCAATCTATAATATTTATATATTTAATTGTTTCAAATATATATTTATTAAGTTGTTATGCCTTTAATCTTTCATTATCCTCTAATTTTTGCCATCAAAATGAATGAAATACATCATGGGTCTTGCACATGATCAAGCTTGGAGGTTGCATGCATATCCAAAATATTCTTTATGAATTAAGAGATAGATGAGTTTTATTATCTATTTTTTCATAGATTTTTTTAGTGAGTAGTATTAATTTAGATACATAATGGGCAAGTTTTACTCGATGTATTTGGTATTATTAGCTAAGGGTGAGTAAAAAAATTGAAAATAAAAAAATGAATAGATTTTTTTAAAAAAAATTGGTTTGATTTTCGGTTTTTGAATTTAAAAACAGTAAGTCAAAAACGAACCGAACCAGTTCAAATTAAACAAAAATATGTTATTTTCTTATTTTTCCGGTTCAGTTTTTTTTTTTTTTTTTTTTGTTTTGGTTAAATGAAAAAGGGAAAAATATGGTTAAAGTTTAAATAACAAAGCGAAAAAACCCGAACCGAACCGGATTTTTTTGATTTTGTTCTTTCCGGTTTGGTTGTTTTTATTGATAAAAACCGAATCAAATCAAAAATAAAAAATGTTCACCCCTATTGTTAGCATTCATCGGCACGTCTATTTATAGGTAGCAAGAATGCAAAACAAAGAGTAAATAATAATATTTCTGACTGGAAACAGAAATGGATGATAAGCAAGATCAGCTGTTGCCGATTGCCAATGTGGGTAGGGTGATGAAGCAACGCCTACCACCAACAGCAAGGGTTTCAAAAGAAGCTAAGCAAAGAATGCAAGAATGCGCAACAGAATTTATAAGCTTCGTCACCGGCGAGGCGTCGAGCAAGTGTCGAACGGAGAATCGCAAGACAATGAACGGAGACGATGTCTGCTGGGCTCTCAGCTCTTTAGGGTTCGATGACTATGCTGACGCCATAGTAAGGTATTTGCATAAATACAGGGAGGCTGAAAAAGCTAATCAGAAGAAACCTATTGACACCGACAAGGTCACCAAAGATGAAGAATCCAGCCATACAGGTAGCCAAGCAGCACAGCTGCAAACTGACCAGATTCCTGAACCAACATTAGAGTTTAGGTTTCTGTAAGAAGCTAGCTTCTGCAATTAATCATCAATGCAAGTTCTCTGGTGAGAAACCAATCTTGAGAAATACTAAGGCCTACGTACTTCTCATGATGGAGATGAAGTAGAAGATCAAAACGTAGGCAATACTACATATGGCTCAAGGAGATCATAGTTTTTGAATAACTTGTTACAGAATTTGGTGTAATACATGTATCTAGCTGTATGAAATAAAGGGCTTTAATTTTCTTCTCAGTTGCTACTCTCTGAGGTAAACTTTAATCTTTCTCTTGTAAATTAGGGTTCTTAATTTGTTCTTCTTTTTCACTTCCTTTTTCATTGAAGAAGGAGACAAATCTGTATATAATTTTAAATGTTGATCAGGCTTTGGATTTTGGATTTGCTTGCACAGAAAATTAAAGCTTTTGATTCCCTATATCAACCACTGACAAGCGATTAATTAGCTGAATGTAGATTGCCTTCTGCTGAAGAAGAGGGGGTGATTTTAATTTTGGTAGCAGATCCAAATCGAAAATGGATGAACCACAGAACCTGATATTGCTATGATCTATTGTAATTCTTACTCCTTGGAAAATCCCAAATTAAATCTGGTTTTGCAGCAAGTTAACTAGCTAATCAAATATTTTAGTTCACTGATTAAGGGCGAGTGATCTCAAATTCTAAAATGGAATGTCAAGGGATTGTTCATAATTATAAAAGCTTGGTTCTGGGTTTTTTCTCTGCTTAAATGAAGAACTTGAGTTCCTGGCTATGATTAAAATTATTATCGAGCAATCTTCTTCGCAAATTTTATTGGAGTAAAGTTATCTTTAAGTTTGATTTCGTTGTTGTGATGAACTAGATGAATAAATCATCTGATAGGCCATGGAGATTTCATGAGTTCTTCATCCTTGTATCTAGATTTGCTGATCTTATGTTTTGCACGACACTAAGTAATTGTGGGTGATGGTTTTGGAATTAAAAGTTGTAACTTTGTAGCCTAACTCTGATCTTTCTAGTTATACAGTCTTCCTTTTACTTTATATTATTTCTCAATTCATATATATATATATAAACAATGTTTAGATTATGATTCAAAGTTAAGTCATAATTTAAAAGTCATATGAAGTTTTAGGTATTAAACTCTTATGGCTGTTTTTAAAAATAGATTGAGTTTCATTACATAAATAATACATATATACTTATGTGTGTGTGTGTGTAGAAGTTCATTGCATTTTTTATGTAATGAAAATCAATCTATTTTTAAAAACAACCATAAAAGTTAGAATATATAAAATCTGACTTGATTTTTAAATTGAGACTTCTACCTTCGAGTTATAATTTAAACACTATATATATATATATATATATATATATATATATATATCAAAACTGGTAAAAACATGATTTATTGTAAAATCTTACCTGAAATAAACCTTTTTGAGCTAAGATGCTGACTTTTAAAGAATGGTGATGGTAAAGTCTTGACCTTGTCGATCTTTTAATCCTTTTGTTTATGAGATTGTAATTATTATTTTTTGGAACGACATCACAATAAACGTAGCTAAACAAGAACAAATTTATGGCATTATATTAACATTTTCTACGGTTTTCTGTGGTATATTGTGGTTTATTAGGATTACTAATAATTAATAAATTAATTTTTAATGTTGCTGATCATGATTGGGATAAAACCTCCCATCGTTTAGCTCAATGGTCTCAAGTTAGATTTTATAATCTGTTTATACATGAATTGATCTAGCTTAGATGTTTAAATTGTGTGTTAAGATGGTTTGATGCTCATGATCTATATATCTATCTATCTATCTATCTATCTATATATATATATATATATATATATATATATATATATATATATATATTTGCTTTATAAGTATTTCTTTAGTCAATTTGCTATAATGGCACTGGCTAATCTTGATAACATTCTCCTTTAATTACTATAAAACAATATATAATTACCATTTTATTCTCAATCCAAACAATAAATTGTATTTTAAACTCAAACTTTTTTAATAACTGCTCTACCATTAATTTTGTGACTGATTACAGATTTTGAGAAATTATAAAATGGTAAAAAAATTAATTCCTACTCCTTTTCTTTGGCTAGGCTCCAGACACCATGTACTATGTATGCAGTTCATATATAATTTACATACACACACAAGAAGAAGAATATGATTTGGAAATATATTTTTTATGCAAGAAAACTACAGATTCTGGAAAATATATTTTGTAAATTTAGATGAGCGAGTAAAATTCTGGTTGTCAAAGATTCTTGTAAGAGATGCATGTCCTGATTCAAACTCGAGACCTATTAAACAAATCACAAACATTCTATCATTACATTAGATTATGATCATGTCAGAATATTTAAAAATACTGATAATGCAAAGTTGGAAGTTTTTCTCTCTTTATTGACTGACGAGTATGACCATCTTAGAATTTATGAGGGAGAAAAATAATTATAATCAAAATACTCTCAAATTCATTATATGAAAGAAAGAAAAACCTAATTCAGAATTTGTTTGGTGGATTGGTACAAATGAAAACGCTATATAGAAAGGGTTTTCCCATTCATTATAGCTTAGTACGTACTTATTTAGAATATGATTTATAGGCTAAAGAAACCTAATTTAATGTCAAATTAAAGAATAAAATTAATGACAACGTACTTATTCTCTACATATTTTTTGTTTTTTTTTAAGAAAAGAATTAATTACTATTTGTGTTTCACTTTAAAGTTGATCATAATTGTTCAACTTGCCTTAAAAATATGCTTATTTATACTTTTGAGGTGGCATGCATAATCACACCAAATAATCTTTTTATGTAAGTTTATAGTTAGATTTTTTTTTGGATGCGAGGAAATCATGTTTCTCAGAAAATATATTTTATGGGCCCAGGTGATCGAGTAAAATCCGGTTGTCTCAGACTCTTATAAGTGGTGCACACTCTGACTTGAACTCGAGACTTGTTGTGTAGATTGCAAATTTTTTGTCATCACATCACGTCTCTTGAAGACTACAGTTAGATTTCAACTAATCAAAACCAATATTTTAAATTATATCAATACAAAATACAAAAAAAAAATTAATGTAAAATACAAAGAAAAACTAAAATAATGAGTCACTAAAATTAAACATCATTTCAATATAGATTGCTTGAAGTCCTTTTCTATGTCAATCATGTACTTCTTCCAATTATTTAGCTGTTTTTTAATCAAAATAAGATATACATAAAATATACTCAAACTTTAAAAAAAGAACATTAAATACAAACTAAAACTACATATTAAATAAAAAAATATCTGAAATTGATATTGATTGATCTTTATTTCAATATTTACTTGGATTAATAAAAATATTAAGATATTAATTGATTGATTTTTTTATTAATATAAATATTTAAAATAATTTGCGTATTTTAACTAATCCCAAGATCTCTTTACGAATTTTGATGCCCAACAGCTTGCTTAATGAGCACACTGTGCATTTACCATAATGGGTTTCTGCATTCAATACAGCATCTGGGCTTGGATGTGTGAGCACTATACAATTCTACGAAGACTTGTCCTTGGTCCAAAATATAGCTTGAATCGAAGAGCCCTTTAACAATTTGAAATGTCCCGAGGTCCAAATATTGTTCAGTATACGAGAAAAAAAAACACTTTAACAATATGAATTTAATCTCATTGTTCATAAACTAATGGCTCAATATTTTTTAAAATTAATCTATTTTTATCGATCATTGAATTACAAGTTATTTATAGGTTAACTAGGTTAGACTATATCGATTTTAAATTTTGCTTACACTTCGGGGTATAATTCTATAGTTGACCTGTTAAGAACTATCCTCGAAGGATCGAAAAAAATGAAGGGGTCGAAACTAAACTAAAATATAAAAAAAATACATATATAAATGAGATAAAAAAGCAATTTCTCTCGGTGATGGTGTTATTGTAGAAGAAATGGATAGTTGGAATCAATCCGCTTCTAATCACCAATATACATGGCGTTCGTGGGAGCAATTTGGCAGCATAAAATAATAAAAACAAATTAATTTCACTTTAATTTTTTTAAAAAGGATAATTTGGCAAAGAGTAGCACTGCTTTCGGTATGTTGAAGCCGATTCCTGTGTGCCATATAGCCTATATTCTTCATACAAATGAAGACATGATTTATATATAAAAAAAATAATAACACAAACAATTCATCAGAGGCATGCATGCCACACATCGAAGACAGGACAGCACTGGTGATAATATTATCCGCAAGTTGTTTTCCAACTGAAAGGATGCTTCAGCTGGGTTTCAGCTAGGGTGTATTAAAAAATAATACGTTAATAGCTTAATTGTTTAGATAAGATGGTTCTTTAATATGATATCAGAGTCTTGTTGATCTAACGGTTACGAGTTCGAGTCTCACCACTCTCGTTCTATTTGATAAAAATCAAGCACAAGATAGTGTAAGTTTGTGCAAGTTTCAAGCCTAAAAGATTTTTACTTGAGAAAGTGTATTAGAGAATAATTCAAATTATATTCTGGAACCTCATATAACAACTAAATTTTTTAAATAAGATAGTTTTTTAACAGTACGGTGATTGTAAAACTTTGGTCGACTAGCTAGAACATGACTGGGCTAGCTAGCTAGCAGTTAACTAGGCATGCAAATCATATAATAATCATACAAACTCTAATTTTAACGATGAAGAATGGTTGTCGATGTATTTACAGATATGCATATATTCATGGTATGCAAACTAGCTCGAGATTACTAACTTTAATGAAAGAAAAGGGCTAGGTTGGGCAAAAAGATAATGTTCTGTCTAAAAGTTCTTGCCTTCCACTTTGATGGGAAATTTAATATAAACTACACCAAATATAAAAACATTATTCCTATCCACTAGCATGGAGCTCATTGGTATTTTCTCGAACCTTTGCAGGAGAGTAAGGGTGAAAGAAAGGATCCTGATTCGCTAAGAGAGCACAAATAGGTTATCCAATGAAAAAGTCATTAATTTCTATAAACTATAAAAAAGGGATTTCAAATTGGTACTGTATCAATGGCATAGACCATATATATATATATATATATATATACACACACTAGACCATATTAGATGCCCATTTGAGTAAGGTGCTAAAAAGAAAGGAATCTCAACAAAGTTTATGGCCAACATAAAGATATTCAATTCCAAGTCCTTAAAAGATGGCTTCCAAATATCTATAGCTAGCTAGGGTTTGTAAGATAGTTAGTGCGTATAACCATTTGTTTATCCATTTCTTAGCTAGGGTTAGTGAGATATTTAGTGCGTATAACCATTTGTTTATCCATTTCTTATCTAGGGTTTGTGAGATAATTAGTGCGTATAACCATTTGTTATCCATTTCTTCAGTACTCCCTTGTGCGAAACCCTAAACATGTCAGAAACTCTGGCTAAACTTTTGTGTATCTAAGTGAATAAAGCCTCAAATAGTTTATTCGACAAGAGTTGTACCTATCTAGATTATCCAGCAAATTTCCCATTAATTAACTTCAATGGCAATGTTTTCTGATAAGTTGACCATTGAAAGATGCCAAAGCCACTGAGAGCATGTGTACCCCTGCTATGTGTTCTTGTTTTTTAATGCCTTTTTCACGGTTAATTAGTCCTAAATTCTTGAGTTGCCATCAAGTGATTTGTCAAGTTGGTAAAAAGTGACCTCTAAAGTGTAAGAACACAATTTCAATCTCCCATAAACACACTTATTGAAGAGCTCTCATCTTCATGCTTCCGGTCCGATTAATCTCCGGCCAAATCGACCTAGAAATTAATATATTCTTAAGTTACCTTTCATGTATCAAGATTAGGTTGATTTGTATTTAATCAACTTAAGGATTAGTACTATCCATAATTATATTTATGAGAAATTTATTTCTTCCACCTTCTCTTTTAATTAAAACCCAGTATAAGAAATTGAAAAACAAACCTAAATAATGTAGGTAAATAAATAGTATATGAAAGAATATTTAATTTTGGGCTACAATTTGATGAATTTCACAAATTAGATGTATAAAAAATATTTCTTATACAACAAGAGATATATTCAAAGCTATGAAGTTTTTTAAAAGTTTTCCAAATTAATGATTAAAGTTAACATGCATGTTTGAATGATCATGAATTGGAAGAATTTAGATTATTAATGGCCGACCCCAATGTTACTACTTTGGTCTAACACATTAGTGATAAAAAAAATTAGATTATTAATTGCTGACCCCGATAAGATTACAAAAATATGAAAGAATCCAAGTATTAATTTATCCAATCGGACGGTTGTTGATCAACCGTACTGGATTTTGTTCAAAGATATATCGTGCCAAAAATCTAGATTGCAAACCCCACAAGTATAACATCTCACCTTAATTATAAATTAAAGAAGCGGGTTAAAAAATTAATACATTATAATTAAGTGCAATATTGCTGAATATAGTTTATGGATTATTGTACCATTATACCTTTTTTTTTTAAAAAAAAGAAATGAGCTTTATTCGATTCCATATATATAATGCCTGAAAAACAATTTACCAAAAAAATTAATTAATGTTTGATCACTGCCTCAAAAGAAAAAAAAAACTCAGATAAAATGAGTTAGAGAGGACATGTTTTATTATACTTTATGTTTTGAAAATATAAAAATTCAATCTAAATAGTAATTTATTTCTATATTTTTCAACCGAACATTTTTTTTTTTGTATTTATTTTTAACACTTACTAAATGCAACTAGAGATAATGAGTAATTAGAGAGGACATGTTTTACATTATTTTGAAAATACAAAACTCCATTTTAAAATAATAATTTATTTTTATATTTTCTCATCATGTCTTTGTATTTATTTTTAACACAAACTAAATGCAACTAATTAAGATGTGAAAATTCAGCATTAAGAAAACAGAATGTTATCTACATATATATGCATAAAAAAAAATTCCTGCCCATTTCAAGATTTGACAGTGCTGACCAGTCCTCCAGATTCAAGAATCTGATCAATTCTAACCAATTAAAAGTCCCTTTGGAGACCTAATTTCAGTTCACCAAAAAACAATATCCAAAACTTAGAGCTCCCGCTAATTCGACCGACCAAACTCATAATGCAAATGCTTTGCCGCAAGATAGAGAAAGAAACCTACGCTTGGGGTGATCAGACACTAGCACAAGCTAGTGCTTCAACCTGTTCTTTTTAGGTACTGCTTAGGTTAATCCCACAAATGCAAACGTGCACAAACGGAGACCACTCATTTGGACAGTAGAAAATATTATTTATATGAACAAATCATGAGACAATGCAAGCAGAAATGGTTGCCGATTTTATGGATTTTAAAATAGAGGTTCCATATATAGGGGGGACCGTAAAATAAGCTTTGCATCTTGGCGACTTGCTAGGGTTTGTATATTGTTTATGTTCACCATGCCAGTTCTCGGATTTAGCTGGCAAAGAAGACGTACGCTGCTGATTAACGATTAGGGTTTTCGTTTCTTTTGTTCGTGTTGTTTTCTCTTCGAAAATTATAACTAGGTTTCATCATAATTGGACATCAATGGAGGTAGCCCTAGTTTATTAGATTCAACTGGTAAAGTAAAGAGTGTTATTTTTTTTATTGTTATAGTTTTTATAATAATAAATAGAAGGATTTCAAATTTCATTTTAAATCTCGAGAATTGCGAATCCATAATTTGATGATGGTTATTTTGGTAACATTTTATCTGATATCGATACCATGTGTCATGATACGTGACATAAACGCTCTGTAATTATTTCGATATAGATATCGAGAAACATGACTTGCTATTCAATTAAAAAATAGATAATAAAAAACCATTTATTCTCTTAAAACACGATTATCTGTGGAGACTTTAGGAATGTTTCTAATTTAATCTTGTTTTTTATGATACCGACAATTTATTATATGGTTTTGCTCCATTTAAACCGCATCTTTGGATTAATGATATACATGGCCATATTAAAAACATGGGATGTAGGTGTCACATGGTATGTGATGCATATCCATGTGCTTATTTCCATCTATATTATACACACACACGAGAGTTTGCAAAATCAAAGAAGAAATTCAAGGAAGAAATGGAGGAGGAGCAGGATAAGCTGTTGCCAATCGCCAATGTGGGTCGGATTATGAAGCAAATCCTGACCCCAAATGCAAAGATTTCCAAGGAAGCAAAACAAACAATGCAAGAATGTGCGACGGAATTTATAAGTTTCGTAACTGGCGAGGCTTCTGACAAGTGTCAAAAGGAGAATCGAAAGACAGTGAACGGAGATGACATCTGTTGGGCTCTCGGCTCTCTAGGGTTTGACGACTACGCGGAGGCTATAGTAAGGTACTTGCATAAATATAGAGAAGTTGAAAGAGAGAGATCAGCTAATCAACACAAATCTTCTGGCCCTGAACAAGACAATATTGAAGATTCCAGCCATGTAAGTTGCCAGCCACAGCAGCAAATTGAAGCTCGTAACGGGATAGAATTTAGGATTCTTGATAAGGGCAACGGAAGCTCTTTCACAAATCCATCCTGAGAAATATTTCTGATGAACATTTTGGAGATTTACCTGCTTGATACTGATGAACAAATTGAAAAATTTGGAGATTTACCTGCTTGTTAAAGATCTGGATCTCTCGACGAGGTGCGGTGTTTTAGTTTTTGACTTGCAAAAGCTTTGACCCCATCTTGTGTGAATTCAGTTACTTCTCTGAGGTAATCTTTAATCTTTTTAGGGTTTCTTTCTTATTTTCTCGAGGAGAAGAACTGTAAAATTTTAGCTATATTGTGCTTTAGATGGTATACTTCACTTAATTACCATAGATTTTGCTTCTAATATTTTCACATAATCTCTAGCTCGATGGATGTGATGGTGATTGCTGAACACTCACACCATTAACAAGTTAGCTTGTTCATAAGTACTGCACATGTTAATTTGATTTTAGAAATCAGGACGATAAGGCTAACCACACTATAGTAAACTGTTTTCTGTTGCTTTCGAGCAAGAACACCTCTAATTTTCTCTCCATTGATTTCATATAGGAAGGCGAGTGCCTCAGATTGCAGTTAAATAAAATTGTTCTGTGAAAATATATTGGAAGCTCATTTTCCAGCTTTAATTTTAACTCTTGCCATTAATCAAAATGATTATGTTTCTTCTTAGTTTATAGAATCAGTCCAGCGTTCTCCTCCTTTCCCACTCTCATACCTTTGTTCATAGCTTTGTGTATTGTCTCGCTCCATACTAGTTAGTATTAATACCAGTATACCTCGAATTCACACACACACACACATATATTGGACACAATACCAAGGCTATCAATTCCGTTTTGGTTGTCGCTTTGTTTTTTCAATTGGAATGAAATGTTTCGGTTTCGGAATATTTATACGCGCTATTTCGAGGTTGTACTATTTGTATGTGTGTGTAATTAAATATATTAATTAAAAAAAAAGTTCAAATTCAAAAACAATATTATTCAGCTGAAAAATTCAGAATAGACTGAAATTTAAATCAAGATTGACATTGTTTTGTATTGTTTTTTAAACTGGTACGAAACGTTTTGGTTTGCACGGAACCACTCAAGAATACAAACGCTGCCTAGAACCGTACTAGTTTTGTGGATATCAGCAGATGGAGAAGTAAACTCATAGACTGATGTTTAGCAAAAAATGCTAGCACTCCTTGCTTTGTTTTGCTTCCTCCGTTCTGTAGATGGCATCTCTCTGTGTAATCTTGATCCCTTTTTTTATATAATTTAATCTTGATGATATTCAGCATTAAGAAAATCGGACCACAAGACAGCTACGACAGCTTGCTGAACCAGCTGTTGCGATCATTATTTGCTCATCTATTTCCATAAATCCTGATATTAAATCATGCCAATCAAGCAATATGCCGACCTATAAGTCAAACTCCATTAATAACCTTCAAACAGAAACCCCAACTAGAGATGGAATTTAGGAACATTAACGGAGATTATATACATTTCAATTGGTTTCCAGCATTAACCAGATGTAGTTCAGGAAACAATTAATGATTGCATCTCCCGTTGTTGTTCTTACTGTGTTCAGATTTGCATCTCCTGTTGTTGTTCTTGTTATAAAATAATAATATCAATCATATCCTAAGACCTCACCTAATAGCTTAAGGTTTTAAGTGAGACAGTTCCTTAATATGATATTAGAACTTTGTTGACTCGGTGATCATGAGTTCAAATCTTACCACTCTCATTTTATTTGATAAAAATGAAATACAAAGTAATGTGAATTTGTGTACAAGTTTTAAGCTCAAATGATTTTCACTTGAAAAGACGTGTTAGAAAAAAATATAAATCGAATCCTAGAATCTCACCTGATAACTTAAACTTTTAAATGAAATGGTTAATTGACAGTTTTTACTGTGTTCAGATTTGCTCTTTTGGGCACTTCTGTTGCTCACCCTTGTCTCTCCCTTTCTATTTACATGTACTGAGGGGAGAAAAGGAGAGATTTGATCAAGTCATATGTGCAGTGGCATTAGTTTTTTTTAGAATTTCCTTGTAAATACCTACTTGATTCCTGTCGGTCTTTTTTGCACGGCGCTTTCCTGAAAGAGGAGTGGCTGAACCTGTTTTTTTTTATTCTTCCTCTGGAACACAAGTGAAGTTACCAGATGCATAATTAATTTGTCAGCTTGAGGCTAAAGAAGATTACATATGTACTGGATTCAGAGTTTGCATAACCCTAGGAACGGGACCACTAATATTGAGGCTTTACATAACCTGTTTTGTCGAGAAAATCCTGCCAAAATCTGAATCATGCTTATTTTTAACTATATCAGCAAATGGATTGGTAATCTCCCCATAAAAAGAAGATCGATAGAACCCTGATAAATTAATGCTAGAAATTGAGTTGGGGTTTCAAGCCTCAGTATACAACCAAGGGCTTCATTAAGCTCTTTGGGACCACTTCTCAACTATCATCTGTTTCAACAAAAGATGGAATCTTAGTTTTTCTTAATAGAAAAGGGAGAGGAAAAGACAGACCCACTTGAAGTTGTTTCCCAACAAAATGAGAGTAATCATACATGGTATGAGAGAATGTGACAGACAAAAGCTGAAACTTGAAAACATTCCATGTACCAGCTATACCAATGCAAATAACATCATTAAGTGTTTTCTTGATACAATGAATTATTTGATAACCTCGAAACTCCGGGACCTACTACATGTCAAAGCAATATTAGGTAATGACATTCCTGATAGAATGATTTCAGTCAATGCCGCTTCCATGGGCACTGACCTCTGACCGTGAATCACGGAATTGAATTTCACAACCTGGTCGCACCACATTGCGCATTTGAAAGTACATGGCAACAGAGAATCCGAATTAAACTAAACCGAAGAAGCGGTTGGACCACATTCTGTGCACCAATTTTACAGGACAGAGGACAACATGATCATGGGTTGTCCATGTGCAATACAGCAGCTTGCCATGAACAAGCGCAGCATTGTTGCAAATTGTAGCGAGCCCTACGACACAAAAATTCATGAGCTGCGCTCGTCGTTCAAGTTTAAAAGCAAAATCCTCACCTTAATCCTCAATGGTCCCAGGAACTAATTTGATGCAAGCTAAAATGCACCAATGCCATTCAGCAATGACAATGGGTATGCACAAAAATTAAGTATCCCATCCACAGCATGAACATGCCAATACTTTCACAATATTGGAACCAAGAAAATGATGCTGTTATAATGTAGCTCTGACTGAAACAAACAGCTAAAATCACTTCAAATTGATTTTCATAAAAAAATCACCATCAAAACAATGCCAAGAGCTTAAAACAGAATATCTTGGTAGGTGTGTAAGCAAGCTTTTGTTCTTTCTTGTGGTTTGGGCAGAAGTAGGCTCCTTTCAGCACACCATCCTAAGATTTCAGAGGAGATTCATATACATAATGAAAATGTTTTCATTAAAGCAAAGGGATTTCATAATTATAGTACTTCGGTCTAATTATCAAAAGCAATTCACTATTCTCTGATATTTCACATTCAACATCAATTCTACGGTAAGAGAATTAAGTGACGAGCCATTCAGGGCATTCATGATTTTTAAAAAATCAAGAAATTTGATAAACAAAAGCTTCTACAAATCCGCAACCATCGTCTATATTTGGTCCCACCCAATAGCCGGTTATTGTTTTGTGAGTACAAGAACTTACATGTATACAACTAGAAACAAGTTCGTAATAAAGGTTGGTGGGTGTTGTTATATATCCACAGAAGCTCTGGTTCACAGAAAGTATATCTCTAATTGAGTTGCAAAGGACCAAGCGGTTGGTTGCTGTAAACAAAATTTGAAGTCATATAAGAGAGGAAGTAAAGGGCAGGCCTATATGTTATGCATTATCTATTAGCATTTATAATGACCGTTTTCCTTTTTCTTTCCTTTCCTTTTTTATTTTGACAAGAAGTTTTCCTTGCACAGTTAAACTCTTACAAACCTCACTCCATGGTGCACTTCAAATTTAAATCAACATGTAGAGTTGTAACAGTTAACTAACTGAAATCAACATATTATGTAATAAAAGTTACTTATTTTCAAAGTTTATGTTACGGTGACATGCAAAAATGATTTAAACTATCAACTGAATATGATAAATCATCCTGCTTCAACTCTTTTTGGTAGCTGGCGCGAAACTAAGATACCTGTCCTGGTTGCTGCTTGGCTTGATAGTCTAGTAACAGCTGATTTTCTCTGTTGTAATTCCTGGAAGGAAAATCACATAACAGTCACAGAGCAAACTTATTCACCCAATTGTTGGTTTTCAATAAGAGAATTGATAATTAATTTCCATGCTGCCAAGTACACAATAGCTAGAAACAAGAGACAAACATGGACTTTGTAATTAAACCACCAATCAACTTCTGTAACAAAACTACAATTATACTTAATATTGTGCTTAAATTTGTTCAATCTCAAATCTTTTAATTGGCTTCTAATGTGAAAACATTTCTCCTCTCTAAACTTTAGGGAAGCAATAATTACTGTACCCATAGACTACTCTACATGCTCCCCCGTCATAAATTTTGTTCTTTCAATGCTAGCTATTTCATCGTTTCCAACAACTAACTAATACTCACATCCAGTGGTTTGCAATGTTGTATTCAAAATTTCAAAAGGAAAAGTAATCTACGATGGTTCATATCTTTTCACAATAAGCATTCATAGTATCCTTCAAAAGAGCCATTAGGATTATAACGCTTTCAGGTAACATATCCATATCTTTAAAGGAAACAGAAGGGCAATCAAACTCCAAACCTTACAAGATAATAACCCTTAATTTTCCTCAATCACATCCAAAACACCAACTAAATAAAAAAACACTAACCCAACAATTTTATAAGCACCTGAACCTCGTTATACTCTCTCTAGCACAATTTTCCACCAAAATTTCAATCCTTTATGTCAAAAACCACTCTTCTAAAATAAAGTAGAAAACAAAACAAAACCCACTTAATTATTAATTAATATCATAAGAATAAGCAACAACAATTCACAGTCACCAGAGAGAGATCCTTTCAACTATGAAACAAATTCCAATTCTTGCATCACTAAAATGAATTAAATCCAAGAAGAATAAGTTAAACATAAGAATTGTTGGCTCTAAAAAGATGGGCATGAATGATTTTTTACCCTGGGTGAGAATTTAGGGGAGGAGAGAGGCATAGAGAAGTTGATGGAGACCAACAAGGATGCCATTGAAGCTCTTTTCCAGTGTAAGTGAAAATGGAAATTTCTGGTTTGTGTGGTTTTTGGAGGGGTTAAGGGAAGTGTTATTTCTTAGGAGAAAGTGAAAACGGCATCGTTTAGTGGACACTACTAGAATTCTCGGACGACAGAGAACATCGCTATTTATTTTTAAATTGTTTTCTTGGTTAAAAAAAAACAGGATTGCACTTATTAAAAATTTAAAATGAAATATTAGAATTCATTTTTTGCCCATTAAGTATTCGGTTAAATCACAATAATTTAATATATTTTTAAGGCTTTACCTTATGTGGTTCACGTATTAAAAAAATATATGTATATATATATATATATTTAAAAGTGGATGACTTAATTAGGAGTGTAGTTAAGTTTGTTTTTAAAAATATTTTTTGTTCAGAAATGTATCTAAATAATTTTTTTTTATTTTTTTAAAATTATTTTTAATATCAGTATATGAAAATAATCTAAAAACATTAATTTTTTTATTTTTTTAAATATTTTTAAAACACAATGTCAAAAACATGCTCAGTTATATTCTAAGTATTTTACTTATAGTATAAAAATAATATGATGGATCATATAACTTGTGAAAGCGGAGTCTTATTATAGAAAGCTTGTATAAAAATTCAGCTTTTTATACAACTTTTTCTGATATTTTTTTGATATATTATTCTAAATAACATGATAATACATTGTATGTATGTATGTACATAATTATCATGTGATAATATATACATACATACGTATGTACATACGTATGTACATACGTACATACATACAATGTATTATCATGTTATTTAGAATAATATATCGAAAATATATATAGTGTAAGCTCAATAAAACAACCTCTCCCGTACCATCAACATGATTCTTTTGTTTTTTTATACTATTTATTTTCGTGTTTAAAATTATATCTACTGTGTTTTAAAAGTATATTAAGGTTGAAAATATATTGACTTGATGAATTTTTTAATATTTTTATTTATGATTTAATGTATTGATATTAAAAATAATAAAAAACATTTTTAAATAAAAACATTTAAAAAAAAACAATTTGCATCACAGCAATTATAATCATTTTATTTTGATTCTTTTCTATAAAATGATATGGTGAGTCAATAATAATTTTTATCATTTTATTAGATAATATATAGATTTATAAAGTTCTTTTTATTGCATCATTTTCACATCATTTAAAAAAAGTACGAAATTATTGAAGCCTTTTAGCTAAGGCCACAGGGTCCAAATTCAAATCTCTAACTTCCAATGGTTAGATAGAGTACAGTTTAGTTGGGCTAGGTTCGGGCCTTCTGTCGATCTAATACTGGGCCACAGAAGCCTTATAGATATTTTAGATGATTTCAAATTAGCCATCGCTTTAGTGGTGTTTTTTTCCTATTCTTTGATTTTTATTTAATTTTTCATGATCAATATTTTTCATATGTGTGTGTGTGTGTTCATTTACTGAAGGCCAGAGAAGTAAAGAATAAGATGTTCGATACAAATCAAAATTATTAAAAATCAAGAATATCTTTTTTTTTTTTTATTCGAGAAAAGCCTACCTCTCGGAAAACACACTTTGTGGGCTCAAATGAGTGAGTAAAATTCCGACTGTACAGGCTCTTACAAGAGATGCATGCTCTGACTTGAACTCGAGACTTGCTATGTAGATCTCAAGCTTTTTATCATTACGTCACGTTTCTTGGGGAAAAAATCAAGAATATCAGACTCTTTAAAAATTTAATTTTATTCTTTCACTTTAAGTATCACTTGAGAAAATATTATTACTACTTTTTATATATAAAATATTAGAAAATCCTAGCAATATTGAAGAAAAAACAATTTGTATATAGAAAACAAAAAATTATTGAGCTTTGAAACATGTCTTTTAATAAACACCTACCAAAATTATCTAAAATTATTAATTTCTAATATTAACTAACATGTACAAAAATAAATAAATAAAAGTTGTTGCTACAAATCAAGATATTCAAATACTAAGAATGGCATAACTATAATAATGATTTAAAAATCCAGGATAAGTTGTTCATCCCTTTGTTTCAGACATCTATGTTTATAGCATTTCCAATACATTTTCATATCAGCTCAAGACTTTCACAAATATAACGACAAGCTCTTTACTGAGTTTAACAACGTTAAAATCACTGGAATTTTTTTTTATGGTGGTGACCAATAATATCTTATTAAATGCAAAAACATATCGTGTAGTAATATTATCAAAAACACTAAAAGATTAGGTGTTTTTGAACAGTGCGGGCACTGTTCACCTTGACTCATTGTCACTATTCACACGCAATTTCACCCGGTGCTTCGCGGGTGTATGTCCTCCTTTTTTTCCAGTTTGAAACAGTGTATTCATGAAATTAGCCCCCAAAAAGATAAAAAAACGTCGCCATTTTTAGGGGCTGGACGGTCATTGATCGTTTTCGGCCCGGTCCGGCCGGCCGGTTCTTTTATTTTTAAATAATTCATTGCACAATGCATTGACTGTTTTGTCCCTCGAAAAGGACAAAACACATGCCTGGGGGTGAGGGGCCTTCTGGGAATCAACCATTTTTTTTTTACACCTAACAGCTGTTGGCGCATCGCCGGGCACGCCGTCCGTCTCAACGCTCACGCATTTTTCGGGCGGCGCGTGCGGCTTACTCCGGCGTCAGAAACTGCATGACCGACGTCTAGAATGATTTTCAGGCATGTTCTCTTCCGCATGGAGCGGCGCGTGTGGCGCTATGGTGCTCGTGGACCTATCAATGACCGTCTGAAATCCCCCCCCCAGATTCTTTCTCCTCCCTGCGCCAGCTGACGTCAGCTATGCTGGATTTTGTCCAATTTCATTTCAGTCCCTGAACGTTTTGATTTGTTTTTCTTGCCCTTAATGCTATTATATAGGTTTTGATTTGTTTCAATTTCGTCATTCCATTGAAATTGATTATATATTGAAGTTTCAATTCGGTCCTCATGCTTTTAATATTTCGAATTGGGCTGGAATTCTTAATGTTTTTGGTATCAAAGTTCTGATTGATTTCAAATTCATCCTTCCATGCAAAATTATTATAAATCCTTAATATTTTCAGTATCAAAATTTGATTTCTTTCAATTTTATCCTTCTATGCAAATCAATAATAATAATAATAATAATAATAATAATAATAATTTAATTGTTTTTTTTTCTTACTCTTTTGTTAATTTTTTTTTCCTCCAAATAATTTGATAATTTTTATTGTTTTGACAGTGATAGCGATGATAATTTTAATTTTTATTTTATTTTTTTGTTTTATCTTTTGTTAAGGTTTCTGGAATATTTTTAGTCTTTCATTAGTTATATGTTCGAATATTTATTGAATATTATCGCCTAAAAATATATATAGGGAGAAGAGAACATGACCTAGGATTTTTTTAATAAAAAAAATTTATATTAATATTCTTAGATACATTTAATATAATAATATAATGAATAAATCGGATGACATAGAAAAAAATTTGTCTTCGAATTTTAGTTTTGTCCTCTTTTTTGAAAATTTATTTCTTAAAAAAAATTACAATATTTTAGTTTTTAATATTTCAGATCTAATATTACTAGGCAAAAAATACAACTCAAAAAAAAATTCACACATTTGCCTAGATTTCAGAAATATACGGGTCACTTCCCATTTTAATTACACTGGTCTTTTTAGACGGCAAATAAGTCATTATAGCACGATCTTTAACTTATTTTATTAATTTCTAGTGCTATGTGACTTTTTACATTATTATTATTATTTTGCAATAGAATGACTATAACAATATTTTTTTGAATCATTTTAATATGTTAATATTAAAAATAAAATTTTAAAAATAAAAAATATTCTTAAACATTTCCAAGCAAACAATGTTTGCTTTTGATTCAAATATACACTTTAGTCTTGGGATTAAAATAAATGCATGGAAGGGATGAACAATAACATTGAAAGTGTATTTAGAAAAAACCATAAAAATTGGTTCTGTTTTATTTTTTTTATTTAACTTAATTTAATATGGGCAGGAAAAAATCATTAGGCTCAAAAAGCTATGAAGGAAAATTCTAAATGGACTTGGACCTGATATTGGGCCATGATATAGCCCACTGGGCTGTCATCTCATAATTGCGCCTGAAGATTTGTGGAGGGAAAACTAATCTAAAAACAAAGCCCACTGCCTTCCGCTTAATATCATAAATTCCCAGAGCCAGTGACGATAAGGAGTCTTCCAATCCAAGAAATCTCTCTCTCTGACAATACACATAAAAACGCAACTCTAAGTTTGCGTTTTACCGTTTCTCTTCCTTCCTTTTCTACGAACATTGCTTTCTTTTGCTTCTTTTCGTGATCCAGTAATTCTTTTTAACTTTTTCATAATCTTTTCTTTTCTTTTCTTTTCGTTATTAATTTCTGTTTGGTTGCTGAGTAAGTTTTCGTGAACTGAACAGATTGTTATCCACGTTCTATTTCTTTTTATATGCAGTAATACGTGATGTCATTTAATAATCTTCATTTTCCTTTTAACATGTTCGCGATCTTCATTTTCTTTTCGTTATTGATTTCTGTCTTGGTTGTTGAGAAAGTTTTCGTGAACTGAAAAACTTATTATCCACGTTCTATTTATTTTTTATGTGCAGTACTACGTGTGATGTCATTTGATAATCTTTATTTTTAGTTATTTTTCTAAGTGATTAGGATTATTTATTAAAAAAATCGCTCTTAAGTTTTTTCCTTTATTTTTTTTAGTGTAATGAAAATTTTTAGTGTTTTTTATTTTATTTTAGATGAGTGTTAATCTTTACTTTAATTAAGAACTTATTTATATAGTTGTGTTAGATTTAGTTGAAAGAATGATTAGTGGTTAATTAGTCGTAGTAATTAGTCTTGGCGGGCAAATGAGTGACCCGATAATCGAAGATATTGAAATTGATGGGAATGTGGACCCCGCCATTTGATGGAAGTGGATTTTTCGTGTTCGTGCATGGACTATCCTGCTAGATAGCAATGCTCATTGTTGTTGATTAATGATCAGTGGTAGTGATTAGGTGAAATCTCTGATGTACTTATGGTGGATGATTTAAAGATGGTTAGTAATGTAGAGTTTTGAATGGATGTAATGTTGATGGTACGGTAATGTTTGTATATTGATAGGTGAATTTGGAATCCAGGTTTGAAAATAGTGAGGAAAGATGTTGGAACCTGAAGAAGAGCGAGTGATGAAGATGGTACTTGAAGAGGGGATAATGAAGACGAAGATGATTGTCGAAGGAAATCAAGAAGTGAAGTTTACAACTGAAGAATACCAGAGGCTTCATCAGTATCCTCTTTGAATACATATCTAATTCCTTAATACATTGTTGTTTGCTGTATTCTTAGCTAATGTTGTTTCAATGGATTAGATACCCTTCCTTCACTACTTTGGTAGATGTGTTTTTGACCTGCATTCTGCAAGCTATCGTAATAACTCACATTGGCTTCTTGAAAGATTTGTTAAGAGCTTGGAAGAGAGCATCAATTCAGCGGTGAGTTTATCTACTAGACGAGTTGTTGGTAGAAAGAGTTTCATTGTGTTGAATTGCGTTCTTGCATGCCGGAGTTCAAGTTTGGTTCCTTTCAAGTGTGCTGTATCGTTTCTGACAAGAAATTGAACTTTCATAATTGTCAAAAATTACCATGAGAAGCTCTCTCCATCAATTAGCAGTGATGAAAGTCAAGTGGACACAGCCACTGAATCATGATCATCTGGTAGATGGTCTATGGAATGATGCTTGCATCAACAAATTTTGATCTTTGGATTCCTTCGTGTTTTCTAATGTTGTAATATAAACGTTATGTGTGCTGTTTGTAGAGTTAATTTGTCTCCAAACTCATCGTTGATGCCATTCAGCAAGTTGCTATTGATGTGGTCTTGGAAACCAGCCTACTTCCTTTGCATGAGGTCCGAAAAATAAACCATTTCTGATTTGTTTGCTATTCCATTATCAGGTACTGCCATCTTTTGTGGACAAACACGATGCGCTTTTGTTGAGAGAACTCATCTTGATGTGGTCCAATTACAAGTTGATGACAAAGTGGCTCTGCAAATTTTTTGAATCCATTGACCGCCACTTTGTCCCCAAGATCTGTTATTGTTCACTCACTGACATCTCAAACAATAGCTTCCATGACCTGGTAAAGATATTTGTCATATTCTGTGTTCACTATGTTTTATTTTGCAAATGTTGATATTTTTTTTATTTGTATCCAAACTTTCAGGTTTTCAAGGATTTTTATGTCAAATTCCAGGATGTTGCATTATCATTGGTATGTAAAATTTAAGTTTAATTTGGATTTATTTCTGAAACTCACATTGAATTGTTTGGCTACAGATCAATCAAGAACGTATGGGATTGCACATCGACTGCAGCTCGCTTAAAAATGTCTTTCTTGTGTTTATGGAAATGCATAAACATACAGGAATAACGTATTATGAAGGTTTCGAGAGTGCTATGCTAGAGCAAACCTCTAATTACTACTGTCAAATGGCTCAGCAGTGGCTATCACATGGTTCACCAGCGGATTATGTTCAAAAGGTTTTCTTTTCATACTTTTGTTTGGGATTTCAGTGGTCTTGATGTCTCTGGGACATGAAATACAACATTAAGCTTCAAAATCTTATTTTGGTATTCTTAGGTTTACTGGTGCTTGGAACAAGAGGCAGAAAGAGCTGGTCGATATTTGCCCTCTGGTACACAACCCAAGCTATTAAAGGTACTTCCATTGTTTGTGGACCCTAACCATTGTTGAAATTAAATTAACAATTTTCCATATGATGATAAATGATTTTGCCAGCTCCTAGACAACTCGACCTATATTTAACCGGAAGTTTTGTTGAACTTTCTAAGCTCCAGTTCCTTCCACAAATCTATATTATACTGTTCGCTTCCAAGAAATTCAGCGTCATTCTCCCTTCTTAGGTCAATCTCTAGCATTTGAAGTAAACTTGACTTGAATTGAGTATAATTTTGTAACTCTGCAAGCTAGCATGCAGCGAAAGCTGTTTTATTCATCTAAAAGTCTGTATTATTCTGATAAGTAAACATTGGTCAACAAATTTCTGCGTGCTGAAATCACTTTGTGGGTGAAACATAATAGTAGTTTGCAAACTGCAACACTGATGGTGAATCAAATTGGACAGGCATTAAATGTTAGTCCATTTACGGCTTTCTCTTTCTGGCTCCTTATGCAGGTTGTCAAACAGCAATTGGTTTTTGACATATTGGACAAATTGGTGGAAAAGCAAAGACCTGAGAACTGCAGCTTTGCTACAGATTTTTATCAGGTGTGGTAAACTTCAAAAGGATCTTTTTTTATATCACTTGATGAACTCGATCTGTATTTCTGGCCTTCCTTTTATTGTCAATTGTCTCTGAAGGAACTATTTCTGGAAGGCGCAGAAAAAAATTAATAAGCATATATTATTTTCTGCAACAATCTAAATTTACTATTGCCCATCTTGAGTGTCTGTTTCTTTTGTGTTTTTCCTATCCATCTCGTAGATATGAATGTTTGATTGCTGTATGGCTATGCTTCGACCATATGCAGGAAATGTTGTCAAAATGTGCCAACATGACTCTTCAAGAGGGAAGCTATTGGACAACAGAAGAGTGGTTATCTGCTCTGTTGACGTCATCTTCGGTCTTTCCCTTGTCTTAGTCTTCTCGATGGTGGTATTTGGTGAGATGTATTGTTTACTAAGCCTGACTCTGACGTTCATCCTACATAAATAATAGCTAATGTTGACGAAGATCTTTGACATCTTATCCTCATAGATCTTCAGATCGGACTTGGTGTGATTAATGTTGGAACTATCTATGTAAGTGCATATTCCAAGCAATGCTCTGTCGTCAGGTCTGCTATACTGGCAGATTGATCTGTTATTTTCTTCGGCATGGTCTGACAAATATTTTGGGTTATTACATGATAATGTGATTTCTTCTTGGCTAGTTTTGTGGATATCTAGATTGACTCTGTCTTTTGTTAGTATTGATTGAGAGAAGTTTCGATCTCCTTTGTCATCCCTGAAAAGCATTTTCGATTGTTTCTTTTGCCTATGAGCTGCCTGCTTGTTTCTTGGTTTTAAGAAAAACCAATTGGTATGTATTTGTTTTCACAGGATTTCAATGAAAAAAACCATCATTGGCATTGATAGGAAATGAACTATACTAGGCAGTAATGTTTGCTGAATGAATGTTAGGATGATTTGGTGCAGTTTTCCTCAATATGTTATGCTTACGAAAAAGCAAATTCAGTTCAGGTGGCAATGTGGCATGTGGGATATTTTATGTACTAGATGCAGCCTTTTGGGCAGTAAACACAGCGTATAGTGAAAAAAGGACGCTAATCACTAGTCTGAAGAATAATACGATAATGATAATGATACTCAGAATTATACAAAAATAATACACGTAGCCTGTCATGGTTGACGAAAAGCTAAACTAAGCAGTAATATAACCTAGAAATATGAAATTGATAATAGATACACGAAAATTAGGAAAAGAAACTGAACGGAAATTGGGTTGATTTTGTAGGTTTGGAACACAAAAATGGTTTGAAGGTGGGTTTTTGGAGTGGATTTGATCTCAAACGAGCTAAACACTTGAATAAGCTAAAAGAGATATTTTGCAGTCACAATTGAGTACTGAGCTTCAAGAATAAGCTATCAATTATTAAATAATGGATAGATGAGATCGCAATAACCAATTAATTAAGGAATTATGCGTGAAAAGACAATAATGGTGCCAAATTGAAAGAAAATAGAAAGAAAAAGAGTTGAGGCGATCCCTGAATCGTAAACCTTGGGACTGTTTATGTAGCCATGAGATCTGATGAAATGCATAGAGAGGAGGGTAGAACGGTCTGTGATTCTCCTGGTTAGCTGCTCTTCATGAAAAGGATACTAGCAGTTACAGAAATGTTCTCCATTGATTTATCTCATCATAACAAAAGAGATCGATAATGAAATAGGAAACAGCAAAGAAAAGGAAAGCCAGTGTGACATTATATATAGTCACATGCTTCACCATCAATAGAGTCAGTGTTGAATAAAATCTGCAATTTAGACAGAAGTTACTGAAGAATCATGGAGAATAATTTAGGGATACGTTTAAGATTACAATTTATGGTTGCAAATCATTACAAATGCACTAGTAAAAGATTGTTAAGTTTCAAACTCTAAATTTGTGTCCAGTTGGAGGGCTCTCTAGACACTTTACACAACAACAACAACAACAACAACAACAACAACAAGAAGCACAGGAAAATGATCATCTTCACTCATTTTTGGACAGATTGCATGTGATTTGATCACTTTATGTCTCTTTCGCCATTTTCAAATGAAAATTAAGGTTCTGTTGTTCGATATTGAGATGATTTGGTGTCTCGTTGGTTGTAGATATCAACATTTTTGTGTTTCTTTGTCGCTTCTTTCCTGGTATGAACAGAGATTGCTAGTTTGTAGATTATACATATAACAACTTCAGAATCACTGATGCAAAAGTTGGAACAAAAAAGAAATAATGTCCTGTTCGAGTTTGGAACACCATTTGAAATGGGGGGCAAAATCATGCTAGTTCAATCTGTTGAAGATTGAAGACTTTGATTCCAAGACTGCAACTGGATTGAAGATTATCATTAGTAGTTTTTATTTATGTTTCAATAAAGATCAAAGTGTTTTGATCAAGTACTTTAGTTATTTCCTAATTAGACTAAGAGTTTTCAATTTCCTATTTAGCTAAGAATTTGTAATCGACTAGAATCCTTATTCATGTAAGGTTTGTTTTTGCTATAAATAAAGCTAAGGGATGGCAATAACCTTAAGTCATTATGCTCTAAAAATTCCATAGAAAAGTGTTTATTTCTTGGTTGCCTTGGTTCTCAAGTTTTCTGCAAAACAGGGCAGAAGTGTTTTTTTAGGAATTTTTCCAACACAATCTACCCGGTGTTGGACTAGCAGGATCCAAGACATAAATTATACACACATTAAAGTCACTTCTCTTGGGTTTTGATACATATAGATAATGTACCGATTAAATAATTATTCAAATATTTCAAACAATAATAATATTCAATCACTTTAATGCATAAAATAAATAACCCATTTGAAACCAATTTTATCAATAATAATTTAACTAATTAAATATTTAATTAATCAATCAAAACATGTACAATAATCAATTAATCTGTTATATCAAAAAAGTAGCATAGCACGCGGGTAAGGAAACTCGTTAGGGCTGAGGGATGAAAGTCAAAGTAAACTACCCAAGTCTTTGAGATGAAATTTCCTCCGCCATACGAGTGCTTGAAAGAATCATCCCTTCTCATTTCTCACCTTTATTATCTTTGCCCAGAAAGTTAAACATGTACAATAATCAATGATTGATGTTTCAAAGGAACTCAGGAAAATACATCGGTCTGCGATTTCTTGCCGTCAGCAATAAGGATACTACCAATTACTTCTTGTAATGAATACGTTATCTCGTCTTGTAATAAAATTTATTAGGAATTGAACGTGTTGACAAATAATCCTGGCAGGTTACTTGCAAAAATACTTGGAAGTCTAAGTTAGTATAAAATATTTTAGGATAGTTTTCTTCTACAGAGTAAAATGATTGCGAGTAATAAGTAAAAGAGTAAAGAGAGATCGAAGAAAGATCAGATCTCTTCTCCTTCTTCTTCACGCTCTACCTTTCTTTTATAGTAAGAGGAATACCCTTCAATAATACAGGAACATAGAAGTAACTTGGTAGGTATTGCACCTTTATTAGTTATATCTATGTTAAGACTAAAAAAGTGTAATACATAATGTCGTCGTCAATAATAATAATAATAATAATAATAATGATGATGATGATGATGATGATGATGATGAGAAAAAGAGAAGGAGAAGATTGTTTAAAAGAAAACAAGTTTTGGGTTCAATTAAGTTTGGTTTAACCAAGAGTTTTAATTTGTAACAAAAATAAATTCAGTGGATTCAATCTGATTAGATTAAACTGAATTCAAAGTATAGGATGAATTCTAAAAAATAGACTCGATCTAGGTTCGGTTTGACCGTGGTTAAACCAATCTAAAAGTGAAACTTAGGCCAGGTTTGGTGTGGTCAAAATAAACCCAAAATAGGAATGTTTCTAACACATATTTTTTTTAGAAAAAAAAAACATCCACACATCCTCACCTTCATGTTGACATTCATCTTTACACATGATGAATAATTACTTTCTAAGCTCCATGGTTTTTTTAAAGATGTTTATCTCTAGATTGATTAATCTTTTTTTCCTCCTCAAGCAAAAAAAATAAAAACATATGGAATGTGTCTGACACATATGTTTTCTTAAACTTCCATACATACTCTCCTTCATGTTGAGATTCATCTTGACACATTCCTTCCAATTATTTATAAATTGTAATCCCAATATTATAATCATATTTTTTAAATAATTCTCATAAATTTATAATTGCACATAAAAATCACACAATTGTAAAAATTAAGATGGGATTTATTTCAAAATCTCATTCTAATTCCTATAATAATTTGCTTCCCATTTCTACTTTTCCAAAATGATTCAAAATTAAACCTTAGATTTTATTCTTTTAAGATGACAACTTAATGATATGAAAGTTTTGATTAAAAAAAAATTGAGTAACTAATTTAATTTGTATTAAATAATTACCATTGCATATTTCCCCATATAAGCGAAAATCTTTCATTTTAACTAGAAATACTTTAAGAGTATTTTTGTAGTTTAACTTATACATAGATAATTAGAGACCTTAAACCTCTTAAATCTCAAGAGTGTTTAGTACAATGGTAGAGATTGTTTTTTAAAATATCTTTTACTTGAAAATATATCAAAATAATATTTTTTTAACATTAGTAGATTAAAACGATTAAAAAATAAAAATAAAAAATCCAAGAATTTTGAAAAACATGGTCAGACCATGCTCTCAAACACCTCACGTTAGTTAGGTAGTGACAAATATAATTTTGAAAAAATACCGAATTTAACCCTTGTAGTTGTCTCACTTTAGCAACTAAGCCAATATAGAAACATTTGTTTTTCAGATTTACCCTTATTAGTTATATTTTGTTGATTCAGACTAATTTCACTAAATTTCAACCAAATTATGCCAAATATACCAAGATGATGATGAGTTATGTTTTTTTTCAAAAGAAGGTTTCCATGGTTTTTATTGGCCTCCTCTAATTATATTACATACTAAAAGATGACGCTGTCATTTTCCAAGATGACAGTGTTATCCTAGCTGATGTTATTCTGCATTGCATCGGGTAATCTTCACCTGGCTTCAATTCAGTGTGGTTAGAAAGAAATTGTCTTATACATATATCCACACCGAGTGGCACATTTAGGTTATGTTAAGGCAAAAATGAATGATTGAATATTTAATTTGCCTCTCTTGTTGTGTTTAAGGTACAAATATGACTTTTCTTTTCTGAAAACTGATGGCATCGTGACTGTGGATGACAATCATATAGGGCCATTATACAAGCATGTTGTCAAAGAATAATATAAAATTATATTTAGGAATTCATTTATAGGCTTAAATTTTTAGATAAGATGATTTCTTGATATAATATCAGAGTCTTGTTGACCCAGCGATCACGAGTTCGAATCTCAGTACTCTCATTCTATTTGATATAAATTAAGCACAAAATAATATGAATATATGTACAAGTTTCAAATCCAAAAGGCTTTCACTTGAATAGGTGTGTCAAATAATAATATAAATTATATTCAGAAACCTCATTTATAAACTTAAATTTTTAGATAAGATAGTTTATTAAGATATGTTTTTCCGCAATCTTGGCTCCATGGCTTTCTTTTGTCGGGATACCCTAGTGGGTTAAGCTCTATTGATATATATCTTTGTTTTGATCATTTATTAGCTTTTATCAGTAGTGATCCTTTGCTTGTGATTTTGGTGCCACACTTTCACTTTCCCAATGTTTGAATTTCAAAGCAAGTGGAATGAGACAAAAGATCACGATTTCGTATCTCATAATTTTCATTCTCTTCTAATTAAAATTAATTAATAATTCAAGGTAGCGGGAGTTTTCATCTGTAAAATATGAATCAACAAACCACTAACACTTGTAAACTTCCGCCCCTTGGTTCCCTGCATGTGATTCTTCCTCAATTATTCATGTACAAGATCTAGCAACCTTGCATTTCCAGTTCATGTATGGTAGCTAAGTTGATCGTTATAGTGTATAGCTAAATGCCGATCTTTAACTTATTTCATTAATTTCTAGTGCTTTGTGACTTTTTACATTATATTTTGTTTTGTTTTTTTGCAATAGAATGACTATAAAAATATTTTTTTGAATCATTTTAATATGTTAATATTAAAAATAAAAAATATTCTCAAACATTTCCAAGCAAACAATGTTTGCTTTTGATTCAAATATACACTTTAGTCTTGGGATTAAAATAAATGCATGGAAGGGATGAACAATAAAATTGAAAGTGTATTTAGAATAAACCATAAAAATTGGTTCTGTTTTATTTATTTTTATTTAACTTAATTTAATATGGGCAGGAAAAAATCATTAGGCTCAAAAAGCTATGAAGGAAAATTCTAAATGGACTTGGACCTGATATTGGGCCATTATATAGCCCACCGGGCTGTCATCTCATAATTGCGCCTGAACATTTGTGGAGGGAAAACGAATCTAAAAAGAAAGCCCACTGCCTTCTACTTAATATCATAAATACCCCTCTGCCAGCCTCTTTCTCCCAGAGCCAGTGACGATAAGGAGTCTTCCAATCCAAGAAATCTCTCTCTCTGACATACACATAAAAACGCAACTCTAAGTTTGCGTTTTACCGTTTCTCTTCCTTCCAACAAGATGACATTGTTTCTTTTCTTCTTTTCGTGATCCAGTAATTCTTCTTAACTTTTTCATAATCTTTTATTTTCTTTTCGTTATTAATTTCTGTTTGGTTGCTGAGTAAGTTTACTAGCTGTAAAACTGCAGATCATATTGATGGTGAATAAATTTCTAAGTAAATTTATTTGGAATTGAACTTCGATGTCTAAGTTAGTATGATATTTTAGGATAGTTTTCTTCTACAGAGTAAAATGATTGCGAGTAATAAGTAAAAGAGTGAAGGAGATCGAAGAAAGATCAGATCTCTTCTCCTTCTTCTTCACGCTCTACCTTTCTTTTATAGTAAGAGGAATACCCTTCAATAATACAGGAACATAGAAGTAACTTGGTAGGTATTGCACCTTTATTAGTTATATCTATGTTAAGACTAAAAAAGTGTAATACATAATGTCGTCGTCAATAATAATAATAATAATAATAATAATAATAATGATGATGATGATGATGATGATGATAAAAAGAGAAGGAGAAGATTGTTTAAAAGAAAACAAGTTTTGGGTTCAATTAAGTTTGGTTTAACCAAGAGTTTTAATTTGTAACAAAAATAAATTCAGTGGATTCAATCTGATTAGATTAAACTGAATTCAAAGTATAGGATGAATTCTAAAAAATAGACTCGATCTAGGTTCGGTTTGACCATGGTTAAACCAACCTAAAAGTCAAACTTAGGCCAGGTTTGGTGTGGTTAAAATAAACCCAAAATAGGAATGTTTCTAACACATTTTTTTTATATAAAAAAAAACATCCAGACATCCTCACCTTCATGTTGACATTCATCTTTACACATGATGAATAATTACTAAAGAAACTAAAATAGATCGCACATTTACTGCTCATTACTGTTCACACACTCACATTGGCACTGTGGACTTGCACTTTGCTCCAGTGCTTCGCGTGAGTTTGTGTTTGTTTTTTTTTTTTACATTGGGTTTCTTTTTGTATTTTTATGGTGAAATTGACAGATGAGTAGTTGTGGACGAGCGGTTCGCTGCCAGCGCGCAGGGGTTCAAACCCCTTAGCCAACAAATTTGTCTTTGTTTTTTTTTTTTAAATCCATTTTTTGTTTTATTTGAAAAGCAACTGGAAAGTTGCTTCCGTTTTTCTAAAATCCGTTTTATTTGCTTTCCTTTTTTTGTTTTTTCTAAAATCCGTTTTTTTTTAAATCAACTGGAATTTATTTTATTTTTTTATTATTCTTATTATTATTATTTTAAACTAGGATATCAATGACAGTTTACGCGTACCATGACTAATCTCCGGATCCATTTTTTTTCCCTTTTTTGGTTCAACTTATATATTTTTTTCCATGTTTTTGTTTCCGCTTTTTTTTTTCCCGTTACCGGGGTGTCCAGGTTAACTTATGCGCACCACAATTTTTTTCTCATTACTGATTTTTTATTATTCTTATTATTATTTTTGTAAACTAGGATATCAATAGCAGTTTAAGCGTGCCATAACTAATCTCCGGATCCATTTTTTTTTCCCTTTTTTGGTTCAACTTATATATTTTTTTCCATTTTTTTGTTTCCGCTTATTTTTTTTCCCCTGACCGAGGTGTCCAGGTTAACTTATGCGCACCATAATTTTTTTCTCATTACTGTTTAAAAAGATGATTTCCCCTTGCACTTTTTTTTTATAACCGTGCTTCTTCTTCTTTTTTTTCCCTTTTTTTGGTTCAACTTATATATTTTTTTCCTTTTTTTTGTTTCCGCTTATTTTTTTTCCCGTGACCGGAGTGTCCAGGTTAACTTATGCGCACCACAATTTTTTTCTCATTACTGTTTAAAAAGGTGATTTCCCCTTGCACTTTTTTTTTTTTTTATAATCGTGCTTCTACTTTTATTTTTTGATTGGTTTCAATTTCATCCTTCCATGCAAATTTATTATAAATCCTTAATATTTTCGGTACCAAAGTTTGATTTCTTTCAATTTCATACTTCTATGCAAGTTAATTATAGATTTCAGTTTAATTTCGGTCCCAAATCTTTTAATTCCAGGTTTTATTTTAAATTATTTAATTTTCATTTTTTTATTTACTTCAATTTTATCCTTTAAATTAAATATATTATTTAAAATATTTCAAATTAATTATATATTTGTATATTTATGTCAAATTAAAATATGTGAAACCAATTATATGTTTTAATATTTATTTAATATTATCGCCTAATAATTTATATATAGAGAAAACAAAAAAACTGAGATTGTCCTTTAAATTAAATATATTATTGAAAGTATGTCAAATTAATTACATATTTGTATATTTATGTCAAATTAAAGTATGTTAAACTAATTATATTTTTAAATTTTAATTGAATATTATCGCCTAAAAATATATAGAAAGAGAGGAAAGATGACCTTGGATTTTTTTAAGAACAAAAATTCATATCAGTATTCTTAAATACATTTAATATAATAATATGATGAATACAAATTGGCTTCAAAATTAAATTTTATGCTTTTTTTTTAAGTTTTTCTCTGAAAAAAAATTTGCAGTGCTTTGATTTTTTAATTATATATTTTGTATATTTATGTCAAATTAAAGTATGTTAAAACAATTATATGTTTTAATATTTATTGAATATTATCGCCTAAGAACATATATATAGAGAGAGAAAAATGACCTAAGATCCTTTAAATTAAATATATTATTGAAAATATGTCAAATTAATTATATATTTGTATATTTATGTCAAATTAAAGTATGTTAAACTAATTATATGTTTAAATATTTATTGAATATTATCGCCTAAAAATATATAGAGAGAGAGAGGAAAAATGACCTAGGATTTTTTGATGGACAAAAATTCATATCAGTATTCTTAAATACATTTAATATAATAATATGATGAATAAATCTTATAAAATAAAATAAAAAATTGGCTTCAAAATTAAATTTTGTGCTCTTTTGTTTAAGTTTATTTCTTGAAAAAAAAATTCATTGTTTTGATTTTTTAATTATATATTTGTATATTTATGTCAAATTAAAATATGTTAAACCAATTATATATTTTAATATTTACTGAATATTATCGCCTAAGAATATATATATAGAGAGAAAAATGACCTAAGATTGTCCTTTAAATTAAATATATTATTGAAAGTATGTCAAATTAATTATATATTTGTATATTTATATCAAATTAAAGTATGTTAAACTAATTATATGTTTAAATATTTATTAAATATTATCGCCTAAAAATATATAGAAAGAGAGGAAAAATGACCTAGAATTTTTTGAACAACAAAAATTCATATCAGTATTCTTAAATACATTTAATATAATGATATGATGAATAAATCTTATAAAATAAAAAAACAAATTGGCTTTAAAATTAAATTTTGTGCTCTTTTGTTTAAGTTTATTTCTTGAAAAACATTTTCAGTGTTTTGATTTTTTAATTATATATTTGTATATTTATGTCAAATTAAAATATGTTAAACCAATTATATGTTCTAATATTTATTTAATATTATCACCTAAGAATATATATTGAGAGAGAAAAAATGGCCTAAGATTGTCCTTTAAATTAAATATATTATTGAAAGTATGTCAAATTAATTATATATTTGTATATTTATGTCAAATAAAGTATGTGAAACTAATTATATGTTTAAATATTTATTGAATATTATCGCCTAAAAATATATAAAGAGAGAGAAAAAATGACCTAGGATTTTTTGAAGGGAAAAAATTCATTTCAGTATTCTTAAATACATTTAATATAATAATATGATGAATAAATCTTATATATAAAAAAATTGGCTTCAAAATTTAATTTTGTGCTCTTTTATTTAAGTTTATTTCTTTACAAAAATTTTCATTTTTTTGATTTTTAATATTGTAGATCTGATATTACTGGAAAAAAAATACATCTCAAAAAAAAAGTTGACAAATTTACCTACATTATCTACAATTAAAATATATACGAGTCACTTCCTATTTCCATTAGATTGTCTTTTTAGACGGCAAATAAATAATTATAGCACGCAAAAAAATTAAGTTCATATTTAAAAACAAATTACAATATTTTTATTTTTAATATGTCTAATCGAATATTACTGAGGAACAAAAACAACTCATGAAAATAAATATTGACAAATTTACCTAGGTTATCTACAATTAAAAAATATAGGAACCACTTCTTATTTCGATTACTCTATAAAGTATGTGAGACTAATTATATGTTTTAATATTTATTTAATATTATCGCCTAAAAATATATAGAGAGAGAATAAAATGACCTAGCATTTGTTTTTTTTTTTTAAATTAATATCAATATTCTTAAATATATTTAATATAATCATATGATTAATAAACTTTATGTAAAAAAAAAAATGTGGCTTACAATTTAAATTTAATACTCTTTTGTTTAAGTTTATTTCTTAAAAAAAATTTCCAATATTTTCATTTTTAATATTTTAAATCTAATATTACTGGGATAAATAAACAACTCAATTTTTTTAACAAGTTTACTTAGGTTATCTACAATTAAAAAATATACGGACCATTTCCCATTTCGATTACGTTATTCCTGTCAAAAAATTTGCGGATCACTTCCCGTTTCGATTACACTATTCCTTTTATACGGCAAATAAGTCATTATAACACGCAAAGAAATTTAGTTTATTTCTTCAAAAATTTACAATGTTTTTATTTTTAGTGTGTCAGATGTAATATTACTGAGGAAAAAAAAACTAAATTTTTTTTTTACAAATTTACCTAGGTTATCTACAATTAAAAAATATACAAACCACTTCCCATTTCGATTACACTATTCCTTTTAGACGGGTAAAAAATTAATTTGTTGCATATTTTATCTATTATAATATTGCTAATTAAATATTTAAACAACTAATTACAACATGTAAAAAATCAATTATTTTTCTACATAGAAAAAACCCTAACATAATGCGTGGGCAAGCATACTAATTATACCACGCAAAAAACTCATTTCTAACATATTTGATCTATTGCAATTTTAGTAATTGAACATTAAAATAACTAATTATACCACACATAAAATATAAGTTTATTTGTGGAAAAAAAAATAATTTTTATAATGTGTCAAACCAAATATTACTGAGAAAAAAAATCTCAAAAAAAAAAATTACCTACGTTATCTGCAATTACAAAATATACAAACCACTTTCCATTTCGATTATACAGATTTTATCAATTATAATAATACTAATTAAATATTAAAATAATTAAATACAATACATATAAAAACAATCAATTTTCTACATAGATAAAAAAACTCTGACGCATCGCGCGGGCATACAGCTCGTTACTTTCTAAGCACCATGGTTTTTTTAAAGATGTTTATCTCCAGATTTATTAATCTTTTTTTCCTACTCGAGCAAAAAAAAAACATATGGAATGTGTCTGACACATATTTTCTTAAACTTCCATACATATTCTCCTTCATGTTGACATTCATCTTGACACATCCTTCCAATTATTTATAAATTGTAATGCTAATATTATAATCACATTTTTTTTTAATAATTCTCATAAATTGCAAATACAAATCACACAATTCTAAAAATTAACATGGGATTTATTTCAAAATCTCTTTCTAATTCCTTATAATAATTTGCTTCCCTTTTCTACTTTTCCAAAATGATTCAAAATTAAACCTTAGATTTTATTCTTTTAAGATGACAACTCAATGATATGAAAGTTTTGATTAAAAAAAATTGAGTAAGTAATTTAATTTGTATTAAATAATTACTATTGCATATTTCCCCATATAAGCGAAAATCTTTCATTTTAACTAGAAATATTTTAAGAGTATTTTTTGTAGATTAACTTAAACATAGATAATTAGAGACCTTAAATCTCGGGAGTGTTGAGTATAATGGTAGAAATTATTTTTTAAAATATTTTTTACTTGAAAATATATTAAAAATAATATTTTTTTTAACATCAGTAGATTAAAACAATTAAAATAACTTTATGTTGGGCAGTTAGTGTCAAGAATAATTTTGAAAAAACACCCAATTTAACCCTTGTAATTGTATCAATTTAGTAGCAAAACCACTATAAAAACTTTTTTTTTTCAAATTTATCCTTATTAGTCATATTTTGTCGATTCAGACTAATTTCACTAAATTTCTACCAAATTATCCCAAATATACCAAGATGATGATGAGTTTTTTTTTTTTTTTTTAAAAAAAGAAGGTTTCCATGGTCTTTATTGGCCTCCTCTAATCCTTAACTATAACATGTGATACCTTGTATGTTATTATGCTGTAAAATTAAATTTAATATAGTTAAGTGGATTGATTGAGGAAACTTGTGACTTACATCTATTTTTTAAAGAAAAAAGATATTGATTAGGTTAAATTCAATTGATTAGGTAAATTAACTTATGATATTATTGACCTAGTCAAACTTAGATGTTGGGTCAACACAAGAAAAAATAATAATTGAACAGTATTGTTTTGATATAAAAAAATTTGATTTGGGTTAATTTGATGACTTTGGAGGTTGGCCCAATAACTTAGGGCCGGTTTGTTTTAGCTTTTTCAACCATGGTTTTCAAAAAAGTTGTAATTTTTTTTTTCATTTTAAAGACCAATGGTTTAGTGTTTTTAGATCATTTTGATGTGCTGATGTCAAAAATGATTTTTAAAAAATAAAAAAAATATCATTTTGATGTATTTCGGCACAAAACACTTTTTGAAAAGCTATAAAAAGCTACAGCAACAGTTCTCCCAAACACCCTCTTAATGATCCCAATTATGATTAAAGTAGAAATACTATGTTTTATTTGGTATTATTTACAAAAAAAAAAAAAAAACATTTTGGCAATAGGAGAAAAATCCGTTCATTTTTTAAATAAAGAAAAGCAAGATCAATAATAACTATTATAATTTTAAAAACCACTTTTGAAAAAAAATATTTTATTTCCAAATTATTTTACAAAAAAAACAAGTTTAATATTTTTCTTTCTAAATTTATGAAAATGAGAAACAAAAATGCTACTATTTATACATCAAAATAAAAACACAAATGATACTAAATAAACCTTTAATTTGTTCAATTTCTTTTCTGCACATAGTTTGAAATTCAAGCATAATTAAATATTTATTTATTTTATTTATTTATTTTTATCAAAGTAAAAGGTAAAATTGATGATGAAAGATTTCTATAGGTACTGTTTTGTCAAATAGACAAAACTATGAAGGCTACTTAATGGGATTTTACGTTTTCCTTACGTATGAAAAGAGAGCATTAACAGAAACTGAAAACAAACAAAGCAAACACAAAACGCTTTCGCTGTTTATTAATAAGGAAAGTTTGAAAATCGAAACAAAGCTCTTTACTTTTTGATCAAACAGCCGTCTTTCACACTTAATTGCTGCTAATATCGTGCCCTAATATTCTTCTCCCATATGTGAGAGAGATGTACATTGAACACTAATAAAGAGCAATATGTTTGCGGTAGTGTTTGGAAAGCATTTATTAGCGTGTGATTTTACTGGTTTTGAGGAATTTCCTTGATGGGTTTTACTGACTTTTGGATTTTAAAAGTGGGTTTTTAATTTAAGTTCAAAAAAGTGGTTTTTTTAGAAGTTTAGATTACTTCTTTTTCTTTTTGTGTGTGTTTGTTTGTTTTTGGTTAAGTTTTGGGGTTTTGATGACTGAAAAAAGTAAAGGTTAGTGTGTTAGAGTTGAGGTTTAGTTTTGTGGCGTTGTGGAATTATGGGAGAGTGTGAGATTGAAGAGGGAGAGGCATGTGATTACATGGACAATGATGATCGGAACATTGATATTGATGTGGCTCTCTCCTACATTGTAAGGGTTTTGGCAATATTATGAGAGTTGTTTTTTTTACTATTGATTTCAAAGTAAATGGCTAATTGGTGTTTATGATTAGTTTTTTGCTCTGTTTAGTTTCTGAGAAAATTTAGGAGCAAAGGAAAAAACAAAAACTTGGAATTTTAATTTTTTTGTCTTCGGTCATAGAATTTTCAGTTTGAACATTGGTGTTTTGTTTTCTTGTTTGTCTCATGCAATTTGTCTGGGACCTCGTGAAACACTTGTACAAGCAAGTGCTGTGAAAAGAGAATAACAATAGGGGTCTCTGTGATTTAGCTTTTACTTTTAACAATTTAGGTCTAGAATATCCCTGTCAAGTGCTTTGAAATTGTGGAGCTTGGTGGTCAATGTTGATTAATGAACTGGTTTTGCTGGACCTGGATGTTTGCTGCTGTAAAAATTCTAGTATCTTGGATGTTGTTCCTGTCTCCACTGCAAATAAGGTTCTCACCACTGAAAGTTGACTAGTGTCTTAACTCAAGTTAACTTGATGAATATAATGAACCTTTGTTGAATGTATTAAACCTTGTGTAGAATCAACATGGCCATTTTATATGCCTTGGTATATGTTAAAACTTCTGGAACTGTAGATTAGAAAATCCTCTCCACTGATAGTGGGTTTGTGAACGAAACGATTCTCTTTTATATGAATGATTAACATTTTGAAACCTTTGTGACCAAAACGCATTGTGCCAATTTATTGATGTAATGTTTGTGATAGCCTTTGTGCTGTTTTCACTTTCTTTTTATTTTGTTCTTGTGATTGCTGGCTTTCTTGATTGCATGTAGTCATTGTTTACATTTCTAGATACATTAAGCAGTTGGTGCTTTTATAGGATGATAGGATTCAGGACATCTTGGGGCCGTACCAAAAAGATTTTGAAGGAGGAGTTTCTGCTGATACTTTGGGTTAGTGATGCATTAGAGAACTATTAGAAAATGTGTGAAATTCTTTGGTACCAGTTTGGAATCTTTAAGTAATGGTTTGGCACTAATGCATGTTGACAGGGGCAAGATTTGGTGGTTATGGTACATTCTTACCTACTTATCAGCGTTCTCCTTCTACATGGTCAAATCCAGTAGCCCAGCATAAAGTACAAAGTCATGGCATTCAAGCATCTTCTCATGATGATCAGCTGGTGGAGGTAGATTCTAATAATTTTAGAGATCAGAAACAGTAGTTAGTTTTTCTTATCTTCTTCCTACCTGAATATTTTGGTTTATGTCATTTCACAGGGTGCCTTGCAGAACTCCACGGGTTCAATAAGTGAGACTGTTTCTGCAAGACCTGAAGCTGCTTCGAGAAGTGCCTTTCCACTGCGTGTAGCAAAACCTTTTCCTGAGGATAGGTTGGTTAAACCTCAAAGTTCAAGAGAGTGCATTTCTGGTTATGAACCACAAAAAGGGCCAGTTAACCCATCGAACCAGAAAATGCTGAAGGTACGATTCAAAGTGGGGTCAGATAATTGTTTGCCAGAACTGAAGACTTCAGCAATTTACAGTAATCTTGGCCTAGACATGTCTCCATCATCATCATCAGAGGACACTGACAGCCCCTCTGAATGTGAAAGGGATTTTGCAGATTCTCTAGAGGAACACATTTATTCCCCATCCTACATTGTCAGGGTGAGGTGTCTTCCACTGTTCTATTATTCAAGCATTATTCCCTATGGATTGTTTCTCATTTGGTTGTTTTTGTTTTCCAATTTTACTGTGATGGAACGAACAGATCATGACCTCTTCTCCCATACCCAGTGGTGCAATGTTGTCACCTCTTCATGATTGCCTTCTTAATTTATCAGAAAAGAGATTTTTGGACCATAAAAGAACCGTGCCTGTGAAAGAGTTCTCTGCCATGCAGGCTGATGAGAAAGTACTTGTTGACAGGCAAAAGAAGCCAGCTAATAGAAGTGATAGGTTGGAGGTGAAAAATGAACACTGTGATGATCCAACCAATTCATTCAGCGCCTGCTCAAAGAATGAATCAAGTATGGAGACCTCAAAGGGCAACCATACTTTATCTGATGCTGGGAATCACCCGCCTGAATCTAAAACAACTAAAGTGGGCAAAGCTGCTGTTAGAACAGGTACAATATTCAGAGCCAATTTGAGTGGGGCAAAGAAGGAATTATTTAGCCAAAAAGCTTGCAAGATTCATGAAGTGAGTGCAAAAGCTACTTTGACTGGAAAAGTTCGGAAAGATAAAAAATTAGGCTGTGCTCCAAGAGATGATGGGAGCGAAGGTGATAAAAGTCATGCTTTGTTTAAAGACAATTATATGCCTGAGGGGATGAGAAAATGTGGAGATGGAACATTGGATCCTACAAAACACAAGTTTAAAAAGAAAAAAGCATCCCACCTACAGGATGAAATGAAGGTACCTCATGGAAAACAACCATCTGCTGGCAAAAAGAAACCAAAGGGAAGCAAAAATGATTATAGCTCAACTGCTGGGACATCAAACAATAGCATGCCAATCCTTTTGTCTGCCGAACCAAAAGAAAAGATCTTTCAGAAAATCTGTAAAGGGGACAATGCATTGCTTGAAGATTTGAGAAAGGTAAAAGTTAAACATACTGTATCAATTGGTGACAGGAAAGCCAGGGGAAATGAATTTAGAAGCTGTTTGCTGGGAACTTCTGTTGAAGATGAGACAGAGGACAATACGCTTGAGGTGCCTGAGAAAGAACCCCTTGCTTTCAGAAATAAATCAAATGTGAATTCAGGTGATAAAAAAACCAGTTTCGTTTCAACTTCTAAAGAAAACTTGAGAGGAGACATCAATGATGTTGCGCCATTAGCTCGCCCACTTCCTACAGAGGTGCCAACATTTCTTATACAGGAAGATTGGGTGTGTTGTGACAAGTGTCACAAGTGGCGGCTTCTACCATATGGTACAAATCCTAACCAACTTCCACGGAAATGGCTGTGCAGCATGCTTGACTGGCTGTAAGTGCTTTTGGTGGATATATGAACTTTATGGTTGTGTCAATAATGGTCAGAGATTAATTGGCATAAATTTAGTTGATACTTATGGATTGGCTTCAAATTTGAACAAATATAAAACCAAGTGGAACTTTATACTTAGTGATTGGTGTCTAGCTAGCAAGAATATCTAAGACTATACCTTGCTGCCATTTGAAAATGGAAGTTATATTTTCAATGGATGATGATTTTGTCAATAAAATAACTGATTAATGTGAAGGGTGCTTCAGAGTTCAGATGCTCACTATTAACCTCAACGTGATTATATTCTCTAAGCTAAATAATAAAGTATCCTTCTGGATAAATTCAAGTTTTTTCCTGTTGAAGAAAATGGCTTTTGTTGTGCTCACTCTCATCTCTAACTTTTTTCTCTGGTGGAAACTGTATTCAGGCCTGGAATGAACCACTGCACTTTTAGTGAGGAGGAAACAACAGATGCTCTGCATGCACTTTATCGATTACCTGTTGCAGGGAATCATGGTGACCAGCTAAGCCATTCTGTCAGTGCTGAATCCTCGATTACCTTGGTTAATACCTTGCATGATCTTGATCAAAATCCACAAGATCCTAGTTTTAGTGGTGGAAAGAAGAAACTTGAAATGAAAGAAGTGTCTCATCCAGCTCAATATAGTGTTAATAAGAAGCAGCTGAACTCTACAATGAAGAATGAACAGGTCTTTATTGAAAGAAGTTTACATAACAGGAGCTTGTCTTCTTTGGACACCAAGTTGCAGAAAAGATTGGGTATGCCTCATTTAAACTAGATTTGCTTGTCTTGGCAAAGGCCATAAATTAAAGAATTATTTAATTTTTGATTGCTAGGTATGCTAGCATCAACTCACATTCATGTTGGCGGTTCTCCGCATTTGGGCCAAAATACATGGTTTTTACAATTTCTGTAAAATGCACTCAATGAAAGCAACTCAATTTCTATGTTGCTAGAGGAATTAACTTTTGAGGTTAGACCATATTGTAATTTCCAGTTATAAAAGAGAATTGGCATTACCTATCAGAGAGTAAAATGAGAAATAAGAGAATCACCTACTCATAAAAAAGATGAAAATGAAATCAATCATTTGAGGCCATGTTCTTTATGATAAAAGAAATCTCTTAGACTTGGATAAAAAACTTAGAAAGAAATATGTGATGAGTGAGGAAGACTAGGATATTGCCTCAATATAAAGGTTGAAAAGTATACTATTACAGCTATTGGAGGTTTTCCTTTCTTTTCCCCCCTTTCGTAGTGTCAGTTGAAACTCATTAATACTTGATACTTGATGTGATGGTGTTCATGTAAATAAATACCTTGTTGTTTCTCTTTGATTCTAAGTTTTGTTTGTAGACACTAGGAGATGCCGGTCCGATTTGTTGATACTCTATGGCAATATTACATCTAGGATATGCTTTTGTTGATAGATGATCAGATTTAGATGTGCACTCTGATGACCTGTCTTCAGCTACTGAAGTCCTTGTGTGTACATAACATGTTCTTTGCAGGTGATGTGCAGCCACAGAAGTTCAAGAGCATGAAAGAAGCTGATCAAGAAGGTTTGAAGCATTCTAAAAAAGCAAGGATGGAGGGTATGCAATATGCAGTGGAAGATCATAATACTGGTGGAATCTCAAAGAAAGAAATGGGAAGTAATAATAAAAAATATTCATCATGCATAGATGTGAGGTATCTCTCAAAGGATTCCACAAGTCTTAATGTTAAAAAACATCAGTTTCAGAAGACAATGGTTACAGAGGATCTAGATCCAATGGGTATTGAGGGGAAGAAAAGAAAGTCAAAAGACTGGATGAACAATCAGATTTATCCTGGTAACCATTCTGGTAATGGGCAAGATAACAGTATTTCCGTGGAGGAGACAAGTTGGAGTGAATGCAGGAAAGAAAGGCACTCAAGAAAATGTAAATATGAGGAAAAGGACTCTAGCACAAGCAAGGGTGTTTGCAAACTGTTTGGAAAAGAGAAGATTAATTATTCACCCCAGTCAACTGTTGATGGTAAGAATTCAGAAAGAAGGGATTTGAGTGATGGACTGCAATGGATGGCAGCTACCTCTAGCTCATCCTTGATAACAAGCACTTGCAAAGTTAAAATCAACTTCCAGGATTTTAAGGACTCGCCTGTGGGGTCAGTCTGTTCTTCACCTTTGAAGATTTCTAAAAGAGTCAGTCCTAGGAGTTTTTCAGGCAATCATGGCAGCACAGATGTTGGTTTCTGTCACTTCAGTGACCAAACAAAATGCTTAGAAGGTGAATCTGTTGGTGTGAGCAACTGGTCTGAGACCTTAAGGAAGAAAAATGCCCCTGTTGTTGCACTTATCAAGGAAAAATCAAGGGATATCTATAGACATAATGATGATAAAGTTGAGAAAAAAAAATCTGGTCAGAAGGCTTCTTCCGCCAAAAGTCTAAATAATAGTACTAGAGAGGATGACCAATTTGGACGTGAAGGGTATGATGCCTCGCTTAGGAAAATGGATGCTGTTTCTCAGAAGGATTGCAAATCAAGTGCGTGGCATAATGTGCTGCAGAACCACAACAACAGTGAATTTTTGGACTTGTTTCCATCAGACACAATCAATCAAGTGGAAAAATCTGCAGGGAGACAGAAGTCATTAGATTTCTTAGTTTTTGGAAATAAAAAGGAAAATCAGTGTTGGAAAAGTAGAGAATCTGATGCATTGGAAGTTGATGGTTCTAGTTGTGATGGATTGGGAAGGGCTCCAAGACAACTTGGAAAGGATGATGGTCAGAATGGAGCTCAAGATGTTATGCTACGGCATCATTTGCTTGATGCCAGCAACATTCTTGCATCACATCATCTCAGAAACGATTTCTTTAGTCAGGTAGCAAATGATGCTTTGGAAGGAGTCAAGGATCTTAAGCACTTAGCAGATCCTCTTCAGGTGTTTCCTTCTTCAGTCTTGATTCTTTAGCTCTAGAACATTTCACTTTGGTTTACCTTTCTTCTGGAGAGTACTTATATGTTTACCATGAATAAAGTCTGACATGTATTTTCTTTGTACTTTGAAGATTTCTGCATCGGGCCTTCAAATTGCTGAGCTATTCTTTCAAGCAGCTTTGAAATTTCTTCATGGGGCATCACTTTTTAATCCTGATAACAACAGTACCAATAATGGGAACATGACATCGGCTGAAATGTATAGTCATGCTGCAAAACTGTGCGAGTAAGTATAGAGTGCCAACTGTTACAAGACTCAGTATGTTGTCTTTAAGAGGTCTGCTGAAAGAAAAGATAAGCGAAAAATAATTTATCAATCTGAACAGAGGTAGCAATAATGAATTATGAATGATAAAATTCCAGAACTGGTAATAGAGTTGCAGCGCCTCAAAATAGATGGTGAACTTGTGTCCCTCATTGTACTTTCACCTATAGGTCTGGTGTTATCTTGTTATGTTTTGCATATCAATTATCTAATTAAATTGTTTTTATGGCTTGACCACATAACTTAAAGCCCACACAAGCCTTCAATTGACTTATTCTTATAGTATTTAGTATGAGATTGTTACAAAGATACAGAGATTACTCAAAGTATGTAGAGGGGGAAGGAGATGATTATAAAGCAATTGGTGTCACCTCTAAGAAAATCATCACTGAATATAAGCTAAAAGTTGGTGTATTTTCATGTATAGTTTAGAGCAATATATTGCTTTATATTAACTTTATTATCGTGAGAAATGTTATCAGAGTTTTCCATATACTTGCCTTTTATGTCTTTTCCCAGCCATAAACAAAGAACTTAAAGCCTGGTAGCAACCTTTTACAGTTACACTGATAATATTTCCAGCTTTCAAACGACATGCACACTATCAAACTTCAAGACAGCTATGACATTTTCCAAAGCATATTTCAATCCAGATGTTGAGCAATACTTTGTTGGGATGATTTTGGAAGTGTTGTTTATGTCATTGTACATGCTTCTACAGATATTGTGCTTCAGAATTTGAGAGATGCAATGACTTGGCCTCTGCTTTTTTGGCACACAAATGCATTGAAGTGGCATATATGCGGATAGTGTATTCGAATGACCGCACTGCAAGCAGAGACCGGTATGAACTGCAAAGGACATTGCAAAGGGTTTGTCCAGGTAAAAAAAAAAAAAAGCAGGCATGTTTTCTAGATAAATTGAAAATGTTTGAATGAATAAAATCCTGGAAAATTTATCAAACCAATTCCATATCTTTATAACATTATAATTTTCTGAGATAAGAATTCTTGATTGACTTTTTTTCTCCTCTGGTTCCCAGTTAAGTCTCCATCATCTTCTGAGTCGGATGTTGAGAACCTAAACAGTGAAGTGAAAGTGGAGAAGAGACATATAACTAAGGATGTTGGTTGTTCTGAAGCAGCTAGAGATCATGTCATTCCTGCTAGAAACCAGCACAACGTTGTTCGGTTGCTAAATTTTGTACGTGTATCTTTTCTAGTATAATATTTCCTTCTTACTTTGTTGTGATTGTAAGTATCATATTGATTTGTAAACTTGGTAGACTTGTTGTAGTCGTGAAAAAGTTTAACAAAATGTTCTCTCATATGCTGTGAGAAGTTAAAAGCAGTGCAAGAATTATTTTTATTTATCAAAGATGTCAATGCTCGATGGAAAAATCCTGAAACTCCCACAGAATCATGTAAAAAGAAGAGATGTGATTGTTAGAATAGAAATTATATTATAAGGTCTTACCTAACAATTTAAGATTTTAGGTGAGATGGTTTCTTGATATGGTATCAAAGCCTTGTTGACCTAGCAGTCATGAGTTCGAATCTCACCACCCTCATTCTATTTGGTAAAAATCAAGCACGAGGTAGTGTGGACCTGTGTGCAAGTTTCAAGTCCAAAGAGTTTTCACTTGAGAAGGTGTGTTAGAAAATAATATAAATTATATAAAACTTAAACTTTTAAATGAGATGATTCCTTGACAACTCCAACATAGATTGTTCATTCACTTCCTTTTATGCCTTATTGTTGCCATATTTTAACCCTTTACACATTCATGCAGTCTAGCATCCACTTTGTACTGCATCATGCATAGTACAAAAATTTTGGCACAACAATTATAGTAAAACATGTTGCACTATTTTAACCCTTTACATCTGGTTGCAGACTGAAGATGTGAACCTTGCAATGGAAGCCTTGAGGAAATCTCAGGCTTCCTTTGCAGCTGCTGAAATAATTCTTACAGAGACAGGCAATACGGAGGGCATTTCGTCCATTAAGAAGGTCCTTGATATGGGCTTCCATGATGTTGAGGGGTTATTGCAGCTGGTTCACCTTGCAATAGAGAGCCTTCGCAAAACTCCTTGATTCCTTGGGGAGAATCTTAATTCCAGGAATATGTTCAGCTTCCTCCACTTCATGAATTTATAAGGAGGCACACAATCTCCATGCTCATAAAGGACTACGTGGAATGTAAGGTTTCTCCTGAAATTCAGAGGTATGCAACTTGCTGCTTTCCTGTTTTACTGTCGGAGGCTGGACACCATTTTTGACACTCCAAGCTGTTCATGAAGATAGACCGGTTTTCAAAAATTAAAGATGGCAATAAGCAACGCATTCTAAGTTGACAATTTTGAGCCCCTCAGGCATGCTAATGTTAGGAATCCAACTCACTATCATCGCCATTCTTGTGTGTGCGCACGTGCATGCTAGCGTGTTGATATCTCTATACACAGTTAATGTTACTGCTGTTTGTAAGCAGTTGCCTCACTGCAGACCCCAGAGGAAATAAGCAAGATAGAGTCGATAAACCTGTATAGGAGAAACAAGGACCTTGCTGACAGATAATAACAAGTCTCTCTCTCTCTCTTTCTTTGTAGTAGTCTCGATGATTATTTAAGGTTCCAGTCACATGTTCAAATCAGGGTTATCAGTTTTGTTCCATTTTGGTTCGAAATGTTTCGTACCAATTAAAAAAATCAGACAAAACGATATTGTTTTTACTTCGGTTTAAATTCCGGCCTGTTCTGGATTTTTCGGTCAAATACTAGTCAAAACGTTCCGGTTTAGTTCTACCTGTTTCGTTTCGATTAAATAGTATTTTTTTTAAATAATGAATAATTTTATAATATTAATTATATCTTTTAATCCGACTGTTAGATTGAGATGGAATTTTATGAGGAGTCTCTTGATATATTTATACATATTATATTAAAATTTCATAGTAATCAAAGAATGTAATGACCTTGCGAGATTGATAATGATATTCTCGTAATATTATACATGTTCATAATTTTGTTAAGAAAAATTATTTTATTGTATCTTTTTAGATTAAATTGTACAATTTTAAATAATTTTATAGTTGGATTTGAACTATTTTTTTTGAATTAATATATATATATATACATAAACAGTACAATCCTGAAATGGTGCGCCGAAACTATGTATATGTTGGTAAATGAAGCAGATATGTACTTCAAAATTCTTTTCACAAATTAAATGCCTTTTTCCCCCAAATTAGAACGAGATTTCATAATAATTGTGAAATTTTAAAGTTGCTTACAAAGTGATATGCCAAAAAAAATACAGCTTGGTTGTCTGCTAAATGGACTGGCTTCTCCGTCAATGGGCTTTCACAAGAGTATCGCCATGTCCTCTAAGTTATGGGCCTTGGCCCGTCAACAGTCCCACCAGTAAAGCCACCATTAGCATACAACCATGCAGCACCAACTTTTTTTATGCGAAACTTTTAGTGTATTTTAGGAGTTTAAGTGAGTAAAATATTAGTTATTTTAAAATTTTATAAAATATATATGTTTTGACTTGAACTCGAGAATTGTTATGCAAATCGTAAATTTTTTGTAATTTCATTACTCCCCGACAGATAGTATTAACTTGTTTCCTTGATCACCTGAAGTATTAGGTGTTTGTCACTGTGTTTCAAAGTGTTTTTAAAGAAAAAAAATTATTTATTTATTTTAAATTTAAAAAAATAATATTTTTATATACTAATATCAAAAATAATTTTAAAAAAAATATATATTATTTTAATATATTTCTAAATAAAAATCATTTTAAAAAACTTCCACAACGGAGATGCTGTGAAGCTATTACCTGTTTAAAAATAGCGAACAGGTCAGTTGGCTGTGTTTTGTTTCGGTGTTCCGGTTCAAGAATTTGACAGGATGCCATGGAGAAAATGGTGGAAAAACTAGAGAAATACCTGCTGACAAACACAGCAATCTAAATCATCTGAATCCCCCAGCTCGTCTGCATTTCATCAAACAAACAATTTAAATTTGATGATCTGATAAGTATATCCTTAACCCCCAAGGTGAGATGTTAGAACACAATCCCCACGAATGAAATGCCCTCCTCCGACAAAAACTCATACAATTGATTTTCCTAAACCCACACGCCTGTTGGCTGTGCGATGAGCGGCGCCTCTTCCATAACAATTTTCAGCACCTGAAGGGAGCAATCTGCCTCGCTTACTGTTCGTCGTTCATCTCCTTCCACATTCATCTGGAGATTAATGTAAATTTTATGCTCCACAACTTCTATCCCATTCTCAGCCAAAGCAAAAAATGTTTTTCTCTCGGCAACTCGACATCTTGCCTTGTCCCATGGCTACAATGGCAGCCAGAAACTGAGAGAATATGCAAATTTCTCCGGCTATCTATAATCCCCTGAAAATTCAGCTTCGAGTGCAGATTTCTGCCAAAGAAGACTGCCATTCTAGTTATCAGTTCCATTTTGATTGACATTTCATTTTTTCAATTATAACAATATATTTTGGCTTTAAAACCTTTGAGTGTGATGTTTTAAGGTTTTATTGTTTATATATCTATATTAATTCAATAAATATAATTTCAATTTAAAATTAAAGATAAACTAATTTTAAATTATGTATTTTAAATTTCAAATATAATTAAAAAAACAAGAGTTAATCGATATGATCCGATCAATTCGATGAGTTTAAAATCAATCTAAACAACTGTTAAAAATATAATTTAACTTTAAAAAAATTCAAGATGATATATTTTTAAAAAAATTATTGAGATAATAATATATTGGATTGATCCGGGTCAATTTATATTAACTTTCAAAATCTATGACTCAAGTCTTGAGACTATAATAACCCTAAATAAAACAAATTATAAAACTCAATTCTTAATAAATTTATTTTTGAATGATAACTGAGAAAAAATTATTAATAAAAATAAAAAAAATAATCTTTCAAAATAAAATTATGAATTTGAAAAAAAGTATAAAAATACCATTAACAATTTCACAAGGTCTTTCTAAGCTTTGATTGCCTAAAATTTTTAATTTAAAATATAACAATATGTTAGAAGACTCATCATGAATTTTCATATTGATCTAACTATTAGATTTAAAGATATAATTGATATAATAAAACTAAATAACAATTTTTTAATACAAAATAATATTTTTTAGCCGGAATAAAACTGGAACATTGCGACCAAGTTTTGAATGGAAATTACAAAGACAAACAAAGATTCTAAATGGGGTAAAATTTATTTCAATTTGTTATGTTTTAAAAACTAAAACGAGATATATCTAGACAGATATATCAATATTTCATACAGAACATAATCGAAACTTGCTACCATCAATGTCTAAGATTAACAAACATTGAGAAATATACAATTTCCATCCCTTTTTCAGGCGGATGCTAGCAGATGCAGAGCTCATGAAGACAAGATAGAACCTGTCAAATCCACTCCAATGTTCATTTCAAGGTATCATCAATAACAGGACTCGGTTAATTAAAAAAAATCAGTTCTCAAACTCGGCGGATATCAATTTATTCCATACACTAAACATTAAGCTAAATCAATTGACGGATAAACACGTTCCGGCAACAAAATACAGTTTTTTTTTAAGGGTGCAAGCTGCCTCCTACATCTAGAACCTTAAGCCATAATCTTGGCGGACCTCACATAGAGGCTATCAACAACCTTGCCAACGTTGGAAATGGTTTCCAATGTAGCTGGGTAGATTGCATCTGTTTTTGGATCATCAAAAATGACAAGGCATCCAGCACCTTGGTCTAAAGTCCCAGCAAATTTTTTATCCAGAATCATCTGAGATAGTTTCTTTTCCACATGATCTACGGGCAGTTCAATCAGATCTGCAATGTGAGCAATCTCAACCCTCGAGAATGGCTCGATCAACCTGCAGAGGTTCTGCTCTAGTAAAGTGTCATATAGGGATGAGAGATGTCGATGCACAATTGGGTCCTCCTCTAGCTGGGCCTTAAAATCCCGAAGTGCAGTCTCAAAGAGCTTCAAGGAGCGCTTCGCATGAGCATCAGCGATGGCTTTCATTGCATCCAGCTCAGGCCCCACATACTGTAGCCCTGCTTTGGACGATATTATTCCTGCAACATCATCAGCTTGGCTCACCATTATTTTGCACAACAGCATATACTTGAGGCTAAATACTGCTCGGGGATCTTCAAGAGCGTTGAAAGCTTCAAATGCTTCAAAGAAGTAGCTGTAAGCAGTTTTGTAATCCTTCTCTTCTGCATGAAGGATCCCACTCTGCAAATCTATAGTACCTTGTTGAGCTGGAGGCACATAAATTGCATTGGCTGCTGTTCTTGCTGCTGTTAGTGCTGCCTTGGCTTTAGGGAGGTTTCTTAGAGAAAAGTGGAGCTTACTCTCGAGCAAGTCTATGTCCACGAGAAGAAGCTTGTCATCCAATCTTCTCACCTCCTTGATCAGCCCGGAAAGCAGGTTTAATGCTTCTGAATACTCTTTATTTTCCATCAAAAGTGCTGCCAGTCTAGCTTCAACTCGTTGCCGAAGAAAAGTTCGCTTCTCAGCACGAGTCCACTGCACCATCTCTTTGCACAGAGAAATCTGGAGATCAGAAGTGTCTGGTATTTTAGCTACTGCATCAATAATCACACGGACAATTTTTGCAGTTTTTGCCTTGGGAATCAATGCAAAAAAGGGCCTCAACTGGGTCAGAAGGCTTCGAAGCTCCTCTGCCCGGTTTTCCTGTCTAAGAAGATCTGAGAGATTCGTGATAGCCTGTTCCTTAATCCTGAGTGATTCAGGAGAAGATGATGAGTTCTCTAGTATGCGGTAAAAAATTGAAATGGCTTCAGACGGATTTTTCGCTTCTAATGCCTGAGCAATTGAATCCGTAGTTGCAGGGAGACACGATGTGGACATGGCGAATGCTTTGGAATATCCAATTCCTGCAAAATGAAAATTTATTTGATATTTGCAACCTTGCCTCGAGCAACGAAAACTGATTGTACATCATAAAAGCGTGCACACGCCCATAGAAGAGGTGCTTGCAAGATAATCTTGAGTCCAAGTGTGACAAATCTTCGCATATGCTCAATTGTCAAAAAAAAAACCAATAGGACACCGAAATCACAGAGAAAGAAGACTCAATTATGCAACTGGGTCTACTTGTAAAACCTAGAACAACAACAAATTCTCTAAGGGTAAGATGTAGTAAGTACTCTGATCACAAATCAATCGAAAAACCAATGTTATAGCATGTCAGTCTTCGAAGAAAATCGAAGGAGGCACGAAGGATCACGATGCAAGACTTCTCTCAAATTGAATTTTGATAAAACTAATTCAAAATCACACAAGCTAAAAAGAGAAATAAGGAAAAACAAAAACATATTCTTGTTTACAATGAGAGAATCAAATCGATAAGGAGAGTATAGTGAACCGAACCTGATGAGAGACCCTGAAACCCTTGCCGCGAGAGAGGGGAAACAAGCAGATGCAAGAGCAGGTACCGAGTGAGAGCAGCATATAGGCCTTGTAGTAGATGTGTTTGTTTTTTAAGTTTTTTTGGGATTGCAAATAAAACAAAAATTAATTATAACTAATTATAATTATAAAAGGAATTAATAAATTCGAACTTTTAAATCTTCTTCCATGGTTTTTAAACTGTTTTTCTCTTAAAAAAATACTAAATAATATCTAAAAAATATTATTTAAATTTAAAAATATTTTTAAAAACAATATACATAACAACATCGAGAATAGTTGGCTTGTTTGGCATTACGTTTCAAAAATATTTTTGAAAAAATTAAAAAAATTAATTTAAGATAATTTTATTGTGTGTTTTTAGATCCGCTAATATAAAAAAAAATTAAAATATTTTAATATATTTTTGAATAAAAAATATTTTTAAAAACAACATCAACCACATTAACAAATAATCATTTCATATCAAAGTTTATAGTTAATTTTTCTATTATCTTTTATCTGATCATTAAACTTTTTTTTTAATTATGTCCTCAATTATGTTGAGATTGTTTTGTTTATTATTATCTACTTCGATTTGCACGTTCTAATTACCGTTAAATATTTTAAAACTAAATTAGTGATTAATTTTACAAAAATTAATATTATGTTTTTGTTAAACTACTTCACTAATAGAAGAGCTTAATTAATGTTTTTGATTAAATTTAATCATTAACCAGGACTTATTGTTAAGGAATCATCTTATCTGTCCCAAAATATGATTTATATTATTTTGTAACATGCATTCTTAAATGAAAGTTCTTTGGACTTGAAACTTGCATAGATTCACATTACCTTGTGCTTGATTTTTATCAAATAGAATGGGATTGTGAGATTCAAACTCATTACCGCTAGGTCAACAAGACTCTAATACCATGTTAAAAAATCATCTCACCTAAAAACTTAAACTGTTGGGTGAGATCCCAGAATATAATTTATATTATTCTCTAACAGTTTTCACGCCCCATTGCTAGCAGGGATCGGCATGAACTGCAATCGGCATTGCAAAGGGTTTCTCCAGGTAAGAAATAAAAAGGCAGCCATGGTTAAAATCCTGGAAAATATCATGTCAGCCCAATGCTATATCTTTATAACATTAGGGTTCATCGAGAGAAGAATAAAAGTGGAGAAGAGACCTGTAACTAAGGATGCTGGTTGTTCTGAAGCTAGCAACTAGAGATCATGTCATTCCTGCAGCTTCAATTTGTAAGTGTATCTTTTCTAGCACACTATTTCCTTGCTCTGTTGTGATTGCAAGTATCATTTCGATCTGTAAACTTGCTGTAACCACGAAAAAGTTTGAACAAAATGTTATCTGCTGTGAGAATTTAAAATTAATCGGTGCAGAGATTATTTTCAATCATCAAGGATGTCAGCTCTTGATGGAAAAAATCTCCCACAGAATCATGTTAGGTGTGCAACTCCCTGTAATTTTTTATAATATATAGAAATATTCATGTCAAATTATTGATAACATATAAATAATTAAACAGAAATATATCTGAATTCATATCTGAAAATTGTTCTCTAGAGTTGTACGGATGATCTTTCAAATTAACACATTCTCCTTTTAAGAGCCATTTGAATCTCTATACTATAACTTTATTTTCTCTCTGATGATGGGATGTCGAAATAAAAATGAAACAGGACGTATAATCTAGAGACCATGACCATATATATAGGTAACAAGTTACCCTTTGGTATTCATGCCTTTTGGCATTTCTACTCTTTGTATTTCTACCTTTTAGTATTCATGTTTTAGCCTATCACTAAAATAAAAAATAATCATTTAATCTCTACATCAAAAAAACTCAATTGTCTAAAAATATTTAGTTGATCATTTGTAATTAGATTTCACTATATTTAAGAGTCCTCACAGAATTATTCTGCACAACTGAATTAATTATCCAATATTTGCCTCACAACCGATCCCAAAGGAAACAAGTCAGACTAAGTTGATAACCTGTGTAGGAGAAAAGGTTGTCAATACCGTTTTGGTTGGTGTTTCGTGTTTTCTATTGGTACGGAATATTTTGGTTTTGGAGCGTTTCGGGATTATATTGTTCATATATAATTAATTAATTATGTATATGAAAAAAAATTAATTTAACAAACATAATTAAAATTCAAGATAAATTAACTTTAAACTATACAATATAAACACAAAATAAAACAAATATAATCTCAAAATTAAAAATATTTCTAAAATTCTAAAATATTATGAAAATAAAATATAAAAAAATATATCATATCATATCAATTTTAACTACACAAGTAAGCATTTAATCACAACCATCCCTTGTTTGACTTTGTCAGAAAGCACACAGCAATCGAAGGGATCAAAGTAGTGTACACTATCATTAACCTAAATATTATACATATTTTGTCGGGCCCACTTTCTGTGAGAAAAGACACGGAACCGATGTTAAAATTTGAGCTTCTCATCTTCTTGACGAGATGCAATGCATACTATGAGAGAGAGAGAGAGAGAGAGAGAGAGAGAGAGAGTGCCTGCATGCATGCCAGAAGATAGATAACAGAGGCGGTGAGGAAGGTCCAGTACCGGCCAAGATGAGCGTCTGCAACATATGCACCCAAGATAGGAGTCATCCAAATGGTGCCGACCCAATTTGATACATTATTCGATGGCTTCACTGTGCCTTCATGGAGCTTTTTGGCGAGGAGTCTGAGGAGCTGAAGAGTGAGGATGAGGAAGCCGCTGACCTGAGGACTTTTATTTTATTTTTTTTAGTATGTCTGGAAGAGCTGTTGCGATAGCTTTTCAAAGTGTTTTTCGTGCCGAAATATATCAAAATGATATTTTTTTATTTTTAAAAAATTATTTTTGATATCAGCACATCAAAATAATTTAAAAATATCAAACTATATTTATTTAAAATGAAAAAAAAATATCAAAAGCTGCGGCACGGCAAGTGAAACGTCGTGCCAAACAGCTTCTTATCCATGGCCCGAAACAACATAACTTATACATTTCAACTAGTATTTAGCTGAAATATTATATATAAATTAGAATTTACACTAAAATAAAAACGTTGCTGTTTTATCTTATATTTTTATTAATATAAAATATTTCAGTTAAAACGAAACCAACCAGAGAAATAATTAGGGAGCTTGCTGACACAAACAAGAGCAAGTCTCCCTCTCCCTCTTCTGCACTATCCTCGATGAAAATTTAAAGATCCAGACACATTTTTCTTCGATGAAATAGTTTCATTACCATTTGAACATTGATTTCTAGTACACTGAAAATTATCACGATCAAACTCGTTGAATATGAAAAGTTGTGCACGAACCTTTGCCTTCTTTTTCTCTCAGCTTTGACAAAAACCCATGCGAGTGTGCATGAGTTAACAAATATGAATTGATTGACATGGAAATAGATTAAGACAATTGCTCCTTAACTTGTTGAAAATCAACCAGGTGCAATGATGGTGCCCACCAGTTATTTGATCTCCTGCCAAAACAATTTTTCATTCGGGAAATTCAATGGACTACTGACGTAACATGGGCACATAATGTTTTCCAACTTATGTTGAAGAAAAATTTTAAAAAAAGATTAAATGAACTTCAGTTTTGATTTGATCTCAAATATCCTCATTTATCATGATTTTAAACAAAATTCCAACACATACATGCATTGACAGGTAAAATTATATATATATATATATATAGCTTTGAAAAATAATTTAGGAAAATAGCATGCTTTAATGGGTTTTTTTTCACTTCTAGTAGTGCACAATCTAATAAAATTTTGAAATTTAAAAAGCTGTGTTATTCTTCATGCATGTTTAGTAGTATGGTTGAAGTTATTTTTTAAAGTGTTTTTTGTTTAAAAATATATTAAAATAATATTTTTTTAATTTTTAAAAATTATTTTTGATATCAACATATGAAAATTATCTAAAACACTAAAAATATTTAATTTAAATTAAAAAATTAAAAATAATTTTAAAACATGATATCAAACAAGATTTTACAGGAGGGAATGTGTTTACAAGAGTTGCATAGCCTATTTTCAGTAGTATGCTTTAAAATTTTAAAATTTCCAATAGGTTGTGTTATTAAAAACATGGATATAAAATCCAATTTAAAAATTAATACAGAATAGGATATGAATCACGAGTGAGTTGGAAGAGTTGGTTACCATAAAATAAAATAAAAATCAAAGAATAATTCTATAAATTGCGAATTGGGTCTTAACTGGATGAGATCTGGATGATGAGTCAGCAGAGGGTTTTTTCAACTGGATTGGTTGAGAGTAGTCTGCTAGGTTCCAAAACAACCAACTATAATAATGACAGAGAATATCACTAACTATTAAATTTTAGTATTTGTTTGCGCTGTGTTTTGAAAAACATTATTTTTATTTTTTGGTTTAAAATATTTTTATTGTATTTTTTTATTTTAAAAAAATATAAATTTTAACTTCAATCACATTTTTAAATAGACTCTAATAAGTCAACCCACTAATGTTTTATTTTTTAATATTTTTATCATGGAATTTAAAAATAAAATTATTTTATTTTTTCAATATTTTTAAATTAAATATAAATCTTAAAAAATAAAACGAAAAACAACACCGTTAAGACTTGTTTAAGAGTATAGTTTAGATTGTTTTTCAAAATGTTTTTTTGTTTAAAAAAATATCAGAATAATTTTTTTATTTTATTTTTTAAAATTTATTTTTGATATTAACTCATTAAAATAATCTAAAAATATATATAAAAAATAATTTAAAATAATTTTTTTAAAAGTTTTTAAAATTACGATATCAATAGTGAAAGGTCTCTAGTTTAATGATTAGATTGGAATCTCATATGTGAGGAGGGGCCACGTCAGGGTCTCTTCTTGTATTCCAACCACCCGACCTAATTGCTTAAAAACTCCTTTCAGACAATCATGGCGACACCAAACATCTAATATATTTTTCTTTTATTTTTTGGACTTTTCCATGCCATATCAAGACATTTCTGTGCAATAATAATATAAAGGCTTTCTGCGTCCAACGTGGGAGTTTACAAGGGACCTCCTAGATTTATTTATTTAAGATCTATACTAGTTCCAGTTTTTTATTATTATTATTATATAATAATAATAAATAAATAAATAAAATCTGGTTGATTTTTTAATTCAGTTCACATCTTGTTAAAATTTGTAAGTTTTTAAAAATAATTTTTTTTACATTTAGAAAAAATTGAACCGGAACTTTACCCTAATTTAATCATCTGAATTTATTTAATTTACATCATGTTATGTTAAAACCGTGTTTTTAAAGAGTTATAAATATAAAATTATTTAAATATTTTTTAATATATTGATATTAAAACAATTTATTTTAAAATAAAAAATACTGTGAAGATTGAGATTGGAAGAAGAGAACTAGTATAAGTTGATTTGATAGAAAACAAAATTGAAAAAAAAATGTTTTTAATTATTATTTTCTTAAAAAATATATTCCTCTCTTTATTCAATCAAGTGGCCACCCACCAATCATTGCTCGTTTCGTAATCACCTTCAACTCAATAGAATCAACTGCCATGTCCAAAGTTTCTGCCTGTCACATCTATTTAGGTATGTATTTTCATTGTATTTTAAAAGTATTTTAGAAAAAAAATATTTTTATTTTTATTCTAAAATAAAAAATATATTTTTTAAAATTATTTTTATATATTGATGTCAAAAATAAAACAAATCATTTTACTGTATTTTTATTTTAAAACACTTTCAAAAACAATTTTAATCATACTCTCTTTTACAAAATAATATAAATCATATTATGGAGTCTTAGCTAACACCTTAAGCTTTTAGACGAATTGGTTTCTTAACATGGTATCAGAACCTTGTTGACTTAACGGTTACGAGTTCGGATCTTACTACTTTCATTCTATTTGGAAAAAAAATCAAGTACAAGGTGGTGTGGGCATGTGTGCAAGTTTTAAGCTCAAAAAGCTTTCACTTGAGGGGATGTGTTAGAGAATAATATAAATCATATTCTGAAATCTCACCTAATAGCTTAAGCTTTTAGATGAGATAATTCTTTAACATGTTAGAGAATAATATAAATCATATTTTGGAATCTCACCTAATAGCTTAAGCTTTTAGGTAAAATGGTTCTTTGACATGTTATCAGAACTTTATTGACCTAACAGTCACGAGTTCAAAACTCACCATTCTCATTCTATTTGATAAAAATCAAACACAAGATAATGTGAGTATGTGCAAGTTTCAAGTTCAAAAGGCTTTCACTTGAGGGGGTGTTAGAGAATAAAATAAATCATATTTTAGGGCTCAACTAATAACTTAAGTTTTTAAATGAGATGGTTCCTTAATACTCTCAAACAGTCACTTACTTGTCAAAACAGTTTTCAGTATTTTTATTATTATTATTATTATTATTTTGCCAAAGGCCATAGATATTTTTTCATAGTTACATCATTTTATAAATAGTTTAAGAATTTATTTATGCACATATTAAGTTCCGCATGACTTTGTCATTTTTAATAATATGAATCTCCACAATGACAAGCGACATGATAAGGTACATTGAACTCAAATAAAATTTAAAAATATATATATTAACAAGTTTCAAAATTTTAATTCCACACCACTACATGCAAAGAATCTTTAAATCTTACTGAGAATTTGATGAATCAAATTCAACATTATAGAATTTATATAAATATACATTTAGATAAAAAAAATTACAAATGTTTGATCATATCTTTGAATATATTATTTAATTTATTTTTTAAATTCTCTTGAATTGTTTAATTACTTGATTTCTTTTTTTACCATTTCGAAAATAATAAAAATATTATATTGATTACTCACCTTAATCGTTTCCTCAACATTAAATGAATTTTAAGTTTTAAAAAAATGATCGAATGAAATTTAGATACAAAATTCATTTGGTTCATCAACCAACTTGCGTTTATACTGCGTTGAAGTTTGTGTTTAACATTATAGTAGCTTGAGCGACTACAGTTTTTTTAAAAATAATTATAAATTAATGTTTTGTTAATCAAGATTTGATGTGGGTGTGATAGTGACGTACAATATTTTTTTTATAATACCTTTTAAATTATTTTTTATTTGAAAAAACATCAAATTGATAATTTCTTGGTGTATTTTTTATACTTTTAATGTACTGATATAAAATAAAATAAAAATATTATTTTAATATATTTTGAAAAAGATAATGAATAGTTATGGGTAAGAAGAGGCACACAAAACTATAATATTTTTAAATATATAGTTGAGATAAAATATAAAATATAGACAGCGGCATAACATAAACAAATAGAGCCAAAATCCTTGATTGAAAAGCACACTAAAAGAGATTCTGTGCTGTCGCAATGAGCATCTGTACATCATCTGCGGTAAGCAATTTAACTTTTTTTTAACTAAAATCTGCTCGAGACAGAGACACCAGCCATTGTTCTGTAGCAGCAATTTCTTTACCTTTACCAACCCAAGGTAGCAGCGATTCGTCGTTGTGGGTAATTATATTTTATTTGTTAATCTAATTTAAATTAAACACATCAATAAAATATAAAATGTGGAAACACCAACAATAACTAAATATAAAAAATAAATCGTTGATTTTTTACTTATAAAAAGAAGAAAACATCACTGAAAATTAATCTTTACGTTACCATCAATATCAAAACTATAACAGTTAAAATTATTATCACTATTACTGTTTAAATAATTAAAATTATTAAATTGCCCTGAAGAATAAAAAAACAAAATATTTTTATAAAAAAACAAGCAAGAAAACAATAATAAAAAAAGCAATCACCAAAATTATTATTATTATTACGCAAACAATGAAACTATAAAATTATCTTGAATAATAAAAAAACACTTTAACAAAAGAGAAAAAAAAAAAGAAGACAAAACTAAAATAAATATTAGGAGCATAAAAAAATCACTTGATCCAAAGAACAAATAAAAATAATAAAAAACACCAAAAAAAAGAACAAAGGGAAAAAATTGTAAAATGATTGCCAAACATAAATTAAAATTTCAGGACTGGACAAAAAATAAACATTGTTTAAGAAGGACCGAAAAAACCAAATGAATTAATACTATATAAAAAATTAAAAGAATAAGAACCGAAATGTAAAATAAAATACATAATTAATTTCCATTGAAGAACAAAACTGCAGCAAATCAAAACTTTGAGACTGAAAAAACAAAAGATTTTTTTTAAAAAAAATAACGATGTAATTTTTAAAAAACATTAAAAAAATAAGTATTGTTTGGTACTACAATTCAAAAACGCTTTTGAAAATGTTTTATTTTAAATTAATTTTTTAGGTATTTTAAGATCATTTTCATGTGATATCAAAAATAATTTTTGAAAAATAAAAATAATATTATTTTGATGTATTTTTAAATAAAAAATACTTTCAAAAGCAAGCGCAACCACATCCCCAAAAAGTTAATAAGAACATAAATGAAAAACAACATGTATAACCAATTTTAATTGGAGGACAATAAAAACAACTTAAAACCTGTAAACTGAAAAAATTAAAGGAACAAAAAACAAACAAAAAATCTAAAGAACAAGGGTTGCAATGAAAAACAACATATATGATCAATTTCAATTGAAAAGTATAATTGAGAACAATCAAAACTTGTATTGAGGAAATCGGGAAGAAAAACAAAATTAAAAGACCAGGGGTTGAAATCAAACACACTCAAGCATAGAGGACAAAAATCCATTTTGCCGTTGTAAGAGAGAGAAAAGGGGGCAAGAAGAAAAACTGACCACCGACTATACTTTGATCTTCGTCTAATGACACGCGCACTACCATGAGGAAGACAACACGGCTGCACACCCGGAGACACGTTGACCTGACATTTTAAACCACCTAAGGAAGCCACATGCGTCGCCTGAAAAGCGTGTACGCGTAAAAACTAACAGCGCGTCCGAATGATGCGCTTGCAGTAACCTTGAGGAAAAATAATTAAAAAAAATACAAAATGACCTAAACACCACAGGACTAAGCGATTACCACGAAAATTTTGGGCGTGAAAGTATCTCTATGCCCCCAGCGTCAGACCTTTGTTTATGTCGTTTCTGAGGGTATCCAAGTAGTTTTAGTTAGCAAAAAAATGTGAAACACATAAATTATCATCATCTTTAGTGCCTAGTCTGTGCCTCACCCGAGGGCAAAGTCGTTATTGCACTATTCAAGTTTAGGAAAAAAACTCCCCCATCTAGCCTCCATTCTCTTGTTAGTGACCAGAGATAAATAGATAGTTTCATTATACAAATAAAAATAGAAAACACCAGGATACCCTAAACACAATCGGCAAATGCCACACTAGTCTCTCCTGTAAATGTCCAAAATACCACCGTACCGAGGGTTAAAATTTACGGATCAAGGGGTAAAAAGATAATTGCAGTGTTGAAATTCACAGTGATTGGTGTCTAGGAACACAATGAAATGTCAACGTGTTTTATATATATATATATATTATCAATCTTATTATAATATTTTGAAAATTTAGGAAAGATTGTTATCATTTTTAATATTATTTTAATGCTTTATTTTATTTATTTACACATATTGATATTATTTTATTTAATTAGATGTTTATATAATTTTTATATATATACTTAGAGTTTTTTATATATAAAGTACCACCTATTAATACTATTTTCAATTACTGTAAAAATATTATTATTATTATTATTATTATTATTATTATTATTACTATTTCCAAAGTCGTTATAAATGATATGGAGTGTAATCTACCTTTTAATTATAAATCTAGCAATCAATTTTTTTTAACAAACCTAAACTTGTATAATTATACTTCTCATTTTTTTGGATGACAATAAACTCCACTTTTTGAAAAGCGTATATTGTAGGTCCAGATAAACGAGTAAAATTCGGGTTGTTCCAAACTCTTACAAGGAGCACACATTTTAACTCGAACTCAAGATCTGCTGTGCAGATCGCAAGCCTCTACTACCGCGTCACACACTTTATAGACTTGTATTATCACACTGTTCAATACTATTATCAATAATTTGAATAGTTGTTGTAAAATGACAAGGCGGGCCAGAATGTAGATTAACTACTAGTTCGAGCACTGCTAATCTCGTATAATATTATCATAAAATTAATTTACCAAAAATATTTATAATTACATCTATAAAATTTACAAATGAAATCTCGGGATGGATGTCCATTTTTTCATATTTTTAAGTGAGATTTGAGAATATCATGGTGATACTCATTTAATTTGTTTTAGATGTTTATATATATAAACACACATTGTATTTGGCTTGAGAAAAATATTAAATTGATTTTTTTTTATTGTTTTCAATAATTTTATTGTGTTAATATAATAATAATAATAATTTTAATATATTTCTAATTTAAAAAATACCTTTCACCACAATACCAAACAAACACTAAATCAAGAATGAATAATATAATCTTACCTTTAATTTAAATCTTTTCTTTTTAATCCTGAAATTATTTTTTCTCTTAATTATTCTACATGTCTTTCATGTTAACATTTAAGTTTGAACTCAATGAGTGAACGCAAAAGAAAAAAATCCCGACGAGTTTACCGATCCAATCATGGATGCTCCACCAAAAGAAGAAGACCAAGAAAGTATTTAGCTCCGAAGCGTTTTTCTCATATACCTGAAAACATATCCAAGAACACGGTGAGCATTTTTTTTCTTCATATTACAGTTAAGTTTTTATAATTTAAGGATTTTGAAGATTTATTAATGAATTATTTAAATTTTAAATTTAAGTTAAAACTGAAAACAAATTAGTTAATCAAGGTTATTAATTTATTCAGTTATAAAAATACATGCACATGTATAATGCTGTGTAGGTGTATGAGTACGTGTACATGTATGCTGCTAAAGGCACATGCATACACAACATCGCAACACAAAAAGATGACGTGATTTTCTGACCATTCATTGGTCATAGATTTTACCACAATCATTAAATTTTATTACAGCAACTCTCAAGCTCATCGTTTTCTCCCTTTCTCTGTGTCTTATTTTGTTTTTGTTTGTGTAGGAGAGCTTATGTCATGTTCTTCAATCACCAGATAGATTCTCTCTTCATTTCCAAAATTTAACCACCAAAAAAAAAGTAAAGAAAAGAAAAATCAACTTTTTATTTATTTTTGAGATCCAACAATGCTATTTTTTCTTTATCAGGGTTAGTTTTTGGTTCTCTCCCTCTTTCTTTCTCCAACCCTTCAATCCAATCCTTACAAAAACCTTGTTTTATCGTCCAATTCTCCATCTGGGATTTCTTGTTTTAGTCTCCTGAATCCGATTTAGCCAAAAAGTTTCAGTCTTTACACCAGATCAGAGGTTGAAACAGTGTGTGTGAATTTGCTGGTTTTGGCGGGGGATTTGTGGCCGTTTGATTTGTTGACTTTTCGAGTTTGAGTTGATGATCAAAAGAGGATAAGATTGGTTGGTGGAATTTTGATTTGGTTAGTGTTCCATGCTTGCATGTAAAGAATTGTGGACTTTTGGTGCGCTCAAAGTTTAATCATTTTTGTTGATTATCATCAAGGGTTTTTGGGGTTTTTAATTCATAGGGTTGTTTTATTTTATTTTATTTTTTATTTGTTGAATTTTGCATGTATAAGCATTAAGGGGTCCTCTGCTAAATTGTAGAGGATCCCTATACACCGGCGTTGGTTAGTTTTTATAGTTTTTGTTTTGAATTGGGAGGGGGTAAAACATATAGTTATTTGAATCGTGGTTTTTTTTTGAGGGATTTTTCTAGAATTGGCATTTTATTGATTGGTGGTGTGCTAAGTATCGAGTGTATTTATATAAATTATTTTTTGGACGGAAGATGTTTGGTTCTGGTTCCAGTACCGGCCATGATAATAGTGGTGTAAGTCCCGTACGCTTCGTGTGGCGTTATGGAGGTGGAGAAGTGTCCATCTGTGGTACCTTTACCAGGTGAGTAGCTAAATTGAAACATATTATTATTATTTGGTTTTGAATGTATAAATGGATTTTTAGTCATGTTATTTACTATGCATTCTATTTTTGTAGCTTTTAGGGTTTTTTGGTTTGTCATGTGTGTATCTAATCGAGTTGTAATTTGGGGCAGGTGGACTGATCTTATACCTATGTCCCCGATGGAGGGGTGCCCTGATGTTTATCAAGTTGTTGTTAGCTTAGTTCCTGGATTGCATCAGGTTTGTTGAACCAACTCAGCTTGTAAAGCATATTTTACAGCCGTGCATGTGATGATATGGTAATTATTTTTTTGTTCCACTGTATAACTATTTAAGTCAGTTTTTCAGACTTGAAAGGAAAGTAACTCAGATTTTGTTAATCTTTAATTGATGTGGTTATGCTATACAAATATAACCCACGTCTTTGCTAGTTATCCATGAGAATTTATGGACCTTTTGTTCTCTTAAGTAGTCAAAATGGAGAGCATAGAAATGGAAGGTGATAGATTCTTTTTAATATGTAGCACAAGGAACATGGTAATGAGAGCTATAATGAACCTGGTCTTATGCCATTACTAAAAAAGGAGGCCATCTCTGAAGAGCATCAGCCCAATGGAACATAAATGATTCAGGATTATGGAGTTTTCAATTGTTTCCCTTTAAGTTAAGCTTCTGGGACATAATCCATTGCCTTTTCCATCGAGGTCAAGATTATTGTCATGATACTAAAATGAGCTTGTTTAAGTTTTTATGTTTGCTAATGAATGCGTTCTGCATTAGCACGTGGTTTTCAACAGGTTCAATCTGTTGCTTTCTCAGAATGTTTTTAGAGGAGTTGTCTGATTTGATTAACATACAACATATTCAATTTGCTCTCAGTTTTAGAAGTCAGTTAAGTTAATAATGTTATTGTTTAAGCCTCTAAGAAATTGAATATGTGGTAGGCCAAGCTATGTGAGGAACTGTAGGAGCTGCTGATTTCAGTGACATCTGCAGGGTCTTCATTCTTCTTTTTAATATGTTAATGGCTGTAGGGATGGAATAGGATGTTAAAGTGTTCTAGGTCTGGTGTATCTATGTTTACTATTTTCCTAATTAATGTTCTCATCAACACCCATGTTAAGAGATTTGTATTTCTGACATCTCCGCTACTGTCAAAATTGATGTCATTTTCGCTTGCAGTTCAAGTTCTATGTAGATGGACAATGGCGGGTTGATGAGCAGCTATCCTTTGTTAATGGGACTTATGGGCTTGTAAACACTGTTGTCTTAACTAAGGATCCTCCACAAGTCATTGATTCTGAGACACCTGGGAGATCCAACATGGAGCTGGATGATGTTTCTATATGCACGGTAAGATAAATATTTCAGCTTTTACATAAATATTGACTTTTAGACCAGTTGTCGAGCCCTGATATGTAGCTGTATTTCATAGTAGGTGCTATTATTTTTTAAGCATTGCTTTTGTTTCCCATCCTTGCGGTTTTGCTTGGGAGAAGCCATTTCTTCTTGTACTTTTCTGCAGCAATTGCACTTTCTCAATCTAGATGCCTGTTTATGTGCGTCCATGTTGTGTTTCATCCGTACTGCTGCATTTCTTTTTTGTCATTTGTAGACAAGATTCGATTCAGAAGTGTTTGTGTGCCATATTTGGTGTTGCCTTAGGGGAATGTAAACGTATCGGTAGGAAGGCCCAAAGGGAGAGAACAGATGAATCATCTTAAATAAAAAAACACTATTTCCTCCACGCTGTGCTTTGCCTGAAAAGACTTCTCTAAATTTTGTTTTCTGGGGTTATTACAAGAGAGAAATAGGGTTGGAGCTGGCAATGAGGCAGAAATGAAAAATTACTAGTTGAGAATCTCTTCACCTTTGGAAAACATCCAAAATGGCTAATTTTGAAATGGATATGATCTTGAGCTGTTTAGGTTTCTTCAGCTCTTGAAACTATGAAACGGAAAAGTAGTGTTGTTGAGATTTTAATTATTTTAGGTTTGATACTTCCTATGTATTCTTTCTGTGGCAGAATTGGTCACTCTTTTAGTTGGTACTTTTCAGGAAGTTATCCAGGGGATGTCAGCAGATGACTTGGAGGTCTCTCGTCATCGTATTTCTGCATTCTTGTCCTCACATACTGCATATGAGTTGCTTCCAGAGTCAGGCAAGGTTTGAATGCTTTGCCTTCTTCAGGAGCTAACTGAATTGCTATGTTTTCAACTACAACTGAGATGTTCATCTCTTGCTTGTTGTGTCTTCCTTTTCAGGTTATTGCCTTGGATGTTACTCTACCTGTGAAGCAAGCCTTTCATATTCTCTATGAACAGGTGAATCTCTACGAAGCATGCAGACACAGACAAACATAAGCTGAAAACATTCAGCAAGTTAATGTTCTTGCTAACAAACCTGAAACTAATCCAAAGTGCCTTGAAATTTTGTATTATTTAGTTTCCATTTTTGGAACTATTGGTCCTATGGGCTTCTCTGTCAATTAAAATGTCCGCTACATTTATAGTTGTATATTAGCTCAGATTTCTCTTGCTGATTTAAGCTGCTTTTAGGGCATCCCCGTGGCTCCTCTTTGGGATTTCTGTAAGGGCCAGTTTGTTGGTGTGCTTACTGCATCGGACTTCATCTTGATTTTGAGGGAGGTGTGTATTTCGACTCTTTTTTATGCTAATATGATTTGTGATGCTTTTAAGGGAAGCTGTAATATACTATAAAGAGAAAAATAAGCTGTATCTATGTACAGCATGAAACTGGTAACTTTATTTAATATGCATTCCTTCTAGGGCCTAGAGCTATATAAATACCAAAAGTAAATGCTTAGGATCAAGAAGATACAATTCACAGCAAAATAAAATAAAATAGTAAAGTTATTTCCTTCTTTAGTTACATCATGTGTTTTAGTGCTAATTAGATTCGTCATTAGTTTTGGCGAATAAAGTGCTGTACATTTTTTTTTCCTGTCAACTACTAGAAAGATAACTATTTTCATTTTGCTGAGGAGAATTAACTGAAGAGAATTAAATTTTAAAAGTGGCCCATGACTGCAAAACTACACAAAAGGTTGAGTCACATGCATCACAACCCCACACTTCTAAGTGGTCATAACATAAGCTTAAAAGAAAGTGGTTGCATTTACATGCTTATTAGTTTTCTGATGTCTTCATTTCATGCATGATTATTCGTGTTTGTCTTGTTTTTTCAATTGCATGTTTTCCAAGGTATCAGAAAACTTGTGCATTCATGTGGTTGTGCTCACACACAAATGCAAGCATTTTAAATTCACAGCCTTGTCATCATAAGCTTAAAAGAAAGTGGTTACATTTACATGCTTATTGGTTTTCAGATGTCTTCATTTCATGCATGATTACTCAAGCTTGTCTTGTTTTTTTCAATTGCATGTTTCCCAAGGTATCAGAAAACATGTGCATTCATGCGGTTTTGCACACACACACACAAACACACAAGCATTGTAAATTCACAGACTTGTCATCATACGCATCGGTAATGTACTTGTTTTTTACATTTGTCACCATAAGAAAGTTTTAGTTTATCTAGTTGTTATGGTGCTGTACATGTTTGGCATTTGTCTCTTGGTCGTTTAACATTTATGAAGGCCACTATTTCAGCTTGGAACTCGTGGATCTAATCTAACAGAGGAAGAATTAGAGACACATACTATATCTGCTTGGAAGGAAGGAAAAGCACATCTCAGCAGACAAATTGATGGCAGTGGGAGAGCATATTCTAAACGTCTGATCCATGTAAGTGCTTCTGCTTAGACTCTTTAGCATGCAAAATAATCTCCCAGCAGTTATTTGTCAAAATTAAGCATCTTACATGTTGGGGTTTTCATGTTAATTGTTTATTTTGCTCCTATGCGTGCAATCATCTATAAACTTTGGATGCTGTGAGTGTCAAATACACTTGGAGAAATGGTTGCAAGAATAATCTGTCTATTCACTGTCGATTCTTTTAGCCCCTCACGCGATTTGGATATGGTTTGCAAGGGGCATATGGGTTGAAATGCTCATTTAGATTGCTTGGAAGTCACCTGTGTATAAGTTTGTGAATCAGATGGTGCAAATGAGCTACTTGAGATGTAGAACCTTAGATTTCTCTAGTTTAGTGATTCCTTATTCTAATGTTGCAATCTGCTGTGTCGCTATTAATTTATCTACCACTCCTTTAATATGCAGGCTGGGCCATACGACTCACTGAAAGATGTTGCTTCAAACATTTTGCAAAACAGCATATCAACAGTTCCCATCCTTCATTCTTCTGCTCAGGATGGTTCATTTCCCCAGCTACTACATCTTGCTTCCTTGTCGGGAATACTAAAATGTAAGCCTTCTTGGTTTGATGCCTGGGGGTGTATAAATTGTTACTAACACGTGCACCTAATTGTCAGGTATATGCAGGTATTTCAGACATTCTGCTGGCTCCTTACCCATTCTTCAACAGCCAATTTGTTCAATTCCTTTGGGTACATGGGTTCCAAAAATTGGGGAACCAAACAGACAACCATTTGCTACGCTGAAACCAAATGCTTCTCTCGGTGCCGCCCTGTCTTTGCTGGTTCAAGGTAATTCACATTTCAAAATAATACTCGTGCTACAACCACTCTGTTATCTGTTTCTGTTTGTGCATTGCTGATTAATGTTCTTTAACCTCTCCTAACCTTGTGCTACAATACCTTCATACAGCCAATGTCAGTTCAATACCAATCGTAAATGATAATGATTCACTGCTGGATGTGTATTCTCGAAGGTAACTTGTGCATCTGTGAGTGCATGTGCATCCGTGTTTTGGATCGTTGTTATTGTTGAGTTGCAGGTTAAGCCAACTTTGACTTAAGGATGTTGTTTTCTTGACAGTGATATCACTGCCTTGGCAAAAGATAAGGCCTATGCACAAATTCATCTTGATGAAATAAGCATTCACCAGGTAACTAGAGATGATCACCTTGTCACTAGGTCATAGAACTCTAGTGCCATACAATTGTATGCACATTCTTGCTCATTTCCTGAACCCATCAACTGCCACAGCATGCACACAAATCTCCATGTTTTAAGCAATTAGAACATGCAGTTAATTAAATCAGGAGAAGATACATGACTGTGGAAGAGATCAAATAAATTGCCATTTTGGATAAAAATGCATGGAATGAACCTTTCAATATTAATCTTTTTTTTTTATGTTTGTGTAGGCACTGCAATTGGGCCAGGATGCAAATTCTTCATATGGATTCTTCAATGGACAGAGATGTCAGATGTGTTTACAGACTGATTCTCTACACAAAGTGATGGAGCGATTGGCAAATCCCGGTACATCTACGTCAATATGATTTATTTATTTTTATAAAATTTTGAATATAGGTAGTTCTGACATTGTGGTTTGAACCTGTGTTTGCTAATTGCCTCGTTTGCATGATCTCTTCAGGGGTTAGGAGACTTTTTATTGTGGAAGCTGGCAGCAAGCGTGTAGAAGGGGTTATCTCGCTGAGTGATGTCTTCAAGTTTCTGTTGGGGGTAGCTTAGATGTTGGGGCTGCTGTGGTGACATTGGAGAGCACTCACCCATTATTGTCTTAAGCTGGAAGTCCCCCATGATTCTGAGCCACCCTTTTTATTTTTTAGGATAGAAAATTTAAAGAGCAAAAAAGAATTTGTAAATTGTGAGTCTTCAATTTTCCCCCATATAACCTTATTGTTATAAAGTCAAATCGTGCTGCTGGAGAAACTGCCATGTTTAGTGCTGACAGAAAATGGGGCTCGAGCTGGCTCCCCAAGCTGTTGGCAGTTGTACTTGCAAATATGGGTGGTTGATTCAATTTTAGTTTCTGATCTCAGCTTGTTAATTCTAGCTTAGTTTTGCTCTCGTGCTTTGGTTTGTCTTCTTCTCTTGTTAGATGGCTAAGTTTCTGTACTTTGTTTCCAATTTCGCAAAACTTCATTAAAAATTGCTCCTTCAAATTTATCCAGTTTTAAAATGTTGATATGGTCGCCATTGGCAAGGTAAAAAGACAGAATCATTTGCCTATTTGGTAGTGTTTGGTAGTGTGGTTGTGGTTGTTTTTTAAAGTGTTTTTCATTCGGAAATGTATTAAATAATATTTTTTATTTTTTAAAATAATTTTGACATCAGCATATTAAAATGATCTAAAAATATTATTTTTTTAATTTAAAATAAAATAAAATTATTTTTTTAAAAAATGTTTTTGAAATGCAGTGTCAAACATCTAATTGGCTTGGTGATTAGTGTTTGACACTCTGTTTCAAAAATATTTTTGAAAAAAATTGAATTTTTTTATTTTTTACTATAAATTAAAAAAAAAATTAGAGTTTTAGATTATTTTTATGTGTTGATATCAAAATCATTAAAATATATATATGTTAAAAATTTACTAAACTAATGATTCATTATAAATTTCAACATGATTCAATGAATGTTTTTATAAAAAAAAACTTGTTGAACACATTCAGATTCTATCCTGTGTCATTTATATAAAATTAAAGATGTGTGAAAGCATGTGATTCACAGCAAAGATGGCCACCGTTATTATTTTACGTTGAGGACCGGAATTTAAAACCATGGATGCGATTGTTTTAGACCACCTCGATTGAAAAGCCTGCCATAGTAAATTGGATGGGAACCTGTCAATGGAAATATCTGGCATTCTTACTTCTTTACGGTATGCAGTTTCAGGGATCATAACATTTTAATGGCCTTGCCTGATGTTCAGCTAAATAACAGCTTTTGAATTATTGTAGACATTGTCTAGCTATTTCTACTTTGTAAAACCCTATCCGTCCAAAAACAATGCTGTTAGCCTTAAATTGTAAAGCTAGCCATGCATAGAGCGATTCGTTGCTGCAAGCCCTTGGGAGACTAATGCAATGTTATTCTTAGCGATCCAAACTGAGTTTACCTTGAAAAAACATTAAGAAAAACTCAAGCCAAATGCAACATTAAAAAAGACAGAATGATGCTTGCCGCTCTTGATCAGAGACGATCGTTCAAGTAACTTGATCTCACTATACATATTATACGGTGCAGATCATTAATATGCTGGCAGTCCATTCACAAAAACCATGTAGGATGTGTTGTAAGAGTAGATAAAGGAAAGGAGGAGAATTCTCTGAAAAGCAGTTCTCTAGAAACAATTTCTTCTCTTTATTCATCAAATGAAACAAAAGCTACAGAAATATATATGTAGAAAAGGAGCAAAATTTTCTCGCTGAAGAGGACAGCATTCTAGTTAGGGGGGGAATTAGACAGATAAAAGAAGGGGAGAGAGAGAACTACTCTTACCTCGTAGAGGTATTATTAAATTCATGATTTTGATAATGCCCATTAGCAGCAATTACCTAAAAAATTTAAAGGATGGAGGGGGGTTTGGTGATGGTGGGAGCTGAAGCTGAAACCAATATTCCCTATATACAAGGGTTGATGGAAGGGTACAACAGAAGACAGCAGATTCATGTTGGTATTAGAGCTAGTATTTGTGTCTTGATTCTTCCCATGCACATTTGTATTTCTCTATATATCGGCAGATTTTGCGGACAGCAGGGTTGCAACCTAGTAACAGCAGAATCGATTATCTGAGCCACATCGGATGGGGGGTACTGTCGTTCGGAGCATGTCTGCGTATTATTAAGCATGATATGAGAGGAAAGTGATTTGAAAAAACAATTTCCATCCAAGAAATAGCACGGCAGTACAAAATGTCCAAGTTACCTGTATCATGAGCAAAGTAGCCACACATGATGATATAAGCTCTGAAGGAATTGCTGTCGCTGTTTTGTCAGAATCGCTTGATTGGGGTCTAGATGCATTACTGTTAACCTGAGGCTCTGATGTGCTGGGAATCAATTGGTTTTGAAGACGTAAACCACCATTAGCCCCCTCTGGTGCCCTGATCATTCGTACCCTGGATTCTGACCCCAAATGCCTTCTATCCATAGAATCTAAAGCCTCTCCAATTCTCACAAAGGTATCTTCGCCTTCTTTCATGGATGAAATTGCCTGCAATAAATACTGCCTCACTAAGTAATTACTAGATCAATGGATATATGCTTCTGGTTACACTGTAATGAACACAACATCAAGCTAAACATATTACTTGAAACCCGCAGATATAGGACAGTGAACCTCATGAGAAGTATCTTCAGGGACTTGCATATGAGAGAGTTTCAAAATATTTTGAAAAGAAGAGGGAAAAAAACCCACAAACCCAACTTAGGAATTGCTGAATTCCATCTAATGGGTTGTGTCACAGGCTCACTCAGCAGCGCCAATCATCCATGTGGTACATTATGCATTGCCAGAAATATGGCAGTCCCGTCAATGATATATTCATATAAATGTATGAGAACCACAAAAGAGATTTTTTTTCAAGATTAAATGAATGGTCATAATCAAGGGATTGTAGAGCTACTTTCATCATTTATTGCTGAATTGAAAAATGATTTAAATTCAGAAATGCTGTCGAACACATTTAAAATCTGTGTGTGGCTACAGAAGAATGGGGAGAGCAGAAGACCGTGAATACCTGGACAGCAACATCTACCATATTATGTGCCTTTAATCTCGAGCCTCCGACAATCTCAAGTACAGCAGATCCTGATTCTTGAGAAACAAAAGTAGTATGAGGTCTTGGCATCCCAGAGAAACAGGAATTGGCCGGGGGTTTCAGCCAAGCAGGGAGGTTGTTTACGAGGTAAGTATTGTGTTGCCTCAGATTGAGTAGAGCAGAAGATGCCTGTCAGACATACAAAGTGATCAGAGGTTGAGGCAAGATCAAAACACATGAAATCTGAATGCAAACATGCAAATCAAATAAAGCATAGGTGCAAATTTTAGCACAGGTACATGCCTGGCCACTGGCCTCCTTTAGCTGTACCAGTACTGCAGCCAAGTTCTTCAAAGGTTCAGAATCTTTCAAAGAGTTATCTCCATTTTTTGGGTTTTCCATTATGTCATTATTTGTGTTTTTAAGCTCTATCAACCATGCTTCCTATAATTAAGAGAAGGTCCATTATTTCACAAACTTAATGCAAATCCTAGAGTGACTCCATTTGTATACAAGATGGTAAAAAAGAATGATGTTGAACCAAGGCAAGGAGTATAGATAAGAACGCTAAAACTGCAAAAAACAGGAGACCAAGATGATGAGTATAAGTTATGATTCATGCTGTGTTCTTCTACAGGAAATTCTGAACCAGTTGGATCAGTGGCATATAATTTCCAGTGCAAGTCCCAAAAAACGAATAATCAGGATAATCTTAAAATGGAAGGAACATTGCACCAAAACTGGAAGAGTCGTAGAATAAAATCATGGGCAAACCTCAAAAATACCACCCAACTATATAGTAGACTCAATGATACCATCAAACAATTTTTGGTGTCAATTTTACCCTTAAACTTTTACAAATTCTCAATTAAGGACATACAGAACTTAATTTTTTTGTCAAGTAGTCCAATTGAAGTCCTTAAACAAGAAACCACAATAGTTTAGTGGTACAACTGATAATACACCAATAGTTTGGTGGTATATTTGATGTTTTCTCCAAAATCATATACCAGAGAAAAGCAAACCCTCCATATACTATGGAAGATAGTGTCAAACATCTGTGCCATAATTGAGCCCTGAGCATCACAAGTGTAGCAGGTTGTTCTACTGAGTATATGAGGTTGCACATAGCTTCATCTATACCTTTCTATCAAGAGCACGATTCAGTTCAGATAGAGCTCGTATGTCAGATTCCTTTGGTTGGATTTGCGTTTCCATAGAAGGTTGACTACAGACTCCTTGTGCATTAACAATGTCAGTGGACACTCCCTTGGCAAGCAGGACGGCACAGTGTGCCTCAACCTGAATGAATATGATATTGCTTGAAAATAAAAAATATTGTAATACCTTTATTCTGAAGTTCACTGGATAGCTGTTCTTACCTGTGCTGGCTTTACCAAAGCATTCTTGGGACTCGGTGCATTCCCAAGATGTTCGCTTGCAGTGAACTCTCTGGAGTTTGACTTCGCATTCACTAGCAGTCCCCTGGGCAGGGCAGAGATTCTCTGCCTCCTAAGATTTTCTGGCATGTTATCCAGCGGATTTGAAGGCATGCAATCTATATCCTACATTATAATATTTATTGTCATTGTTCCTGAAAGAGAGATGACTGCTAATTTTATATAAAAAAAAATGATGATGAAAGATATGGCTATTCCTCAAATTAATATTGTGATTTCTAGTTTTTGCAAATTTACTTTCTTCTCGAGATGGTTTATGAACAAAATGAACAAATCATCAGGGATTGAATCATGACAAGAACTGTAGCAGAAACACAAGAGTAGGGAAAAAACCAATTATGGTTGAAGTGTAAATTCATATAAATTCATAAGAAGCAGTTTACTTATCTAAACAAGACTGTTTGAAGACAAATCATTAACTCTTTGGACATGAAGTTTGCTAAATTACAACTTCCAGGAAAATAAAAGAAAGCAATTTAATAGGCCTAACTACCTAACAATTACAAATAGCCTGTAGAGGCAGCGCAGCTTAAATATCAGGAGGATTAAAGACCAGAAAGCTTTATTAATCTCATCTATTAAACACTAACCAGAAATTGTGGTAACCAGTGACTTGCAGAAGAACCAGTACAACCCATGTTATGGGCTGCAACCACTCATCTTTGTAGTTCACAAAATTTCAATTGGCATTACAACAAACTTGTACGAGAATTGATAATTGTTCACTTGATAAACTAGGATGTCATAAGGTTGCTGGACAATTCATAGAGGGCAACCATATTGATGCCTACTTGTTATTTTAACCAATGAACCATGAGCAGAACATTTGAAGCCAATTTTTGTATCGGCATAGTACAAGTAAATTCTACCAAAACAATATAGAATATCTGTGTCTCTCATGTAACTCCAACTTCCAAAAGATCTTTTCAAATGCAAACTACTTTGTGCCGCATGAAAAAAAAAATGAAAAAAAAGAAGCAAAACTGAAATAGTAAAATCCAAAGTACAGTAAACAATATGAAAGTAAGAAGAAATTTAAATTAGAAAATACAAGTACCTTAACAAATTCAACTCCAAGCTCAGCACGATCAAACTGAACCCTGCACTGGTCATGATCCACTGTGAGTACACTTCCGTCATGAATTTCTCTTGTTTTGGGATGAATAGCAATTACTCGTTGTCCAACTGATAAAGGTCTTGCTAAATCTGTAGGAAGTCCTCTCCTTAAACCTGTATGAAGATCCATATAATGTTTTCTCACAGATCCTCGATACTGCTGGAGTTTTTCTCTTTCTTCATGTAGAAAACGTTCAGAAAACCTTCGAGGTCTGCCAAGAGAACTGTATAAAGAAGAAGGTTTTGTTAGTTTACACCCCATAAATGTAGCTATAATATGCTTGACAGGATTGGAAAACAAAACATACCTTCTTATGACTCCCCATTCTACACGAGTCAGCCTTGGAATGTGCCCAAGTCCAACATGATTTAAATATTCCACAAACTCCCTATTAGCAAACCAAGGGTAGTCAACTGCACTGTAAAACCATTCAAATGTGCACCATCTGCGAACCATAGTAGACGATAGACTACAAGAAAGCTTGCCCTGTAATTCCAGAAAATAATAATAAGATTTGTAAATGAGCCCCTAAGAATCTGAAAACTAAGATAAAAAGAAATACACATGGAGAGTAATTCACCTTGCAGTGGATTTCTCCATCTTGCCTATTAATTTGATTTTTCCGAATGTTAACAGAAGATTTCCCTCCTTTTGGGATCATTGCTCTCTTTAAACCCATCTTGCGTCTGCTTCCTTTTCTGGTTGGTAAGATAACTTGGCTTGCAACAAGAACTTGTGCAGTAGCAAGATTATTTGGTACATTTTTCTGATCACCACTGAAAGAAGAGCCCTCTGGCAATTCTAATGATTTTAATTGTTTTGAAGGAGAAGAGATGTGACCATTGTGTCTGCCTTTAAGCACAGGTGTAATCTCCTCTTCATCTAGAACCTGTACCAGGTTCGCATGGAATGGAGACAAACACCAATTATGACCACGAGAGAAAGAAAGAGAAAAGAATAAAATGAAGTACCAGTACCAAACGAATTTCAAATTTGCTTATGCCTTCAAGGATTCACATGTATTAGCATTATTTTCATAGAAGAAAAAAACAAAACTAAAATTCCATATTCAAAGTGTATCATAAGTCTTGTCTCAGGCAAGCTGCTAAGTGTATCAAAATTGCAGCAATCAATAACAATACTGTATCCAATGGCAATCAACCAATTAATCAAATGGCATGACATGAGGTATTAATAAATGAATGAAAAAGACACGTGAAAAAATGTGCACACCTTTGATACCAAAGCCCCGCGTTTTCTTTTCAGCATACCATTGCTGATGGATCGAGGCTGTTTATTTGCTTCAGATCCAGGTTTAATAGAAATTAGTGGGCATCTTCCAAACATAGGTTTTCTTGAGGTTACACCATCAACTCCACTTATTTCCTTTTCTTTCTGCCTGGAGAGTTTAGTTTTTTCTCTATGGTGGCTAGTTGATGCAGATTCAGGTACACTACACTTGTCATCCCCAGTTTGTGCAGTTCTTTCTTCATCCAACTGGGCAGATGATTCTAAAACAAACATTCAAAGAGAGAAAGGACTTGCATTTTGAGCACGTTTGAAAAGGAATAGCACCACAGCTACCAACAAACACAGACCCCCATGCAGGAGTAGATCCAAGCATAAATTACATCAAAATAAATTTTATTCCTTTTACATGAATAAGAGAAAACAATCAGTTGGCCCATATCTGCTTATAATCATTTAGAAAAAAAAATCAAGAGAACAGTTGACATTTACCAGATATGTAACAGTAAAATACCAACTACATGAAGTATACATCAGAGTTCACTTGATAACAAAATCTGTTTTTTTTATCTTCTCTTACTCACCCTCCTGATCCCTTTTAACCATAACATCATGCGTATACGTAAAGGGGAGGGGGGACACTATATTCTTCAAAAGATTAAAGAAACAACTGAAATACAAAGAGAAAGAAGAAAGGTAAATAAGCTATTGACTACATTTTCCATGAAGGGAAAATGGTATTCTGATGGAATAAAAATAGTGCTGCGTTGTTTCAGCTGAAATTGAAGAATTTTCAACATTAGCATTTCAGCATAAAAGCTTTCTAGGAATGATTTCAGCTCTAAAGTTTTCTTGAAATTATCAGCTCTAACAGATCAATATCATTCTGTCATTCAGCACTTAAATGGGATGTGTTTGACAAGCCATGCAATGTTAGTAAATTAATTACTCGTTGCCCTTCAATATATTTATGTCATTTCACACAAGCATGTATAAAACTAGACATGCATTTAATATTTACCAAATTCCATTGCAGAAACAAGAGCCAATGTTTGAAGACCAATGAAGTCATCATGTTCATCTGCAAATAAAAAAAGAAGTATGATGTAAAAGGTCAGCAATGGAATAAGTTATGCAACATTGACACATCATAAACATTCTAATAACCAAACAGGATTACAGATGGGAGAAGCAAGTCAGTTCACAAGTTAAAAATGGTAACATGTATTTCTCTCTATTTTTTGTTCCAACAGCAGGCTCCCCAAAGATAATCACACCACTTCACCACCCCATAAATAACCCCATGCATTGTTGAAAGCTAGTGTTCATCCTAGGTCTCTGGAAGAACTCCTAAAGATTTACCAGCTAAGCTAGTTGGTATTATATGCTTGAATGGCTTGATCATTCAACCATACCAAATGACAGGATGTGAAAAGGAGGGGAGGGGATAAATTACATCCTATGACAGCAGTTTACACCACACCCATCTGATGATAGGAGATCAGTTCACATAGCCAGGAAACCTCCCCAATATCTTGGATACTCTGGGTCAGCAATAAAAAAGGTTATCCGGGTTCTCAATGTTCAGAATATAAACAAGTTGGCAATTCACACCTTTCAAGAGGTTGTTTCTTCAAAGAAGAGGAAAGCCAAATAATAGGAAATTAGAAACTAAGCCCAAACCCATTAGAAGTCTGTCTAGGAAACTCCTGAATGATAAACCTCCAATAGACTCCAAACACTCAAGACATGGTCCAAGCATTTGCTATAAATAGAACCATGTGAATGGAAACAACATTCCTGAATTTCCCACAAGACAGTTTTTTTTTGTTTTTTTTAGAAAGAAATTCCATAGTCTCCACTATAAGCATCATCCTATTTGTGTATAAGTTTGTCATCTGAGTATTGAATTCAAGAGCCGTAGGTTCCCATCATCTTAGGGTAGATTCCCCGTACTGAACCCTATATTCAAATAAAGCCCCTAACTAGATAACTTCACATCCACGAATGTCAGCAAAGAAAGAAAAAAAAATACAGTAGCCATTGCAAGATATACAATTCTCAGGAGATATGGCACAAAATTTGCTCCAATATAAGGGAAAAATATTTCCAACTTCACAACCTAAGAAGAAAACAAAGCTGCAAAAGTCTTCAGTAAATAAATGATGTTCTAACGATGAAAACATGCACTTTACATAACTCTTCTCACCCATGAAAAGGAAAGACGATTTGATGATCTATGCATAACACACAGGATCAAGTATGAAAGAACAAAATTACCATCTGAGAAAAGTTTCTTGCTTCTCTTCCTTTGGCCCTGGCGAAAGGTCTCGTCAATTTTTGCATTAGACATCTTGATTTCAGCTTTTCCCTTCAAAATTCTGACCTTTGGGTCTTCGTCTGTGCCACTACATGCTTCTCCACCACCATCAGACTGACTATTTCCGATCTTCTCAACTCTTACTTTCTTTCCATAAAACTTCTTGCCTTTTCGATGAACTTCTACAGTATCTATACCTTCCATTTCTGCCAAGGAGCTTGCATCCCTCCCATAGCTAAGATCAGTCCCCCCACGTCCTGTGCCACTTTCAGACCAGTGTTCACATATGGAAGCATCACAAAGATTTTCTGGAGATGATTCCGGCTGCAGAAACCAATTGAGTAGAGAGAGTGTTATAGCATTGCATAACCAAAGTAACAGTAACAATGGAACAATGGAAAACCGGTCTGCAATGAAATACCATCCTATCCCAGCTTTGAACAGGTGATGATTTCATATGTTCTATTCTTCTATGGGGTGTTTGAGGCACTTGGGCAGAGTCTCCTCTCTGCAATGTCTCAGTTAATGTCAGTGCAGCAACATGCTCATCATCATTATCATCAGCATTGCTCTCTGACTTTCTGCGCTTCTTCTTTGGTGAAACATAATGCTCTCCATCATCTTTCTTGTGCAGATGAGAGACAGGGAAGCGAGGTGTCCTTTTCCCAACTGAATGAAGTGGACGGCCTAAGTATGAATTTGAATCCGTCAGAAATAAAACCCACACTTCAATTGGTCATAACTGTTGTTAGAAAGAGTTAAATCACACATTTACTGTTCTGTTGAGTTAAAGTATTTATGAGAAAAATTAGAAGGGTAAAGGAAAGGAGCACTGCAGATAAAAAAATTGGGTTGCCCGATCACTATAAAATCAATTTCTGTCTAAACCTTAATTAGAGAAATCTCAAGAGAAAAACTTCCATGTTATACTAATTAAACCTTTTTTCGGTTATGATTCCAGTTCCAAGATAATTGTAAGAGTTAAATTAGTTCCTATTCTATCCAATCCCTAACAATTTTATTTGGAGTTCTGGACATTATAACCACAGGATTTAGTATCAATTTCAATAATTGGATATGGATGAAACTTGCTCCATGTGGATGAAAACTGGAGGGAATTATAGCTCCGTAACAGCATCTGATTCATACAGTTTTCTTGACTCAATTGAATCAAAGCATGATTCATTGTCTGTGCTTCTCTTCCAGCATGTCTTAGATAACATTGTCTCCAATAAGTGACATTTCATTCCACTGCTAAAAAATCTAAAAACAAGTGAACTACTATGTTTGCATGGCAACAAAGTTGGGACCGTACTGATATTTCATAACCGTGGCTTTCTATCCATTTATTTTAATAAAGAAAGAAAGGAGCTCGAAATTGCCTCCTCAGCATAGTATCTTGCTAAACCATTTAGATGTCACTAGCATAAACCCATGTAAGGTTACAGTTTATGCAGTAAACATTTTGAAAGAATAAGGTAAAAACAGTGAATGGATTGAATTCATTGAAAGTTTCTTTTAGATAAAAATCTGAAAAACAAGGGAATGTTAGGACAACAAAAAATGTGGATGTTAAAAGAGACAGATAGAATGCATGAGCCATCTAATGCATGCAAGTTGGGGCCATGATAAAGGAACAAGGCTCCAAAAATCATAACAGAGTGAGGTGAAAGGAAAAATTAGAAACATAGAAAAATAAGGTTTTTCATAAACATAGTTTACCATATCCTCTTTTTAAAAATGATAAGCATCCATCAGTTGATGCAACCATGTGAGACTGCTGGAGATCTTCTTTTGATGCACTGCACTGCACTTTTGGCCGCTTACGTTTCTGAAGTTTCCTAAGCACTTCAGGTTCCTCAATGCTTTCTCGTTCACTTTCACTTGCTTCCTGCAAGTTCACAATCCAGATCCATACAATAAGCATTTTCTTTGTCAGTAGACAATAAAACAAGATTTACAAGAATTTTACTATGTAAATCAAAATGCCAAGTATAGTTTGTCAAGCAATTAACTAAATATCAGATTATGCTACTTAATAATGATATTAACCAAATTTGTGGTTGATTCTTACTGTGAACACCCATAATGCATTAAATTATCTGTCTCTTTTTCAGTCAAGTGCTGTCACTCTAAAAGCATTCCCCACCATGTCTGCTATAAACAGCATGGCTACCATAAATCTAAAAGTATCTGGATAATTAAATTGTCATTTACACTTCCCTGTTCTCCCCCATCCCCAGGGAAAAAAAGAAGAAGAAAACCAGAAATTCAGTTGAACTTCCAGATGTTAAATGCAGCATACCAGGACACTGTAGTGATCGGTCATCATAGCTATAAGCCCAACTACAGAAGCCGTTCCCTCTGGAAGAGACAAGTATGCCTGAAAAATATAGAACATGGAAGTGTGATGTTGTTAACCAAGGACACTAACACTAACAAAGAGAGTTTTACTAGGCAAATCATATCCAAAGTTATAGAAACAGCCGACTATGTGTCCTACTTAGGACACGTAAAATTTCAAAAGTTAATGTTCTTAATCACATTATAAGGAAGCCCATCCAATTTTTATTCTTCAATTAAGTAAAAATGTTCAACACCATAAACCAATTAGATATAAATTGTATTCAATTAAGGCCAATGGATACCAAAGGTTAAGCAGATCCAGATATCCAGATTCCATTAAAACCGCATCAAACATTATCACTGCGTTACAATACTGTAAAGGCAGCAGCAGCAACTAGGATGCATAAGCAGATAGCCTAGTGACTGATTAAGCTGGCTGAACACAAGTACCCGATTCATATTGTAAAGTGTCTCCACCATTTCCACAGATCTGTCGTGCACTTCAGCAGCAACCTAATCAGCAACAGCAGCAAAAATTCAGATGGTCATTTCAGTGTATGACGAGCTTAATTTACAAAAATTACATTCTATGGAACATTATCATGCTGACTAGAACCCATGAATGTAGAATGATGAAAAGGAATCACAATAACACGTAACGCATACCTTCTTCCAGTTCCTTCCATGGTCTCGATACGCTTTGTAAAATTTTCGAAGTTCTTCCTTGCTCCATTGAGTTCCTAACTTGTCGGACAATTTCTTCTTCTGAGCGACAGCACAATAGTCAATGCATTAATATATCATAATATAGTTTCTGAAGAAGTATAGAGCAAACATAAAAAAGATACATTACAAATTTGCCGAACAAAGTAAGGAAAACTGTTAGCCATTTGCTTAAGAAAAATATAGAGAACTGTTTTGATTTCACTATTAAAGCTAAATCAAGATCAACGTGCCACAAAGTTATGACAATAAGCAAATCAAGTCTTAACATAACTCGACAAACAGCATAACTCAGCCAACAAATGAAGCATAAAGAGTCAATCAAACCATTAACAAAATGGTGTAAGTACACAAAAAAAGAAAGCCGATTCTCACCCCATTCGCCTGCTGTTTATTTTTGCTTGAACTCTTGACTTCTTTTTCAGGCGATACCTCATTCAGAAGCCGCTTTTTCACACTTCTCTTCCTTGTTGGGGCCATGGAGGACCTATCTATATACAGTAAATCAAGTGAACAGATTAGCAAAACCAATATGCTTAAAGCTTTGACGAGGAAATCAATAACCATCAAAATTCACATCTAATATATTAATAATAAAAATGTAAAACCCTTGACATAGCAGGAAGATTTTTCTCCCATAAATTGACACAACATACAATCCAGATATTAAATTTTTTTGCTGAGCTGCACTAATTGTATAAAATATTTTTCCACCCAAATTACAGGAGTGTAAGCAACAGCAAAATTAATTTAAGGCAAAAAAGATTAAAAAAAATATGAAAACTCGGTCGAAACGCTGTCCAAACATCCTCTACATTTAAGACCTCAGTCTGGCAATAAGCCTAAAAACCCACCTCGAAAATTCAACTTCTAAGTAAAGTGCAGAATTATCAAAATCACATAATTTTTTAAAATATCAGAAGAAACAAATTATATATATGAAAATAAACCAAATTTAGTAAAATAAAATCAAACGAATCACAGCAAAATAAGCAAGCCATTAAAGAAACACTTCAAAAAAAATCAATAGAGAATTCAAGGAGGCCCCAATTTCAAAAATTCATAAAACAGTTTTAAAAAAATTCAAAAAATAAATAAATCAAAGCCCACCAAAATTCAAATAAAACACACTACCAAACCCCTCAAATTTTCAAATTTCACTAAAATCCAGAGCCCTTTTACAAAATCTCCTCGGAAAGAACAGAACACGAAAAAGTCACAAAAAAACAAAAAAAAATATTTGAAACCAAAAAAAAAAAAAATTCCTTACAAAACCCCTCAAAATTCCCCCGGATAAACCCTAATTCACAGATCCAGGATTATACACTTACGGATTCAGAGCAATTGCTATCCGGGTCGGAACCATATGAAGAAACAAGGGTTGTAGAGAGAGAAAGGTGCAAACTTTATGTGTTATTGAGAGGGGTTTCTTAGAGAGAGATAAAAGAGAGTTTAAAAGAGACGAAAGAGATGCGCTCTTGGAGAGAGAAAGAGGGATATTGCCGCGAAACTTGAATATAAAGGTGAGCTGGCCAATCAGTTTTTTTTGTCTATTAATTTTTATTTTATATAGCGGGTCCTTCTTATGTTAATCACCGTCCACGTTTGCGATAAGATCTTAGGGATAATTAGTTGGGATTTGAACGAACGGATTATTATTATACTTTGAATTTGAATTTTTTTGTTTGTTTTTGTGGTGATGGTCCCTATATTTATTATTTGTTGTATATAGATCCCTACGTCTTTAAGAAATAATAGGCCTCCAATTTATTGTTTTTAGCGAGATGGTCCCTCGATTTGTACACTGCTAGAGGTTCCTGTCCATTAACAAAATCAGGTCAAATTAAATAGGGGAAATTAAGAAGGAAAATACCCTTGTTGTGCAACCCAAGTGCGAAAAATATTTTATAATATTCGAAAATAAAATTAGTTTTAGGTAAATGTCATTTATTATAAATTTTTAGTAAGAGTTTCAAGAGTACTCGTTCGTTCAATGGAACTTTTTTTATATCGAGATTTTCAAACTATTTGTTTGCATGGAAAAAAATCTATGAAAAAACAAATTAAAAGTATTGCTTGAAAAAACATTAAATTAATAATTTTATATTTTTTACATGAATTTTCTGTATTGATATAAAAAAAATTAAAAATATATGAGAAAAATATAATTTTAATATGTTTTTAAATAAAAAATTATTTTAAAATTATTTTGAATCGCATTATCAAATACACATTGAATTTGAAGTGAGACGTGGCAGCATTTGGTTATACCACATGTGTCTGCGTAGCTAGAAATTTCTATTTCGACCTTTAAAAACAACTTTTTTCAAAAACTTAAATTATTTAAATTAATTGTTTAATTTTTTCTATTATTAATCAAAATTTGAAATTAATGGACTTTTAATTTTCTTTGTATGGAGTTTTAACAGCTAAATTTTTCTAGACACTAGTTAATTGTAATTTTTTAATATTTTAGATAGGAAAATTTAATAGGGTAAAAAATCCAAATCATTTGTTACTGTAGAGAAAATTTAATGTGAGGAAAAAAAAAACTTTTTTTTCAGTTAAAAGATAAAAAAAACAATTACTTGTTTCATAGGCTTTTTGATATCAATCACTTTAGAGTCATAATCAGGTATTTGACACTACATTTAAAAAACACTTTTAAATTTGAAATTTTTTATTTTTTAAATTTTAAATTATTTTTTTGTGTTTTTAAATCATTTTCATGTGCTAATATCAATTTTTTAAAAAAAATATTAATACATTTTTAAACAAAATTCAAAAACAATCTCAACAACACAGATAAATATTATTTTATAAATTTCTAAACAAAAATAATATTTTCAAAAACAATTTGAACAACACTTAGCACTAATTTGAAATTGAAGTGAAGCAAATAGGAAACATTGAGAAGCAAAAAATAACATGGATTCCCAATGATTTTCGTTGACGACATGTCATCTTCTAGTCGCGAAACTATTCACACTTGGTTTCTTTTATCAAAGCTGATAATAGTTAACACGGTAGCTTGACCGACATGTCGAATCCTATATCTCTATCATAAATTAATATTAAGTAATTTTCTTGGAATGTCATCAACCTCCTCGTGACTCACTGACATCTTCAGCCCCGATCATCGTCCACATTCAATGTCACTGGGAACCTGTTTCAAGACAGAAGCCATGGACATCGTTAGTAAGTGGATGCTATGATGGCGGCAAAAATGGTGTGTAATGAATTAGCGAAAAGAACAATAAATTATCTGTAGTTTAAGTCAAGATATACATTACTTGTAAAAATTTAAAATAATTAAAATTTTACTCACTTATTTGAGCTCATAAAATATATTTTCAGGGGTGGAGTTCATCACATCTAGAAGCCATCGTTAATAAGTGGATGCTATGATGGCAGCAAAAATGGTGTGTAATGAATTAATAAAAGGAAACATAAGTCCTCAAGAGGCGTAACGTGATAGCAAATGACTTGTGATTTGTATATAAAGTTTTGAGTTCGAGTTGAAGCGTACACTTCTTGTAAAAAATTGGAACAACAAAGATTTTACTTGCTCATTTAGACTTATAAAATGTGTTTTCTAAATGATAATTTTCTCGCACCAAAAAAAAAAAAGGAGCCGTAAAGGCAGCTTGATTACAAGAATGAATGTTGTTACCTTTTCAATGAGCAAACTGAAGTTACCATCTAGGTCATGGCAGCATGCCCAGCAAGCAATCTTGTCACCAACTTCAAAACCACTCTCCTTGACAATGGCAGCCCAGTCATTTCTCAGTAACTTGAAGCTCTTATCTCCACTTTCATGGCAGATTGTCACCATTCTTTGATTTGGAGGATACATCCTGATTTGCAGCCCTTTTGTAACCATTTCGTTATAGATTGGTCTTGGGAGGCTAGCCAGGTAATCATAGGAATCTCCGATGAGAGCTAGGTCCACCAGATCATCTTGAACCAGAGTTTTTGTGAATAAATGTTTTAGTTCCTCGTCAAGTGGAAGTGGTCGTAGCTCCATGTTCTTGATCTGTTTCTATTTCTTGCCCCTTCACGAATCACTCTGATAAATTTAATTTCAAAGGCTGTGAGTAGATAATGAGTATTGAGAGGAATTGTGCGTGAATGAATTGGCCTAGCATAATGCATGATACGTGCATAAGATGCGAACAGAAACTGCTTCCTCGTAACCTAATCATGTGGATCCTGTTTGCAGCCAGTGAGTTTTAATTTGCATGGACGAGAAAAAAGAAAAAGAAAGTGGAACGAAGACAGAGTTGAATAGTGTGAAAATCGTTGTTCATTCGATTTAGTAACGGTTATTTAGTGTTGTTGATGTTATTTTTAAAAATATTTTTTATTTTAAAATATATAAAAAATAATATTTTTTTTTAAATTATTTTTATATTAGCACATTAAAATAATATTAAAAAATAATTTAAAACAAAAAATAAAATAATAAATTATTTTTTTTCAAAAACATTTTTAAAATACAATATCAAACAAATTCTTGTTATGAAATATGAATTACTAGACCCGTACTCTGGTGGCATAATATTACTTATTTGCATTAAGATATGAAGTTAACCTAAAATAAAAAATATTTATGAGATTTGATCTTGTTTTTTTTAGATAATTTTAAGGTGAAAAACATTTATAAAAAAAATTGTTCCCGTTGAATAAAAATCATCAACATCAAGATTGATAATTTTAGTGGTTTGATTTGCTATCAACACTGATTTCTTTATTTATTGTTGAAATCTCATGATTTTCTCTCTTCTTATAAACTAGTAAATGAAAAATAAATACTTATACCAAAATTGAATTGTAAAAAAAACAAGGACCCAGATAAGGTATAATATAAAAAGTAGAGAACTAGTAAACTTTGCACAACAACTTTGAACTCATAATCTATTTTTTGCATCTTTTTTACTTCTTTTTTTTGTTTCAAGTTGAAATGAATAGTGTGAAAATCGTTTTGATATGATCTTGTTGACTGGACCGGGTTTTAAAACTAAAAAACTTGTGTTTCTTATCCAATAATTATTTTTATATACAAGGAGCAATCCTTTCTTCTTTAAAAAAAAAAAAAAACAATTTAGAGGACAAGTCATCTGTACCTAGAAAATAAAATACTAGTGGCGATACCTTGTAACTTGGACTTAGAAGATGTTTGACGTTGCATTTTAAAATATTTTTAAATAAATTTAAATTTTTTTATTTTAAATTAAAATTTTTTGGTGTTTTTAAATTATTTTTATTTGTTAATATTAAAAATAATTTTAAAAAATAAAAAAAAATATTATTTTGATATATTTTTTGATAAAAAATATTTTAAAAAACAATTTTAATTATATTTCCAAACATACCCTTACTATCCACTCGAGTCAACACAAAAATGTAATCTAAGAGAATAAAAAAAATATATATTAATCTAGCATATAAATAATGAAACCGACCCATCTGTTTTAATTGTAATGTTAATGATATATAATATTTTCATTCCATTAAAATGGTGACGAGGCCAATGGTTTGTTTTTTCTATTTTAGTTATTTTTCTCGTTCCTGTGTTCGGGTGGATAATAATTGTACTTTAGATTGAACTAGCTAAATGCCCGCACTACGTTGCGGGTGTAGTGCGGGCGAAACAAATAATTTTTACAACTATTAAGATTAAAATATAATATTTTAAAATATAAAGTTTGATATACTGAAAGGGATCAACATCATCTATTATACTAATAGTAATATCGAAGTTTTAACTTCTAAAATTATCGTTATTGTTACTGTCAAAACAATAGATATTATTCAACAAATCTGAGAGAGAAACAAAAAAAATATTAATAAAAAAACACGTTGGAACAAAAACTAAAATTATCATTATTATTCTTAATATTAATATTATTATTGCTTTAATAACGGGAAGAAAACGAAATTAAATCAAAGGCTAAAAAAAAGCTTAAAAACATTAACAAAAGAGCAAAAAAAAATGAAAAAAAATAAAAATTATTGACTGGGAAAAAAATCATTTGACTTGAAAATTAAAAAAATTTATCACACTACGTTGCGGGCTGAGTAAGAAGTTTTTATAATTGTTGGGATGAGAGAAATTAATAGGATATGCTGGTCCGAAATTAAAATATAATATTTATATATGCAAAATTCAATATAATAAAACAGATGACCACTCCCTATTATAAAAATAGTGACATTGAAGTCTTAACATTTAAAACTATCATTGCAGTTGTTGTCAAAACAATAAAAAATATCAAATTATCCTGAGAGAAAAAAACTGAGAAAACATTAACAAAAGAGCAAGTAAGAAAAATAACTAAACTTTCTTCTTCTTCTTCTTCTTCTTCTTCTTCTTATTATTATTATTATTGTTGTTGTTGTTGTTATGTTAATAATAAAACAAAACCAAAAATAAATGAAAGATTAAAAAAATCCAAATAATTTTAACAAAAGATCAAACAAAAAAATAAAATAAAAATTATGAGGTAAAAAAATTTTACTTGACTTGAAAATTAAAAAAAAAAACCAATAAAAGAAAGAGCAAATAAAAAAAATCAAATAAACAATAAAACAAAAACTAAAAATTATTAACTGGCAAAAAAATTACGTGACTTGAAAATTAAAAAAAGCATGGATCAGACAACGTGGCGGGCTGAGTAAACAATTTTTATAATTGTCGGGATTGAAGAAATTAATAGGATTTGCTAGTGCAAAATTCAAATATAATATCTATATATGCAAAATTTAATATAATAAAACAGATCACCACGCCCTATTATAAAAACAGCAACATCAAAGTCTTCACATCTAAAATTATCATTGTTATTACTATTAAAACAATAGAGATTATCAAATTGTCCCCGAAGAAAAAAACTGAAAAACATTAATAAAACAATAAGTAAGGAAAATAACTGAAATTATTATTATTATTATTATTATTATTATTATTATTATTATCATTATCGTGTTAATAATTAAAAAAAAACTAAAAAAATCATGTGAAGTGATGATTAATCCGAATAAATGAAGGCATTGATTTATCTGTGATGCCGTCTCACCTCGCTTAAACATTTCAGCAAATGGTTAGTTTCCACGTCAGTAAAACAAAAATCCTTGATTTTTTTGGGATGTGTGAACCTGATGGGTATTGTTGCAGGGGATTATTAGGGTGGTATCTTCTTATTCTTTGCATTCCCTAATTGTGTCTGTCTCTCGGAAATTTTCAAGTGCATGATTCCAGGTGACTCTCCTCCTTTCCTTCCAAATCCTCTTCAAATTTCTCCTTTTACTTCGTCTTCCTCCTCTTCTCTCTCCACTCCCTCTACTTTCTCGTCCCTTTCCTCCAATCCTCTCCTTCCTCCTTCAATATCTTCCCTTTCGCTTTCCTTGTCTGTCTCCTCTCCTTCCTTCTATCTCTCTCTTTCTCTCTTTTCTTCTCCCCTTCCTCCTCCTCTAAAATCCCTTTTCACTTCAGAACAAACCCCAACCAACCCATCTTTGCTCTCTCCTCAATCTCCCAATCACAACACAGGCTCTTGTTTTCGAAGTCTCTCCTCATTGCTGTTGTTTTTCTCCTCAGATTCCAAGCGCTTCGGTATTGTGGGACTGCTGCCATGATTCATGCTGAATTATCAGGCAGTGTTGTGTTTTTTTTTGTCTTTTTGGGGGGGCTTTTTAGTGAATACACTGTTCATAGTAGGAAAAAAGAAGAAGTGGATGAACGAAGTCTCTCCTCATTGCTGTTGTTTTTCTCCTCAGATTCCAAGCGCTTCGGTATTGTGGGACTGCTGCCATGATTCATGCTGAATTATCAGGCAGTGTTGTGTTTTTTTTTGTCTTTTTGGGGGGGCTTTTTAGTGAATACACTGTTCATAGTAGGAAAAAAAAAGTGGATGAACGCTCGCGAAGCACGGACGAAAAATGTCCAGTGAACAGTGAACACACTCAGAAGCTACAGGAACGACATGATCTGTTTTAGTATATTAGTAAAATCCTCTCCTTCCTCCTTCAATATCTTCCCTTTCGCTTTCCTTGTCTGTCTCCTCTCCTTCCTTCTATCTCTCTCTTTCTCTCTTTTCTTCTCCCCTTCCTCCTCCTCTAAAATCCCTTTTCACTTCAGAACAAACCCCAACCAACCCATCTTTGCTCTCTCCTCAATCTCCCAATCACAACACAGGCTCTTGTTTTCGAAGTCTCTCCTCATTGCTGTTGTTTTTCTCCTCAGATTCCAAGCGCTTCGGTATTGTGGGACTGCTGCCATGATTCATGCTGAATTATCAGGCAGTGTTGTGTTTTTTTTTGTCTTTTTGGGGGGGCTTTTTAGTGAATACACTGTTCATAGTAGGAAAAAAGAAGAAGTGGATGAACGAAGTCTCTCCTCATTGCTGTTGTTTTTCTCCTCAGATTCCAAGCGCTTCGGTATTGTGGGACTGCTGCCATGATTCATGCTGAATTATCAGGCAGTGTTGTGTTTTTTTTTGTCTTTTTGGGGGGGCTTTTTAGTGAATACACTGTTCATAGTAGGAAAAAAAAAGTGGATGAACGCTCGCGAAGCACGGACGAAAAATGTCCAGTGAACAGTGAACACACTCAGAAGCTACAGGAACGACATGATCTGTTTTAGTATATTAGTAATTTGAAAATTTCCCTGGCTATAAAAGTTCATAATGGTCCCTCAATTTGTAAATATTGAGATAATAATGTTAAAAGATACATGTTTTCTTCATATTTTTTATTTCAAGGAGACAAAACAATTAAATAGATTTGATATATTTATTTGAACTTTCCATGGCACTAGCAGCTGTTTATGTGGAAAGATTCTTATTACAATTATGTTTTACTTAATTAACATTAATTTAGTAAAATCAAATGGCTTGTTTGATTTGTTGGCAGAAGTTTTCACAATTAAATATTTGTTTAGACAGGCATAATTTTTTCTTTATTTAACAAAAAAAAGGAAAGACTGGAATTTAATTTGTCTTCTCCGATTACATGTCGTTTGTAAGTACACAAAACTACAGGCACGTGGCTTGCTTTTTCAAAGCTACCATCGTATTTATTTTAGAATTGCCGGTATCATATAACATTTTAAATAAATAAGCATGGAATATAGGTTCATTATGGTGAGCAAACGAGAAAATGAATTTTCATATGAAGTAAAGAAGTCTAGCAAACCAACAATAATAATAATAATATTTAAAAATATTTTTAACCAAAACAATGCTGGTTCTAGTCTCTTTCTTTTTAAGTTTAATCCTTTAATGATCCAAACTTTTTTCAAGATCAAATTTGTTTTTCAAATTGGGTTTTAAAACTATATCTCATGTAGTATAAATATTTTTCATTGATCTCAAGTAATGTACATTCATGAGAATTGGGAGTAATTCACAAATTACGAGGATATATACAACCAATGGGCTTTGGTCTATTACCTTATCAGCCCACACCACATAACATTGAACCAAAGGTAGGCCCGATGTATTCTCTCGTTCAAACCCAAAATATCTCCTTTTCAAATCAATTTCAAACGCTCCATTATATAGCCGTTAGAAAGCAATAAACAACTCTCTCTCTCTCTCTCTCTCTAATCTAACGGCCATCAAATCTTGCCCTCTCATTTCAAACTTCAAATTCCCAATTTTAAACCCTAAAAATCTTTCACTTCTCGAATTTTCCTTTCCCAATTTCAATTTCAAGGCCAAGAAAATGACTGGTATTATATCTTCTCCGTCGATTGACTTCGATTCTTGATTATTATTTTATTGATTCTTGACTGATATAGATCGAAATTGTTCAATTTATCGCAGATCTGACGGTGGACATGATCGAAGAGATCTGCGATCGTATCCAAAATGTTCAAATCTCCGATTCCTGTCCTTCTCCTTCTTCTACGACAGGTTAAGAAAATAGCTTTAGTTTCTTTAAATATGAGTCGTTGCAATTGAAATAAAACTATGGTTTTTTTAACATTTTTGAATTATTAGAGATTAATTATTTAATTGCTGATTTGTTTTTTAATTTTTTTCCCTTTCTTCAGAGGAAATCACAGAGACAACTATTGAAGAAGGTATGTGAATTTTGTGTTAATTTCATTTCAGCCCTTCAACTTTAAAGAAATTTAAAATCGAGTCGTTCTTTGACTATTGCTCGTGTTCAAACATAAAAATTGTAATTGTAAATTAAGTGTTTGCTTTATTTTTTATCGAATTCAACTGTGACTATTGATTTCAATTGCTGGTATCTTTCTATTTCTAGGGTTTCTAAAATGCCAAATTTTTTTCTTTATCAAAAAATTAAAATTGGAAAAAAAGTTAAAATTGAGTCAAATTCGGCAGGAGTACAGTGGGACATTTTATATTCTCTATTGAACATGTTTTGATTCAAATTTAATTTTAATGGGTATTAAAAGAAAATTGAATTGTCAGGAGCAACTATTAATTCGGAGGAAGAGAACGAAAGTAGCAGAAACCGAGAGGGTTCTCCAACTCAAGGACACACGCTGCCAATTTTGCAGAAAGTTATCCATTTGAGCAATAAAATCCAGGTACAACTTTTTAGATGTATTGATGCTAATTTGAGGATGAGATGAATTAAGAACTTGGTTTCAGTGGAAATTAGCGAAGTCTTAAAACTCTTGTTCTTGAGCTATCAACATAGCTTACAAAAACATTGTTTTTGCCGGCAAATTAGGATCTTGAATCAAGCATGCTGATGGGTTTTTTTTTTTTTTTTTACTTTAGAATCTGAAGAAAGAACATGCAAGTCTTTCTGATCAAGTAAAGACTGCTAGGGATTCTGTACCTGGTCCTGACATTTTAGACAGTTTTCAGAAATTCAGTGAGTATTCAATAGTGAATTGACTTTGATTTCTTTTTTTCCTTAAATATTTACTTGCTAGAATATTGTTGACAGGTATTGAATATGAACTTTTAAAGAAGAAATATTTAAAAGAGTTGTCTGAGAGGAAACGACTTTACAATGAGGTGATCGAGCTTAAAGGGAACATCAAAGTCTTCTGTAGATGTAGACCACTAAATCAAGTCGAAATTACAAATGGTTCTAGCTATGTAGTTGAATTCGACTCCTCCATTGATAATGAGCTGCAAATCATTTCCTCTGATTCTTCCAAAAAGCAATTTAAGTTCGACCATGTTTTTAGGCCTGAGGATAACCAAGGTAATCTAAGTTTTTTCATTTATATATCTCTACTGTAGAGAACTTGTTACATGTCATTTGCATTATTGAAGCTTGTAATCTTTATCCTAATGATATGCAGAGGCTGTTTTTGCCCAAACTAAACCGATAGTCACTTCAGTGTTGGATGGCTACAATGTCTGCATATTTGCCTATGGGCAAACTGGTACTGGAAAGACGTTTACCATGGAGGGCAATCCAGAAAACAGGGGAGTCAACTACAGGACATTGGATGAGCTGTTTCGACTTTCGCAAGAAAGAAGTGGTGCTATGAGATATGAGCTGTTTGTTAGCATGTTGGAGGTTTACAATGAGAAGATAAAGGATCTCTTGGTTGAAAACTCCAACCAACCAACTAAAAAGTTAGTTTAGTTTTTTTATTAGATCTGTTAATCAAAATGTGTTCATTTGTGTCAAATTCTTTGGTTGCAAAAATTTTATACTGATAATTTGCTACAAGACTGATTTATGATTTTACTTCTAGAGGAGAGAAACTATAAATGTCATCCTAATTGCCAAGAAAAGTAGACTGTGGAAATTATTCAACAGCCGGATTTTCATTCGAATTCTGTTTTTTTTTTTGGAAATGATAACCGATAATGAATTGTTCTGGACGAATGAATGCTGATGAAATTTTAGTTTTGTCTATGCATGCACGAAGGTTGGAGATAAAGCAAACAGCTGAAGGAACACAAGAAGTCCCAGGACTTGTGGAAGCTCAGGTGAATGGCACGGAGGATGTGTGGGAGCTACTCAAGTCTGGAAGTCGTGCTAGATCTGTTGGATCAACCAGCGCTAATGAACTTAGCAGCCGTTCTCATTGGTAATATTGAAAGTTGCTGCTTCCTTTTTTTTAGTTTATTTCTTTGTCAAAACAATTGTTTTGTGAACATTGATTCTCGAAGTTCAAGAAGATTTTTTGGATTGATAAATCCCATCTTTACATGAATCAAGTTAATGGTTATGACAATGACCATAATATTGCTGCTTTGCAGTTTGCTGCGAGTAACAGTAAGAGGAGAGAATTTAGTAGATGGGCAGAAGACAAGAAGTCACCTTTGGATGGTCGATTTGGCTGGTAGTGAGCGCGTGGGAAAGATCGACGTTGAAGGTGAAAGATTGAAGGAATCACAATTCATTAATAAATCTCTTTCAGCACTTGGTGACGTTATCGCAGCTCTTGCATCCAAAACCTGTCACATTCCCTACAGGTGGATCTCATACACACCCTTGCAAACCTAGCAATCCAATTACCCCCTGTAAACCTCCTATCCAATTACCATACTAATGAAAAAATTCACTCTCTTTGCATATCAGGAACTCAAAGCTGACCCATATACTACAGAGCTCTCTTGGTGAGTCAACATATTTTATGTCACTGAACATTTTTTCTTACCTTTTTTTGTCAATGAAAGATGCTAAGTTTAACGTGAAACGCAGGAGGAGATTGCAAGACCTTAATGTTTGTCCAAATAAGCCCGAGCGCTGCTGACGTTGGAGAGACCATTTGTTCACTAAATTTTGCAAGTCGAGTGCGGGGGATTGAAAGTGGTCCTGCTCGCAAACAGGCTGATCTCGCTGAACTTTCCAAATACAAGCAAATGGTATGTATTCTTCTTGTACTTTGACGAAATTTCTTTCATTTCAGTTTATTTCGTCACGATTCAGATTTTTCTTTTTCTGGACTACATATAATCAGGTAGAAAAATTCAAGCATGATGAAAAGGAAACAAAGAAGTTACAGGATAGCTTGCAATCATTGCAGTTGAGGCTTGCTGCCAGAGAACATATCTGCAGAACTCTCCAAGAAAAGGTAATAATGGTGTCTGAGGTTCCATTTTCCATTTATTATTGTTATGGAACAAGTGGTAAATTACTTGAAACATTTTTTCTCCTGCTTTTATTATTCCCTAAATGGCTTCTGTATAATTTTCTGACTATACAAGTAACTCTTTTCTTGCAACAGGTTCGAGACCTCGAAAATCAGCTGGGCGAGGAAAGAAAAATCAGAATAAAACAAGAAACAAAAGCTTTTGCGGCTGCTGCTTCTCAATCTACAAAACAAGTAGTGGAGAAGAGCAAAACAGACAGAAAGCCACCTCTGGGTCCTTCAAAATTCAGGATGCCATTGCGAAGAATCACCAATTTCATGCCCCCGCCATCTCCCCTGCAGAAACAGAAAACCACCATTACTGGTTCTGCTGTATCTTCAATGCATGACAAAGAAAACAATTCGAGAGCCACAATGTCAGGGACAAATACAAAAGGCCTTATGAAACCCAGGCGAATGTCCGTCGCGGTCAGACCTCCTCCTCCAAAGTCAACGCAGATTTTCCAGCCAAAGAGACGTGTCTCCATTGCCACCTTCCGTCCCGAGCCAGCCTCAAACATAAGGACGCCGCCACTCCAAACCTCTCGATACAAGAACGGGAATAATGTAGTTTGCAGGCAGTCATTTCTCAGGGACCCAAAAAAGCCAAGGTATTCGAAGCTGTTTTATCCATTGCCAGAGTTCAGGTCTGCAGCATCGGAGATGACACCTTGTAGAAACAGTAGTAAGTTCATGGGCAGTCCTCCAACACAAGCAACAGGTTCGTGGAAGCCGAGGCACCCAACAGTAGTCGCACTGCAACGAAAATCTTTGGTGTGGAGTCCGCTCAAGTCGAGGAACATGCAAAAAGCCCGGAGATCATCTTTGTTGCCTTCTCTACCATCTACTAATGAGGTGCAATGAACCTTTTGTCTTCGTTGTCATTATATAGATATAGGAGTATTTTTTCTTCTTCTTCTTAATTTCCATCTTCTATCGTTTTTCCTGCATAGATTTCATCTTCTCCTCTGGATCTTAATCGCAATTGTATGCTTCTTGCTTACTCTATAACTCAATGTTCAGTGACTTTTTTATTCATCTTTCCTGCATCAAAGATTATCGTTTTCATCAGGATACGGATGAAATAAGTTTGTCCATGGACCTGTGAAATTATGATTTCATCCCCAAATTTGAATGCGCTTGTGTAAACAAATTATGAATATATAGATATAGGAGTGTATTTTCTCTCTCTTAATTTCCATCCTCTTATCTTTTTTCCTGCATAGATTTCATCTTCTACTCTGGATCTTAATCGCAATTGTATGCTTCTTGCTTACTCTATAACTCAATGTTCAGTGACTTTTTTATTCATCTCTCCTATATCAAAGATTATCGTTTTCATCAGGATACGGATGAGATAATTTGTTGTCCATGGACTTGTGAAATTATGATTTCATCCCCAAATTTGAATGTGCTTGTGCAAACAAACAATCATTTGCATGAATCATGGGATTTTTCCCAGGTTTGTGCTTTGTTAAAAAAAAAATTCTGATTTTTTATATATATTCTTAATCAAAAAGTTATTTTGAAAAACACCATTATCGTAATCTTAAACACATGAGTTCTCTGGTTTGAATAATAACGTGTATGTCTTATAAGAGTCTGTGATAACTGAAATTTTACTCGTTCACTTGAACCCTTAAAATATCATTGTTTTCTCGCATCCAAAATAATAATAATAATAATCTTAAACACACTTTGATATACAACAGCGGTAAACTCACATTCAATATCAAACAAAACATTGAGAATATGCTATTCACTATTAATTTTAAGTTTTTGAAATGCAACTCGGACTGGATTATATAATGTATTAGAATATTAGAATCTTAAAAGGGATAAATGCTTGACAAAAATGAGATATACCACTTAATTGATCCTACAAGATGAGCTGCAAGTGAAGAAAATTTTAAAACACATCCACGTCCGAAATAAAAAGTTGAGAATAGATTATATACGTAAAATTTAATTTTTATAAATAGAGCTTTAATTTGATATAATCTCAGACTCTTAAGAAGAAGAAAATCAAAACTCAACAAATAAAAATTGAGAATATACCACAGGTTTCGTTACTATGTGGTGTAGGTTAGGTTTGCATGAAGAAAAGGAATATTAAGGATGGCATGGCATAAAGAAAACCAAAGAGTTAAAGCAACAAGCATCCCATTAACCCTAGATTTTTGGCAAAAATCTCTAGATGGATCAATTTTTCTACTCAATAAATAAAAATAAGATCATGTTTGGAATTGTGTTTTAAAAACGCTTTTGAAAAAAAATTAAAAAAATTATTTTTATTTTTTATTTTAAATTAATATTTTTAGTGTTTTAGATCATTTTCATGTGTTTATGTCAAAAATAATTTTTAAAAAATAATAAATATTATTTTGATGCAATTCTGAACAAAATATACTTTAAAAAACAATCTCAACTACTCTCCCAAATAATCATTAACTATAAGACTCAATAAATGATATCACATGTTCGTTGGCAATTTACCATCAAAGGGTAAGCAATAGCTTCAAGTTAAAGAAAACAAATAATTGGGTTGATCTTCTTACTAGGAATGGGATTAAAACTGGTGAAAAATTGTTTATTGGGCAGTTTGTTGTAACTATATGATTTGTATAAAACTTAATTGAATAGAGATTTATTTTATTATGAAAAAATGGTCTAAGAATATTTCATTAGTTGAATTGATGAAAAAAATACATTTTATTTTATTTTATTTTGACAAGGAGATATAGAATTTTAGTGTTATTTTAATAGGTTATTTAAGAGTGTATGTTAAATTAAATTTCAATTAAAAATATTTGAAGTAGAAAATCAAGATAATTTCACTTTGACATTCCTAATTTATATTCTCTCATTGTCAATTGACCTCGCAATTAACCATATCCCAATTATTGTAACAACATTAAAATAAGAAAATAATATATGCATTATAATTGTATTTAGTATTGTGGTATGAATTATTTTTCAAAATGTCTTTAAAAATATTTAAATAATTAAGAATATTCAAGTATTTTTTTACTTGAAAATATATTTAAATAATTTTCTTAAAAAAATATTTTTAACATCAAAATAATGTCTCCCTTGCATAAATTTGAGAAACTTATTTATAGCTATTTAGAATTTTAGACATCATTTACCTAAATAGAATTATTTTACACTTAAATTTCCGTAACAAGGGTGAATTTATCCTCTCTCTCTCTCTCTCTCTCTCTGTTTGTGCGTGTCTGCTTTGTCTCCAAATAATTCACATCACATAAAGCTTGCTTTGCTAGCAACAAAGAAAAGAAAAATAGCAGCTCCATTGCCCCCCACAAATTCTGATAAAAATCCATGTCCTAAGCAGTTTGGCAGTTGGTAGTTAACTTAGCTTCAATGGCTACTTCAATCCCAAGCTGTTCCTTCTACTCCTACATGGCACCATCAACAATACCAAACAACTCAACCTCCACCACTCACTCTACCTTATCTTTTTCACACACTAACTCAAGTGGGATTTCACTTTGTACAAGAAACTCATCAAAAATCTTGGCCAAGTTTGAGAAATTCGAAGGTGATGATGCTTCTCAAGATAATCTCGAAGAGGCCATGGTGTTACAAGAGCAAGCACAAACTGTTCAGGAAGAAGACGACAGGCAATTCAGTTTCTTCTGTATACACAAAACTTTTTTTTTGTTTTGGGCTGCTTTTGCTTTTACCTCAAATTTGATTGAGCATAGCATTTAGTTCATGTAGAGACACAAAATCATAATGATACCCTTCTGTTTCTCTACTCCACTCAGTTGATCCTAGATCTTGGTTATCAGCTTAAGCCTGCAGTTTAGTGTAGTAACTTCAATGCATGTTCTATTCCATAAATCGAAAGAATGTTGAGTTTTAAATCTGTACCAGTCAAATTGGGTTATAGTTGATTTAGTGTTTTCCAAAGACCTATCGGTTCATTGAGTCATTCTTCCATCTGTGTATGTATCAATCTATAGAGAAAACTGTGATTTCTTGTAGCACTAGAAGCCAATTGCTCAGATTCAGTGAGATTGAGTCGGGAGGGAGAAGGTTTTCTGCATGACTAATATGCAATTACTTTGGATTTCTTGTCCATTATGTTATACTGTATTGGATAAGAAAAAGTTAACTGGATCAGTGGTATTAAGATCTTTCAGCATTCATGTTTACTGACTTGTAATTGTTAATGAACCATTTCACCTAAAAGCTCAAGCTTATACGTGAGGTCCCGGAATATGATTTATATTATTCTCTAACACACCCCCTCAAGTGAAAGCCCTTTGGGCTTGAAACTTACACACAACCCACACTACCTTGTGTTTGATTTTTATCAAATAGAATGGGGGTGGTGAGATTCGAACTCATGACCGCTGGGTCAATAAGGCTCTGATACCATGTTATGGAACCATCTCACCTAAAAGCTTAAGCTTGTAGGTGAGGTCCCGGAATATGATTTATATTATTCTCTAACAGTAATGCTTTATGTACTTCAGAGAAATGAAAGATTGCTGAGTGGTGATATTTTCTTCATGTTTCAGCTGCCTGCCTTCTGACTTGGAGGGTGCAGTCCGGCAATCTAGCCAAGCTAGTGCTTTGTTTGTGTCGTCAGGAGGAATGAGAGCCATAGTATGTGACAAAGGGAAATGTAATCTTATATTTTGAAGTTGAGATCATCTCTGTTTGGAATCACTATGTGATTTTTTGCAGTGTAGTTTTTTTTTTATAGTGCCATCCTTAAGGTCTAGTTAAGTGTAATCAAGAAACCAAAAACCTTAAATTTGTTCTACGGGACACTTCAGTAGGGTTTATCTGTCCAAACCCGAGTCTAAGAAGAGTTAAGAGAGAACATGAAACATTATTTTATTGCTGGAACTAGGAGCTTCAGTCTTAAACCTTTTTGCAAATCCTGAACTGTATCCTATCACCGAGCTTCACATCAATCAACTTTTTCAATCTGATCAAGAAACTTGACATTTAATCTGTCCAGGTTGAGCAAGTATAGAACATGGCTCAGTTCACTTTGTCTGCAAGTTTAAAGGGAAGATGATATCTGATTCTTGAATTTTTGTTGTGGTGGTGCAAATTTTTGCATTTATTGCATTTGAATCACTTAGTCTTCTCATTTTAATTGCTTTTTTTACCTTTCAAGTTTTTCTAACCCTCTAACACTTTCCAGGTCGAGCTCTTAATCCCCCAGCTTCAGTTTCTAGATGATGAAGGTGCACAGGCTGAGCTCTGGGAACTGTCAAGGCTTTTTTTGGATACACTTATCGAAGAAACAGGAAGTCAGGTATATTTTTACTTTAAAATATTCTTGATTATGAAATGTTCGACAAAGCCACCGTATATGAACAGAATTCTTTATTTATACTAATCACGAAAACAATGCAATCCAAGGATGATTAATTGCTAGAGGGAGATTGATGGCCAGCGGCGCCTGACTTCTTCCACTTTTATCTTTAGCCACCACGTTCTTGATTATGAACCTTGCTTACTGATATTCAATACTCAGAGAATCAAAGCCATTTTTCCAGATGCCGGTGCTGCTGCACTTCTGAAATACCAGTGGAAAGATGCAGCTTTTGGATTTTCAAGGTTGTTTCCACCATGTTGATGAAATACTCTTTTAAGTATTTAGTTCCTAAAATCTACCTTGACCAATTGAGTCTAGCATTTTATTGCACTGGACAGGCATATTAATTGCAGTGAAAGAGTTTCATAGTCGTTCCTTGTAAATATGAATCTGTACATTTTTAAAGGTTGTACACTTGTTTGAATAATTGATTCATGTTCTTGCATTTATGTCTGAGACTTTGTGCCTTTCTGTTTTACAGCTTAGGTGACCGGAAGCCTGTTCAGAGCGAAGATGACATTGTCGTTATGGTTGTTCCTGATTATCAGATGTTGGAAAAAGTGCAGAAAATTGTATCTGATCTATCAGATGATCCAGTATGTTACTAATGCTTACTTCTTCTTTCTTTCTTTTCTTCATCATGTTCATACACCTCAAGCTAGGAAGGATAGTTTATCTGATGGTACTTCCTCATATACTGCTAGCCAAGGCCTCTTATCATGTGGAACCCGCGTCTCATCAGTGAGGATGTAGGAGTTGGGATTAATGTACGGAATCTAAGGAGATACTTTCTGAGGTAATTTTTTTATTCATAAAATATTGCATTAGTCTGTGATTATGTGGCAGTAATCCGCTGTATATCATCTATTTTGCAGCACATTCACAACAGTTTATTCAATGAGACCTCTGCCAGCCGGTGCTGTCTTTAGGTGTTATCCAGGGTAAGAGTCACTTGTCATTCAGAACATTTCCACCACCTTTAGGCACATTTAGTCTTAGCTATATGTTAGAGAATAATATAATTCGTATTGTATTAGCTTCACCTAAAAGCTTAAACTTTTAGGTGAGATGGTTCCTTAATATGGTATCAGAGTTTTGTTAATTCAGTGGTCACGAGTTCAAATCTCACCACCCTCATTCTATTTGATGAAAAAAACCAAGCACGAGGTAGTGTGGGTCTGTGCAAGTTTCAAGTCCAAAGGACTTTCACTTGAGGATGTGTGTTAGAGAATAATATAAATCGTATTATGGAGCCTCATTTAAAAGCTTAATCTTTTAGGTGAGATGGTTTCTTAACACTATATGCAATATTCAGTCATATTTCCTGTCGTGCATTGACTCTCTCTAATAACTGCATGCACTCCTCATTTTCTCCACTCTAATCATTTCTAGGTTGTGGAAGGTCTTTTATGATGATAAAGATAGGCCAAACAGGTATCTTCTTGGACAAGAATTCGTAAGACGTCCAGATGCGGAAGAAATTGAGGTTAGTTACCACCGGAAAGTTTTGAAGTCCCTGCATTGAAATAGCTGGGAAAAACAAGATTCTAATGAGAAAAATATGTATATTGATTACTGATTTTGGTTTTATCATCTGCAGATAACATTTGGAAACACAGGAGAGAATTCTGAGCAGGGACCTTCTTTATTCAGCAAGGCAGCAGGCGTTTTCTCTTCACTAAACCGATTCATGAGAGCAATTTCCAAGTAGTTCCTGTGACCAGGGAATTAATTTGGAGGCTTGGATGCAGAAACCAAGTTTTGTTCCCTGCTAATATCTGTAGCATGGATTTATACACTGTTCAATATAAAATTCTTCACCCTTCAACCCGAGTTCCTTTTTTTTATTATGAGTATTAAGAAATTTTGGCTTGCAATGCCAACCATTACTTGTCACTTGAAAGTTTCACGATAACCTTCTTTGGTCTTACACTTTGCAGGAGCATAAATTCCATGATAACCTTCTGGTTTTCAGCTGCGTTGAACATAAAACACACAATCTCAAATCAAAAGACTGAATTCTGAAGAAATAATCTTATAGAGAGGAGGTCATAGGAAAAAGGTGTAATTTGTATATATTGCTGCAAGAAATAATCCTTCAGGACACTACAAACACCCTTCTACTCCATGCTTCCCTTATAATTATCTCACTGCAACATTTGAATGCGATCCAAAATGAAGAATACGTATTCTTTTTAATGAAATGATAACTAAACAAAAGCTTTAACACCTTGAATTTCATTCCCATCATCAAATACTGTTGTTGTCATAATCATATGATTTTTCTCTAGCCATGCTTAATCTGTCAAATCCCATTTCTTTCCAAGTATGCTGCAGCTCTCCCGTGACCAAAGAGATCGGTGGACGCCTTAGTGGGTTCTCTTCCGTGCACATCATCGCTGCATTTAGCACTTAAAGACAGCATTGCGCCAGCTTTTGTACATCACCACTTGCATCTCCTGGAAGTGCCTCCTGCTTCAATGACATGTCAAAATTTTCCAAAATACGGTGAGGAAATGCAGCACCCACCCACTTCCTTAGATCAAATCCATCTGAAAACATTTCGCTTGTTGGTTTCTTCCGCGTTATCAATTCAAGCAGCATGATGCCGAAGCTATATACATCTCCTCTAGATGATACTTCAGTACTCTCTCCATATTCTGTTAACAAACAACAAGAACTGTCAACAGATAAAAAAATAGAAATATATACATCCCTGTCAGATAAATCTTAATTCCCTGTCAGGTGAATGGAGCATGCAGACTAGTTTATACAAGTCAATGAATCATTACCACGAGCCGATCAGATGCATACCTGGAGGAATATAACCAACAGATCCTCGCAGAACGCCTTGTTGTGGCAGAATATTCAGTTGGTTCATCAGCAAAAATGAGCTTTCCTATTCCAAAATCAGGAACATGAGCCACCATATCATTGTCAAGAACAACATTTTGTGGTTTCAGATCACAGTGCAGGACTTGAGTTGAGCATCCCACATGAAGACACTCCAGAGCATCTGCAATATCCATTGCTATTCCTAATCTTTCGTTCAATGCCAATTGACAATTTTCTCCTTCGGATTCACTTGGATAAAGATGCTGTTCCTAGTTTCCATTACCTACAAACTCAAGGATAAGAGCCTGGAACTGTGAGCTCCAGATTGACCCAATCATTTAAACCGGATTCCGATGCTTAATTCCTGACAGAATTTGGCACTCCCTTTTTAGTTTTTTGAAACTCTGCCTATTGTCTTCATTTGGAACCTTAACCGCAACACAGGATATGCTATCACCAATACATGCTTTATAAACAGATCCAAAGTTTCCTCTCCCCAGGAAATTGGCATCATTGAAAACATTGGTTGCAATTTCAAGTTCTCGTCGAGTCAAATTTCGGCCTCTCTCACTAATCATCACAAATTCAAAATTCTGAGTACCTCGTACACTTGAATTATGCGGTGAATCATTAAATCAGAGACCTTGCCATCCTTATTAAGATCAGGATGAAATTGCTTCACCTTTATACACCAACAAAGCAAAATAATCAATGACATCAAATTTCACCTTTCAATGATCTCTGATCGGCTCAAATTAGATAACATCTACAAAAATCATGAGCACACACAAATCACAATCATCTTCAAACTCTCGCTAATCATCACAGTTTCAATTTCTCGTTGAGTCAAATTTCAGCCTCCAGAAGCACACCAAATCTGGAAGTATAAATGTTGACACTGCTTCACTGAGAGTTTCAATTTCAAAACCAATCTACATGTTTGGTTGAGGTCTTTGGTTGCTTCTTTGGCTTCCTAAACCGATTGTTCTCGAACCTAGCTTTAACGATAAGGGAATAAAGCAAGTCTGCCTCAGCTGAACAATCATGAGGCACCTCCAAGATACTGCATTATCAATCCATGCACAAATTAATGACAAGTCATAAGAAGTAAACCATAATGGATTGCAGGTGAAGTGGCTGTATTTTCTTTGTCGCGTCACTTCAAAGAGCCAATAGTTCATCAGCAAAATCTTCCAGGGACTGTTAAAAAATAGTTACCTGTCAAGAAATTCCTCAAGTATAACTCTCTGTGAAGGTGTAACATAATGAATACAGCTTCTGGGGCATTGACCAACTGCAAGCTGAACTTGGTAGTCTTCTCCATGCCCTGATTAAACAAATACCGAAGTGAAAACCGAAAATGTTAGTAAGAATTCATGTCCTTAATAGGCACTAAATCACACACCAACATTTCTTTGCCACATCTAACTCCAATCTATAGGATTATTACACTTTTGAACTGCAATTTTTTCATGTCTCATCTTTTTTCCTAGCTGCTTTTTCGTAGAGACAAGCTCAGAAAGACCCAGACACCAAAACATCTGATCACTAGATAGTAGACCAACCTTGAGATGTCGCTCGTGCAGTTCCAGTTGAAGAAGCATAAGTGAAGGCATGAGGGGCTCTTTGTACGCATGAATATGGACACCCTGCAAATATTTTGAATGGTACAGGTGAAAAACTCAAAAGGGCTCTGACCCGGTGATGGTCCTAACTAGGAAGTGAAGTGACATGGAGTTCATCGATAGTCTTGTTCCTCAACATGTAAGCTCGTGAAGATTTGAAACCCTAAACTCTCATTTCAGACAAGGTTAGAGCATGGCATATCTAGAATTAAAATCAATACCTTTGCCAACACAAAGAGCTTCATTAACGAAGATATCAAATGCCTCACACTCTGGCTCTTCAAATGGATCCAAACATTCCCTACCAATGCATCCCCAAGCATTTAGCAAGTCAAATAAAATGAAACAATAAAAGAAATTAATGGCAAAAATCCATCAAATTTCACCTTTCAATGATCTCTGATCGGCTCAAATTAGATAACATCTACAAAAATCATGAGCACACACAAATCACAATCATCTTCAAGCTCTCGCTAATCATCACAAATTCAAAATTCTGAGTACCTCGTACGCTTGAATTATGCGGCGAATCATTAAATCAGAGACCTTGCCATCCCTATTAAGATCAGGATGAAATTGCTTCACCTTTATACACCAACAAAGCAAAATAATCAATGACATTTAAATGAATGATCAACTATAAACATATATTATAATCAAACAACTACCACTAATCTTAGCCTTATCTTTATATTACATCAACTAAATCAAAGTAAATGTCTTAATACTTTAGCCCTGAAAGCTGCTTTGATCGCGGCAGAAGAGCAACCAGGCTCGATGCCAAGTACTGTGTAAGCTGAAGAAGTGGAGAGAGGGGAATCCTCTTCAGCCCTCCCTAAGCAATGAAGCCTGAACTTAGAAGAAGTTGAAAGAGAAGGGAATAAACGAAGTGGGTTTGTTTTGGAGGGAAAGTTGTGGCAGTTAATGGGATTTGTAACGGTTTTTTGAAATGGAGGAATTGGAGGGAGAGAACTGTAGAAACACAAGGACTCCATTTTTCTGCTCTGTGGTTGCGGGGGTGTTTTTACCTGCTTTTTAACCAACTACTGGTTCCAAAGAGATGGCGGTTGGGATTTTTTGTGTGTGTGGAGGGGAAAAAACGGTGCGTTTTGAAGGTTCTTCTTCTAGCATTAGTGATTTCTGACTTAGAAATTAATTGAAAAATTCAATTTAGTCCCAAACCTGTGTATCCATTCCCAAATGCATCTCAAACCTGTAAATTTTTCAATTATATCCCAATATTTTCTTATAAGTCTCAATTAACCCCTTTTGTCAATTCCTTTTAATAATCTAAGTTTAATGTGCAAATGTTTTGCACCAGTATAATCCTTTTGACGAAAATTTGAGAAAAAAATTATAAATGTTCACACTTTCGGTCTAATGTGCATATATTATACATACAGCTAAAACATAACACACATTCACTGTGCAAATTCTACTGTGCACACACACTCAGGCGCACTATTCATGTGCAGTTCGTCACGGTGAATCGCGGGTGTACATCTTCCTTTTTTTTTTTTAATTGTCAACAGTGTCTGTGCGAAATTAGCCCCCGAAAAAGACAAAAAACGCCGTCTTTTTCGGGGGCGGGACGGTCATTGACCGTAGCGGTCCGATCCGTCCCGGTTCGACCGGCCAGTTTTTTTCTTTTTTTTAATAGCAAATTGAACAGTGGACCGACGATTTCACCCCCCAAAAACGACAAAACCCACGCCTGCGTGTCAGGGGCGTTGACGTAATTGTACCATTTCTGTCCGCTGACATCTTCAGGGCGCGTCGCCGGACGCGCCGTCTGTTGCAACGCTCACGCGTTCTTCGGGAGGCGCGTGCGGCCTCATACATAGTCGGAAAACGCCCAACCGGCGTCTACAATGCTTTTCAGGCATGTTCTCTTCCACATGGGGCGGCGCGTGTATCATTATGGTGTCCGTAGAAGTGTCAATGGTCGTTCGAATTTCCCCAACCAATTTCTCTCTCCTGCCTGCGCAAGATGACGTCAGCGAAGCTGTTTTTTGTCAAAGTTCATTTCAGTCCCTGAACGTTTGAATTTGTTTGTCTTGCCCTTATTGCTAATAAATGGGTTTTGATTTGTTTCAATTTTGTCCCTCAATGGAAATTGATTACGTTTTAAAGTTCCAGTTCAGTCCTCATTCTTTGAATTTTTCGGGGTGGGCTGAAATTCGAAATATTTTTGGTATCAAAGTTTTGATTGATTTCAATTTCATCCTTCCATGCAAATGTAGTATAAATCCTCAATATTTTAGGTACCAAAAGTTTGATTTTTTCCAATTCTATCCTTCTATGCAAGTTAATTATAAATTTCAGTTTAATTTCAGTCCCAGTTCTTTTAATTAAATATATTATTGCAAGTATATCAAATTAGTTATATATTTGTATAATTATGTCAAATTAAAATATATAAAACTAATATTATATTCAAATATTTAATGAATATTATCGCCTAAAAATATATATAGGGAGAGGAAAAATAACCTAGGATTTTTTTAATGACAGAAATTCATATCAGTATTCTTAAAGATATTTAATATAATAATACAATTAATAAATCTTATAAAAAAAAAATATTAGCTTCAAGGGTAAATTTTGTGCTCTTTTGTTTAAGTTTATTTCTTGAAATAAATTTTCAGTGTTTTGACTTTTTAATTATATATTTGTGTATTTATATCAAATTAAAATATGATAAACCAATTATATGTTCTAATATTTATTGAATATCATCACCTAAGAATATATAGAAAGAGAGAACAAAATAGCCTAAGATTATCCTTTAAATTATATATATTATTGAAATTATGTCAAATTAATTATATTTTGTATATTTATGTCAAATTAAAATATATAAAACTAATTATATGTTTGAATATTTATTGAATATTATCGCCTAAAAATTTATTGACAGAGAGGAAAAATGACCTATGATTTTTTGAAAGGCAGAAATTCATATCATGTTTTCTTAAATATATTTAATATAATAATATGATTAATAAATCTTATATAAAAAAAAAATTGGCTTCAAAAATTAATTTTGTGCTCTTTTATGTAAGTTTATTTCTTTACAAGGATTTCCAATGTTTTCATTTTTAATATTTTAAATATAATATTAATGCAAACAAAAATATCTCAAAAAAAAATGTTCACAAATTTACCTGCATTATGTACAAGTCAAATTAAAAAATAGACAAGTCACTTCCCGTTTTCATTAAACTGTTCTTTTTAGATGGCAAATAAATCATTATAACACACAAAAAATTTAAGTTTATGTTTGAAAAACAAATTATAATATTTTTTTTCTAATATGTTTGATATTTATTGAATATTATCGCCTAAAAATATATTAAGAGAGAGGAAAAATAACTTTGGATTTTTTAAGGACAAAAATTTATATCAGTATTCTTAAATATAATTACACTAATTAAATATTGAAATAATAAAATACAATACATATACAGGCAATTAATTTTCTACATAGAGAAAAAAAACCCGTCACATCGCCAATTATTTTGTTAATTATAGATAATAAGAGTTAATATTTTTTCTCAGGTTGCTGGAGTTCGAGTCCCCCTGCCACCGAAAATGATTTTTGAGTAAAGAACAGTGTTTTCTATTGTACATAGGTGTTCCACATGTGTTTTTTTTCCAATCATTTCTTCGATAACTGGGGTGTCCGAGTCAGCTTATGCGCATCACAATAAATCTCTAAACTTAATTCTTTTTAACAATTTTCACTGCTTATTAATATTTGAAAATGTTTTTTCCTCTTCTTTTTGTCAGGCTTCTTTTTTTTTTATACTCGCGGTGTCCGAGTCAGTTTACACGCACCACAATTTTTTCCTCAAATATATATATTTTTTAGAACCGGGGTAGGTTACACGTGTCACGAATAATCCTTTGACATTGTCTTTTTATTTTTTTTCAACTTATTAATTTTTTTGAAAACTAGAATGTCCAAGCTAGCTTTCGTGCACCATGACTATTATTTCATACATAGCCAAAGGAGATGGCAATTTCAAACAGTGATTTCAAATGTGATTTTCATTTTTCATTACTATTTAAAAAAATTGATTGAACTATGATTCTGATGAGATATGACATAAGTGTTTCGTAATACGTTTAAAAATCGCTTTTCAACAAATTTTAATTTTTTCCAATTTCAAATTAAAAAAACTGTTTCTACATGATTTTAATGTGCTAATGTCAAAAATAATTTTCTAAAAATTAAAAAAAATACAAAACGTTAAAAATCAATTATTTTTTTACATATAAAAAAGCCCAGCGCAACGCGCGGGCATATCAACTCGTTTATGCGCTAAAGCAGAATCGATTTTGAAGAAAAATGGAGAAATATTTGGGATCAAACTGATAAAATTTATAGGTTCAAGTCTCAATTCATCAACAGACTCAATTCGGGGTCGTCGACTCAGCCCGAAACCTGGGTAATAGATAGGGTAGATCAACTTAAATTAGAGGACTCGATTTACAAAATTCACGCAGAGATTCAGCCTTTCTTCAGAATTCTAATGAATGATATCATATCAGTCCCCTTAATTTTCTTCATGGCTTAGTTTTCTAGCTAGTAATCAATCATCATTCATGAGCAATCACTTTTAATCTTGATTCACGTAAGAGAGAATGTATCTCTTATCTAGCACATAACCTTCATCGATCATGTGCCAATACAACCCGGCCAAAACTCCATAAATGATCTCGGCTTGTGGGTGCATTTTATCTTCGACAGCAAAGCTGTGCAGGTTATTTTCAATCTCAATCCAACTTATTCCAGTTTCTTTGGCAACGCACATTTCTTTCATTCTCTTAATAGTCTTTGCTCTTTCTTTCCATCTACCTTTAGAAGAATATATATTCGCCAACAAAATGTAAGGAGAAGGCTTCTCAGGTGCTGATAAAATTAACTGCTCAGCTGCATATTTCCCCATTAAAGGATCTGCATGAATGCCACAAGCTCCTAGCAATGCTTGCCAAACAAGCACATCAGGCTTCATAGGTAATCCCTCAATAAAAGTCTTAGCTTCATTAAGAAGCCCTGCTCGGCCTAACATGTCAACAACACAAGCATAGTGCTCCATTCTAGGAGTGAGCTTATGAACTTCCGTCATGGATTTTAAGAACTCCATGCCCTTTTCAACTAAGCCGACATGGCTACACGCATGAAGCAATGAGAGAAATGTAACATCTGTTGGCTCTACACCTTTCAATCTCATCTCTTCATATAAATGCAGTGCTCTAGAGCCATCCCCGTGACGAGCAAAAGCAGCTATCATAGAATTCCAAGAGACGGAGTTCATGCAAGGCATTCGACTGAAGACTTTGATTGAATCCTCCAAATCTCCACACTTCGAGTACATGTTAATAAGCCCATTGCCAACAAAGGGGTTAGAACCAAAGCTCCGTTTGATAACTAATGAATGAATTTGCTGGCCAAGACCCAAGGACGTATCCACACCAAAAACCCCAAGGATGGCTGAAACCATGTTGGGGTCAATCTCAGCTCCTGCCTCTAGCATTTTCACAAAAAAATGCCTAGCTTCTTCCTCAAACCCATTTTGTGCAAAACCCACAAGAATTACAGTCATGGAAACCTCATCAAGTTGTACTGCAGACTCAAAAATCTGCAAAGCATCTCCCATGCTTCCACATTTCGAATACATGTCCATTAGCGCACTTTCAATGCAGAAATCTGATTGAAGACCTAATTTCCATAATCGTCCATGAATTTGACACCCTTCTCTCAATGCCTGCAAACCAGAACATGCCATCAATGAACTCAAATAAGTCAAAGAATTCGGTTCAACCAGTCCATTAGTCATTTCCACAAACTTTCTCAAACTATCCCTGTATAATTCACTTTGTACTAGCCCTGATATAATTGCAGTCCAGGTAATAACATTCCTTTCAAGCATCTCATAAAAAACCTGCATTCCTGAACTAGAAAACCCACATTTAAAATAAGATGTTATCAACGCATTCCCTACACTTATTTCCCTCTGAAAACCATTTAAAACCGCCAAACAGTGCACCATCTTGTTAACAAAACCAAGCTCAGGCCTATCGCAAGCTGATAAAATGGTGGTCAAAGTGGCTTGATCTAGCCTATAAAAACCCAAGCTTTGCATCTGTTTAAAGAACCCAAAACTCGCATCAAAATTCCCATCTTTTAAAAAACCAGAAATCATTATATTACAAGACACGGTATCTCTGGTGAGCATTTCATCAAACAACTTGGCAGCATCGGTTAAGACCCCATTTTTTACGTACATAGAGAGGAGAGAATTCCAAATGACAATAGCATTTTGTTCTAGGGGGTTAAGGAATTCGTGGGTTTTGATTATAGAGGCATGGAGAGAAGAACCTAAATGAAGTTTACCTTCTCTTCCACATTTGGATAAGAGGTGGCTCATATCTACATGGTTGAGAAGAAAAGTTGAAGTCTTTGAAGATGGGGTGTGATAGATTTTTGCTTTGAATGGAGATGTCAAGGAGGTTGCCCATGGGGGAAGGTGGGAATTCAGTTTGTGGATTACCCATTTGGATTTCATCCATGAAAACTGGAAGCTGTAGACTACCAAGTATTTGCGTTTTGAATTTTTGACCAGAGGGAAGCAAGGGTGTTGTTTGATAAATTTTGGCAAACCTCATTCTTCCCAATCTATCAATTCTAAATTATGCTAAGCTAAATATATTTTCAACCAAGTCCCTCAAGGATCAGGTTTTCTTAATTGAGTCCTTTCTATCCATGCATGTTAACATTTTACGTCATTTTATGCAATAAAATTAAATGACATAATTTTAAGAGGATAAGAAATTTCTTAATAGAGAAATTCTATCCATGTGTAATGAATTTAGACCGACGGATCTAAGTGAAAAATATTTGATAAAATAGAATAGAATCAGATTATATGCTAGGGATAAGATAGAATGGAATTAGATTGTATGTAAGGATGGGAATAGCATTTAAACATAAATTTTAATCCAATAAATAGGCATAATTTTTAGACCGCCCGATTTTTGACAAGAGTTAACATAAGGTTATTGAGTTAATTATTTAATTAAAATAATATTATTTTATTTAATTATGTAGGGCTTAAACATATAGAGTTAGGGCCTGTTTGGGAGTGCGATTGCGGTAGCTTTTCAAAGTGCTTATCATGCCGAAATACATCAAAATGATATTTTTTTTATTTTTTAAAAATTATTTTTGAAATCAGCACATCAAAATGATCTAAAAACATCAAACCTTCGGTCTTTAAAATATATATAAAAAAAATCAAATTTCAGCTAAAAACCGGTGGGATCGCAATGCCAAACGGGCACTTAATATCTTTTACGATTCAACATAAAATTATGTTAGGCTTTGTATTATAAATTAGAGCAACAAAAAAAAAATTCTTTTTTTTTTCAAAAACAATTTTAAAACATAGTGTAGTCTATTTTCAGGTTCCAACTTCGGAATTGCCAGAAGGGCCTTTTCCCTGGGGTCAGACTAGTCGATGATGACATGCAGACACGACAAAGGTCAGTTCAGCCTAGTAGTCCGGCTACAAGTACAAGCTGATGCTTGTAAAACAGTAAAAGTGCCTGTTTGATCAAAAACATAAAAGGGCACAGGCTTCGTTGTCTTTGACTTCTTTCCTCTCCATATCAAGAAATGAATCGAAAGTATATGAAAAAAGCACAGAAAACCACATCAAATGCTGAATGCAGTTCTTTGAAACAATCATTTACAATTGGAAATCAAAATATGTGGTAGTATTACGATATATAACCTCAAGCAATAGTAAGTATAGAAAATGAATCTAAAAGCTCTCTGGCCTTATCTTCGATGTCAGTTTTTACAAGCTTTGTGCTGCAGGAAATGAGACAGGTTCGAGAACATGAATTGAATCTTCTTCTTTTTATT